>CM023357.1:59433326-59515826 GCA_013282895.1 Eriosoma lanigerum | reverse complement strand
AAACAATATAATAATAATAATAATATAATATAACACGATATTATATATGTACTTGTGTTAAATGGAATAATCGTATATTATAGTATAGGATAGTGTTTTTTATTATTATTATTTTTTTAAAATTTTAATGCGTTTAACCATATGGCCGTGTTGATATAGATTCTCCATGGTTGGCGTAGGTCAATGACACGACCGTGTCTCGCGCACATAATACGTGAAATCACAATAACATAATAATAATAATTATTATTATTATTATTACTTATGTTGATTCCAACAGTTGTGTTTTAATTTTTATTCCATTTAAGAATTAAATTCAATTAACGCGGGGATAATAAACAAAATCGAAAATCAATACAAACAAACAAACGAATTCATTGGATTTGATTTTATCTCGAAATAGAATAATATTATTATTATAGTCGGTCCATTATTGTAGGTAAACCTATATTAAATTGTAGCACTCGTATTAGTTTGATATTTTATCGTCTTACGAAATATTTATCGCGACTTCATGACCATAATACCATAATAATATAATAATATATAATATAATGTTGTTATTCTTGTTCGAAAACCCACGTGTTGTCGTATTTTTTAAATCACCAATATGGTTAAGACTTAAGAGATACCTCGATGGTTTTGTTTTCGTATCGTATTATATTATACATTATTTCGAGATCGATAAAATACGAGTATGCATATTTTGTTCAGAATTAGACCGCCACGATAATATTAGTACCAATCATACACTATTGGACAGCACGTTAAACCGACCATTTTCGACGTTTGGTCATGAATTTATTATGACTCTTGACGAAAACAATATAATACTATGTTTATGTGATGCACCAATACAAATCGTTAATGTATTCGCAAAATATAAAATACAAATTTCAAACTATTTTCTCGTTTGTTTATACAATGACATTTATCAAGTAAATCATAAAAAAATATATTATTTTTTATTTATGTATTATCAGTGAAATACTAATACGAATAATTTACCATCACATCACAAAAATAAAATAAAATAATTAAAGAAAAATGGTTAAAGATTAATTTTAATAAACATGCACATTATAATAATTGATATATAACATATGGTAATTTTAGATGGGTTTTATAATTAGGTAATCATTTAGATAATTTTATTATTATTAATTAGCTTGAAATATGACGAATAGAATGATCTGTATCGAAAATTTATAATATATAACATTTGAAGGGGTTCGATATGAATTAGGTACTCCCAAATCCATCTAGAAAATATTAATTTCGCTCAAATTTTTAAAAAAATTATATATAAAATTGTATGACTTCCATGAAAAAAAATATATATATTTGTTTCTCCTTTAATTATTACACTTAGATTATATATGTATATTTCGTTAATTATATAATATAATTCGTTTTATCTTACATATATGTATCGTTGATAACAGGTATATCAATTTTTTTTTATAATACATTATTTAAATTACGAAATATAGACATTGACGATATTCATCACAACTAATTTCAACTATCAATTCAATAGATCCAACGAAAAAGGTAGTAACTCCATTTTGTCAATTGTTCTGGAGGAGCAAAATAAAATTCAAAATTAATTTCTTATTTTATTTTTTTTTTATTTTAATATTATTTTATTATCTCTATGGGATAGATGGAAATACAATCATTTTCGTAGTCGACGAAGAAAAAAATCCTTTATCAGAATGCAGTGTTAAAAGTCGTAACTCAAAAACGAAAAAAAATGAGTTACTACCTTTTTCGTTGGACCTATCGAATTGATCATTAATTGAAATGTATCATAAATTATTATTTTAAAAACTTCATAATAGTCCAAAAAATATAGTGAATTTAAAATTAACGAAAATTAATTAAAAAATAGGTAATTGAATTAGTGAGTCAGTGATAGTGTGTACTATTGTGCAAACGAAAATATCGAATTCACATATTTTTTGTACAATTTGAATTTGGAAATAATGTAAATATTGTATTGTGTATTTAGCTCTAAATGTAACTTGCAGTTTGGAATTTATTACATAAGTTTATTTTAAGATACGTTTTAATGTAAATCGACCCATTCAAGTAAACAAGAATGTTAAAACAGTCAGTTTTTCAATTTTTTTTTTAAAGTATGGTACTGGTCATTGTTTGTTCGATAACGCAGTCGATATATTTTATATACTACTTCCTAATTTGGAACGTCGTATAGATCTAACACCAGTGTCTGGTGAAGCCGACACTCGGTCGTCGACCGAACAGTGGATCTACCGTCGACTGACGAGCTGTACTTATATCAAAGTAAGATTAAAAACTTTATACGACGCGTCTTTCAACGAAGTTTTTTCAGACTAAAGATAAAACATTGCTCATATTATGACATAACAAGTATTTGTCCACGGGGTGAGTTTTGAGGGTTAACGATCTTAGTTTTAAAAAAAAATTAACGAATACAGTTTCAATTCACTTTGCAGATTCTAAATAATTAAATATTAATATTTTATTGTGCTATATTTATACAAAAATATGAAACAATATAAAAATCATTTTTCAACCAATACCCAATTTAATGTGTATTGATATTAATGTAATGAATGATAATGAGCACGTTTTTTACTGGAATTTACCAAAAAGGTATATAAATAATAATAATAATTTGAAAGAAGAATTGTTGTTGTTTTATTATACTTCCTATCTTTTAGGTCATATTAGTTACACCAGTACAATTATATGTTAAAATATGTTATAACAAATAAACGTGTAAATAGAAAAATCGCAAATCACCTTATTCTGTAAAACTCTATACTTTTTAATAAAGATTTAAAAAAGTTATCGAAATTTATATGCTACTGCCGTTACCGGGAAATTAAATGTTTTTTATAGCCTAACCCAGAATCTGGCAACTAGCTAAGTTGATACATATTATCATGTTGATGTATGTTTTCGGACAAAATAGGTATTTTCAAGTCTTTACCGTTGAGTATAATATTTTTATTTTGACGAAAAATACAATTTATGTGTATTATAGGCTCAGAAATATCAATGAAGTAGTTTTCAGTCTAATGAGTAAAGATTTCATAATCCGTTCATTTATTTACATTTTTGCTTATTAGATTGAGAGGAAGGTGCAAGACATTATAATATTGTATTATATCGGAGGTGGAATGTTTTTTGATAAACACTTTCAATACGCACAATATACTTTTACAAATAAATGTACGAGGTAGAAAATAGAAGTTTTAATTAAATTTTTTCAAGTCCAAATCGTATATTCGGTGGAATCATGTGTCCTCCCTTAACCTCTCCAATGGGTGCCAAATGTACAGACATCCTGCATTGGACTACAATGTATATATCGCTTTCGGACAAATCGATTTGTTTTAAAATTACGAATGACTATATAAAATAATTATGATCGATATTACTATATTAATACACGAACCTGATTGATTGCGAATCGAATGGCTTGTCGTCGTATGTGCACAAATCCAATAATAATACAAATATTATTATGTTATACGACAAAAAGTGATATACGATAATATTTTGACAATTCGACCGGATGGATTTCGTAAACTCGCGCGCGTTATAAAAAATTTTGTTTTTAAATCGCACCGGGAGAAACAAATTAAATCGGAATTTTTCGACTGATAACGACGGCAGAATTAAAACTCTCCGTGCCGATTCCTGTTGACGGTAAAAAAAAAAAAAATAAACACAATAATAGTGTAGAAACGATATAATTATAATATACAATATAAAATACTATTTTTTTTCCCCGTCTTTTAGGCTCAAAGTCGCACGTGTAAAACTTTTCGTTTTAAATATTTTTTTTTCGCGCCGTCGTCGTTCGTCGCTGCCGATCCGGTCGAACGTGTTTCGCGTACTGCAGTCCGACTCGTGGCCGCCGGTCGTCGCGACACTCTTCGCCGACAGTGAGAGTTCACCGTCCCCACCGAGCCGCCGCCACCGCCACCGCCGCTGACGACGACCACCACCGCGGTTGTATATTTACAACATTATTGTTATAAAATATTATACCGCGACCGTATATACCAGGCATACATACCTGAGACCCGTTCGTATTACTATACCCGTGCTCACCGCCGTGTACCGCGACAGTGTGTCGCAGGGGCGGCCAAAGTTTTTTTTTGGCCGCGATCTACTAAAAATATTATACTTAGCCTTTGAACATCGACTTCCGTAAAAAAAGTTATTTTTTATTATTATTATTATTATTATTATGTATCTATAATTATTAAGAAACATGCTTTTGCATTGTTACAGTGTGTTATCGATTGATTTTCGTGTGCGCATAGCGTAAATATAAATTCTAACGCGATCGACTTTGAAATCGTTTGCGATCGAACGTTTGACCGCCCCTGCAGGTGTATCGTAATAATAATAATAATAATAATATATTATTATTGTTATACGGCGTGCTCGTAATGATAACGACTCGTGTCGTATCAGTATTAATATACAGGAATAGTATTTGATATATACAGAATGGTCGCGGAAAACGCGACGTGGAAACGATTTTTCCCCCGACGTCATATCGCCGTCGATGACCACGCACCGCCAGAAAACCGTGACGCGACGACTCTCCGGACGCCCACTCGACACCGTGCCGGTATAATAATACGAGTGTTTGCCGTAGGTCTCTCCTAAAATGGTCAACACCGCGCGCGCGGGAAGTACACACACGCGTACGAGTACAAACATTCTAAGTACCTAACGAAAAAAATAAAATATCGCATTCGTTGTAACGCAATACATAAAGCATAATATAGAAATTTACGATCGATTGAGAGAAAAATAATAATGAAACCATAGTTGCGGTATCATAAATTTTCCGGAACGGTAACCTATTTAACCGGGGACATACTACACCTATATATAATAAACTGCTTTTGGCCGGCGACAATACCCCGCGATTAAGTCCCGAATTTCCGTTACGGAATCCACACGTGATTATAGAGAAGCACGCGCAACAGTTGGTTTTAAAGTTCAAAACAACATTTTTAGAATTGGAACATTTCCCCCGTCGATAACAATAGAACGTCGTTGATACTCTCGGTTATTATACCCGGTGACCATTTCCGGTAACATCCGTTTTTATACGATTATAACTTTTTAAGTCGACGATAGGAAGACTTGTTTAAAACGTTACTGCGCGGTTTTCTTTTTACCAAAGTGTTTTAACAATATAAGATTGCATTACATACATAATTAATTTTATATTTTCTGCCTACCTGTAATTCATACTATAATAATATTATACGCGTTGATTTGTCAACACCTTGTAATAAAAAAAATACTTATAATTGTTGAACCCCTCAAAATTTGAAAAAAATAAATACAACGATTACGATCTCATTCGATTAAGAATAACGTAGAATTTAAATTGTGATGTTTTTGTAGGTTAGACTTGGAGTACAAAAATCTAGGCAAATTTAAAGAGAATTATATTTCGGAGGTAATTTCATATCCGTTTTGTAAAATATCATCATTCATCAAGTCCCCTAGTCATCACTTTTATAAAGAATAATACGATATGAGTTTTATAAAATCGTCGTACTTCTCTTGGACACACCTTCGCGTTTTTAGGTGAACTTCATCGTAACTCTAATCGCCCTTAGCTAATCCGATTATAAAATGCATTTTAATTTGTATTTAAATGAATTGTAATTTATTATATTATTATTCTCCAAGATACGAAGATTTTCCGTATACGGTCGTTTACCGTTAGCCGAGCGTTTGTGCAAAATACAAAATTGTCAGAATCGGTCGTGCACAGGTCAGAGAGTTTATTGTATTATTACCCTTGTCACACAGCGCACGTAAACCTGACTATATGCGAAAACGTTATGTATTTATTATTCAGAGTGGCTGCGATGTGTAAAAATAACATTGAAAAACGAAAACGAGATTCTATAAATAGTGTGAACGAATTAAATAATAAAACGAGTCCAACTCAATAATAATATTTTGTATTCCCACGCTCTCGCTTAAATTGCGATGAGTTTTTTTTTATTTCGTAGGACATGGAATGTACGTACACGAAAATAATAATATTGTTAAAGGTGGTATTGTTTTTAACCACAATAGTACCTACATTATATTACATTTAGGAATTATTTTAACACGAGTTGAAGACCCGAATGACGCGATAATAATGTTATATATTTTATTGTAATAACTGTTTTTTACTTCACGTCAACCGATTCCTCTGGCCGTCTCTTCCGATAACATATTATATTATTATTGTACATTTGCCGCGTCAAAGCGAACGAATTGAAATATTATGCGGAATTACCGAATAAGTACCGAACAAGTTAAAATTTACGCGTACATATATAATATTATTCACATGATTCGACGTTTTGTTTGATTTTTATAGCCCGATCGTACATAAAGTTATTATATTAATGTTTATCGTGTATAATATTATGTATTAATAATTCCTTGAAAAACGTTTTCCAGGGACTTCAATATAATGGCAAATTAAGAAGATTGACCTCGCGGTATTAGTTTTGTGCTCTTTGAATTCATCATCATCATAATATTATTATATAGGTACAGTATATAATATAAATAATCGACCTCCGTCGCAAAAATAATATGAGATGGCCGAATATTACGTACACACACACATTTATTATTCCTAGTACATCATCTCCTATTTTATTTAGTTTTTTTTTATTATGCACTATTAATAACTATTATTTTTGCATCATAAAAACATATTTTAAAGGACGCACATCTATTTATCTTAAAATACTAATAAAAACCGTTACCATCTTAGCGTTTGTTCGGAGAAAAATACTGACGATTATATCTTATATTTTAGTTACAAACATATTATTTACTAGTAGATTAATAGGTAAATAATAATAATAATAATAATAATATGTAATAGGTTTTAATAAACCTACATAAATAATAGTTATATAATATAATAATCTGTATTAAACAGCTAATTATGAAATTATGGTATACGATCTATACGATATGTTTATTAAATACAAAAAATTATAAGAGAAAATCGTTAAATGATGTTCGTTCATTTATATTTCCGAGACGTATTATAAAACTCGTTAAATTTTTATACACAGACACTGAACGTTGAAAATTAAACATAACAATACTAATATATTGTGTACCGACTTTAAATTATATATTATAATTATAAAAACATTATATATTATATTGAGGATAAACATTCAAACACATAACTGTCAGGTGTACGGTCTGTGCGGCGAGTATAAAATATAATACACACAAACTAATGCACCTACGACATGTCTGCGGCGAGTATAATACGCTTTGGAAAAATGCAAAGTACATAAAATCCTCTTTCGAACGAATCAAATGCAATGTCACTGCCGTGGAATGCAAATAAAATAATATAGATTACAAAGAGATTCATAAAATATGCTCATTCCATTATAGTTTTAACCTGAATTATACATATATATATACATTTCGGTGTCATTAAAATATGTATTATATCCCATGAGGCTGTGTCGTTACAAAAGGGTTTAGCGAATTTTAAAGTATAACCACGAAATTCGACAGATAAATTCGGTTGTACCTTTATATAATGCAATTATTGATTATTTTAATTAGTTTTATGTATATGTTCGTATATATATATATATATATGCGTACATATGCTTTATAATAAATTTTTGCAAAATATAGAGAACTTTTGTTATTGACTTTGTTATGGAGAATGTACTTATTCAAGTTTTGGATAACTATAGATAAATTGGACTTTAAAAATGGCTTTTTAGTAAACAATTAAAAGGATCTCTTGACAAATTTTCAGTGGAAAAAAAATTCAAACTTTATAATATGCCTAGTAAGTATATTTGTAATTACGTTGAACTTGTAATGTTGCCCGAGAACACCAAGGTCGTATAATATATATTATTATAACAATGCAAGTGCTTCTTTACATTGTACATCTTCGAGAAAAAAAATTAATTAATTTCCATTGTTAAAATTGTCCAATTGTCCATTGTCGCAAATATACTAAAATATATTAGATATATCCGCAACGCGACGGTCACTGATGTACACTATCGATATTCCCGGAGACTTTAACGAACCGCCGGCAAGGTAATGTCAAGACGCCCGATCCCACCCGCATAATAATATTATATAATAAATACAATTTCGGATAATACTATTATCGAAACTAACCATAATGAATTGTTATCATAATAATAGTATCGCCGTAGGTGTTTAGACTGTCCTGTTTCACGATTTCAATATTGTGATCCATTATTACACGAATATTGATTGCCTTTTATCGTACAATATAAGCATGATGATATTATAGTCATTTGGCATTTCAACGTTTTAAGTTGATTAGTCATAATAACGGTCAGACAAATTTGTTTCATGAAATAAATAACAATAGTAACAATAACCATTATATAATATCTATTACTGTATAGATAGTCGATATGAGTTTTTGAACTCGATCACTTCTAGTGAGAAATACATTTACGCAGTTATAACAAGATAATATTTTACGACAGACATGTGTCCAGAATATTTAATAATATTTATATCTATTATGTTTCCGTTTGAATTTGAAAGACTTAATATTATCTTCTATATATCTAAGTCTAAGTATTTGTCATTGTTTTAAAACCGCTCGCTGGTGGTTGTTGTTCGACGTTTCGACACTTGCGATTATTATAATGAACGAGTGTAATATATATATATATATATATATATATATATTATATTCTGTTATAATAAATCGATTAAAACACATTATACGGGCTATTTGCATAAAAAAAATTATAAAAAATTATAATATATTTAATATTGCGGAATCGAAAGTAGGAGTTGCGAATTGAAATCGTTATTTACATGTTCAAACTACTACAACTTACCGTCTACCAGAGAGGGTGATGGAAATTAGAATATAATATTCAGCGTTGAGTTTAATTTTAACCTACACATAACCATTCGGTAGTAAATTCTACAATGTAAAGTAATAATTTATTTTATAAGAATTATTTAATGCGAGCACCGGGGCAGTGTTTAGAGCGTCGAAAATAATGGAATGAACAATGCATATTTTATGAACTGACATCATTATTATCATTATTATTTCGAGTCGGTGTCCCAAATAGATGAAATATAGTAATACTAGCTATTATATAATTATAGCATGATTGTTTTTATGCGCAGAATAAATCACCCACCTAATGGTTAATATCAGTCATCGGGCGAAATATTTAGAAAATGTATTTCTTTTTTAACTTCCTGACTTGAGATAATACCACAATGACCGGAAGTATCAAATCATTAAAACCTCGCGCATGTGTCTTTTTCAAAAAAAGGTTTTTCTTTATATTTATTTTATTATTAACAAAATATTAATTTGAATTTTTTTTTTTTTTACATTCTACACGTATATATTATGTTTAACAGTTTTTATATTTTTTATTAAAATTCAACAAACTGCATTATGTTATTATTTCATGGTAATGCAAATATTTATAATAATTATATCACATATGTTATATGTTTATAATAATAAATCTATCATATTAATATCGTAGTTAATTCTATTTTCTATATCAATATGTAACATGCTCTGGTCACACTCGATGGTTGTGACTTTCAGCGACGACCGTCCGGTTCCGCCGTTTATCAGAAGTACATAGGTTCTAGTGATATGTGTCACACTACCACGGTTACTCCAACGATCGTTCTCTGCCGTCCGGTACAATTCAAAACCGTTGCTTGTCACGGTTTCACGGCGCTGCTGTTCTGCCGTTTGTGATATAAACATGGTTATTTATTTTATGTGTCACACTACAATGGCGTAAACATCCGACCATCAACAACGGTTATTTTTTTCCTGTATTTTTAATTAAATTTTTAAAATTAACTAACGACGAACGTGTTTGACGTAAAAATGTTTATTATCTATCGCTATCAAAAATCAAGAAAGAATACATTTGAAAAACTACTCAACTAGTAGCGCAGAGTATTCCATCCAAAATTAGCCAAAGTATGGCTTGAATTTAGAAAAGCAGTAAATGATGGTTGAGGGACTTTTCCAAGTCAACCTACTTAATGGTATATTAATTAAATTAAATTATTTACTTCAATAAATTAACGATGAAATAAGTACTTCAAACAAATTGCTGGTTTCCGGAGTTCAGTACAGTATAAGCTAGGACAAAATAATATTTTAAATTGTTTGGATAAAAAGTGAGTCAAACAGGTCAAAAACCGCAGCAAAAATGTTATAGTATGACAAGTGTCAGTGTCCAGTGATTGAAATGTACTATATTATTATAAATTTATAACTATTAATATATTGTTTTCAAACGTTAGATCTGTCGTCAGTTGTATACTAGTATATACCTAATGTTTTCCTTTGTATTATTATTATAATATATCGTCAGATGATAATACAATTGATAAATACTATTTTAATTTAATTTCTATATTTAGTGTAATTGTAGATAAACACAATATTTCATTATCAGTATTGTGAAAAGATAACCAATATTTATATCTAAATAGAAAATAAAGATAAAAAATAATTTTCGTTATCTAGATAAGATAATACAATGGTGTAGTACTAGGATGGCCGACTCTTTTATAGTTGGGAGATGAGGCAAAGAAGAAGAAGAAGAAGTTAAAATATTTAACAACACATTTATAATTTAAAATATCAAATAACAAAGTTCCTCATAATTAATTTCAATATCAATTTCTTCTATAAAATTATCATTATATTATTGTTTAAAAATGCTTTCATTTATTTGATTTCTAAAATTTATTGTGTACTTCATAAAAATACCATCTAATGTTACTATACAACTACGAAAATAACGTAAATTTTCACCTAAAGTACTAACTGACTATTGACGAGTTTGATAGTGCACATCACTGCACATGGTCTGTAATAAACTAATAACACTACCTATAACTTTTTAATGTATTATAACAACAAAGTGATATCAGTTAATGTATATTAATGTTAAAGAATAAATTATATTATAATTTTTAATATAATATAATAATGTATATTTAAAAATGATTTCTTATCATTTTAATTTTTAAACGGGATAGATAAAGATAGAAAAACTATTTTAGGATAAAATAAAAGATAAAAGATGGTTTAATGTCAACTAGATAGACCCAAGACACAACATTGATCATTATATTTAATTTTTAATTTATTTAAATTTAAGAACGCGGTAATATAGACATTTATTGTGTTATACTTATGGTTATGATAGAAAGAATATGTTTTCATTACATTATTTTTATTCAAAAGCGAGTAGAATTTATTATCATTATATTATTATATTATTGTTTTCCAATGTGGTCGACCGGATAGGTGTTTATATAGATCCTTCGAGTTACTGACGTCATCGACGAATATACCGCGAAACCGCATATTTCAATAATATGGTCTCCTTATATTTTTTTTCGATACTCACGTGTCATTGAAATCATTACGAACGGATGCTGGTGGGCGGCAGTTTTTATCTAATAAACATGACCTAATAACGGACGGCATTTATTATAAACGGACTATGGAGGTTTGTAAATAGAGAATTTTGTTTACTACGGCCCTCGTCCTAGATAGTCTTAATAGTAACAAGATTAAAACAGTTCAAACTCGCCACGAGTGGTTAACAATAATGGTAATATAATAAGGTTAAACAATACTTTTATATTGATAGTCGATAGATATTATTATTGACATTATTAATAAATATTATAATACATTTCGAATATTGCGATAATATAATGATTATAAATGGTTAAAAGTTAAAATTAAATTCAAGAATGTATGGCCAGAGTTTTCGTTTTTATTGTCTTATTGATAATGTTTCATTTTCTGGACCAGCTTAATAATGTATTAGTAAATATTATACTTTGAATTGAATTGATTTTCGAGAACAGTATTATTATATTTTATATTGTTTGGACATTATATATTATCTAAACTGTAATCTAAGTTACCTTGAAAACGATCGTTAAGTACGTACGTGTACATGTCAATATTATGACGACTTAATAAGTTCTAATATATAATTTCCTTAATACGTCAATTTGTAAAATACTAATGGCTTTTCAATGTGCTTTAAATGTTTCCCATCGATAAATCATGCGCCGCGACGGATGTGTTTGCGAAACATTTATATTGTAATCTATAAAGGACAATATTTTAAAATTATTTACCTGTTATTCGTTTGAAATAATTTGAAGTATTATTGTATTAAAATTGCATGTTTCGTATTTCGTCGATAAAGAGAATGATATAATAAAAACAAACCATAAATTGATTTTTATGTCAAGAAAATTATCACGGGTCAAAAATCCGCCGGATCGAAATACGCATAATGAAATTGGATTAGAAAAAAAAATGGAATACTACATTATACTCGAAGGGTTACAAGTGTGCATATTTCACGTGTAATTTTAATATTGAAAAATTTTAAAAAAATAATTTTTACGTTTCATGAAATATTTCATTATTTTTCTGCTACATTTTTAAAATATGATTAGATCAATTTCCTTAGTATCCTCATATTTTTTAAAATTGTATACATATTTTTAATATACACAACTCGAATAATAAAATCCTGCGATTTAGAATTATTTTATATTTCTACATTCTAAGAATGAGTAAGAAGATAAAAAGTATTTATTTAAAAAATTTCATTTTCCACCATAATTATTAAGTATTTTATCAAATTAAAAGAATCTCGTCATTTTTACACTTTTTATCTGCCCTTAAAAACTATCGTTATCGTTAATATTGTATGGAAGTAAAAATAATTACATATTAATTATTATACGACATACCTAATTGGAGGTACTCGTGTGGTTATTTTGTTATGGTTGTATTAATTTTTATTCGCGCACTTGTTAAGTTTCATCAATCTTGTCTATACGAAATTCTCGACGATCGTTATAATATAATAACGATATTGTTAAATATAATACATAGTATACTGAGGTGCAGTTACTCAACTGTTTCATATTCAAGTGATCCGTGATATATTATATAATTAGTATTATCAAATTTATTTATTGTTTATATTTTAACAGATTGTAATTTATCAATAAGGAACAAAATAAACCTAACAAATAACAATACTCGTATTACCAACTGGGTGGTAATGAAATCACATTTTGACGTTTTCTCGTCTCGTCTTACAGAATTTTATAGAATTCAAAATTTTTACCAAGAAAAACCGCAAAACAGGCAAATAATCAATATTTTATAATAATATTAGATGCATATGCATTTTGGAAATGTGTTTTTCTAATATTTGTATACGTATTATAGTGGTAAGTAATTACATAGATATACGTTAGTCGGAAATGCGTAAACGTGTTTTTTTTTATATATATATATTTTTTATACAATATCTGCGAGTGCACTCGTATAAGTAATATACGGTTTAATCGACTTTATTTCGAATACGAACGTCGTTGAGTTTTCCCGAGTCGCCGTCGTTAAAAAATAAACCAGTAAATTTTCGGAATAGTAATAACTCTACGTCTATTATGAGCTCGAGCCGCGAATTGTTTATTTTTTATTTAATTTTTTACGAGACGAGTTTACTGCACCGTCGTTATACCGTTACATTGTACATTATTATTGTATTTCCGCACGATATTATACGATAATATATTATTATATCAACACGAAGCTAGGTAACATAACCAAACATAACAATACGTATTATTATTTATTATTATCGTTTACCACTATTACCACGATTATAGATAACAGACATTATGATAAGTGAATGTTATATTATTTTTTATTCATACATTTGTATTATATATCAACTATAGTTCGAATAAACGCTAGTTGACGACTAACTGAACTGTGTTAAAGTGGAATAATCAACAAACGGTTTGACGACAAATACGATTTCAAAATGTATATATTTATATTAATTCTAATGCTGTACGCTCTTGTGAACGTGTGTCCTTCGGTATTTAATAATATTTTTTTAAAAATATAAATTGCATACGTACCTACGCATCAACAATAAAATTATATACTTATTTATTTATTTATGTTTATAATCCTTTAATTTAAATTTATACTACAAAATGAGCTCTCATCTAATAGTTTTATTAATATTTTCTTTAAAAATGTGTGAAAAATAATAAATTAACCACATATTTTTAAAGTCGAGTAAAAAATGTTTCTATTATTTACTTTAAGTGTTAAATTCATGTTTTTGTTAATTGACTACCTATCTAGCGTTAATTTTGTCGTTTTGACCGTTTCCGTGCACACGATATAAGATTTAAAACGTAGGTATAGACAACTCCTACATAAGTCACAACCATTATAATTATTATTTTAAAAATATGCGAGTTTCTCATAGTATACGATTACGACGCGGTGCTAAGTTGCATTCGGCCGGCTAGCGCAGACGTCAAAATCGAACCGGTCCAATAATTTAGTGATAATTACAATTTATTATTATTTACGCGGTGCACATAAAAATATAAAATTACTGCAAACGCCACCTTTTCGCATAATACAACATACGTATTATATAAATATATTTCATCTGGACCGATTGCCAAGAATTCCAAACGACTCGTTTGTCGTGGGTTGCTCGAGCTCATCTCGATGCAAAAATATATTATTAAAAACAATTACACACCCCTTTCCATCGGTCCGCAAACAAATTTCGAGGTGCTTAACGACGAGGGGACGGTACACTGTATTGTAATATTCGTCCTAACAAATTATGCGAACGGTAAGACCGTCCCTCGGGCGTTTTTTCCGGAGGGACGATGAGCAAAACGAATTTGATTTTTCAATCAATATTTGAATATTTTTTTGACTTTTTTTCCCCATCTATATTCGACACGGGTCGTAAATTCGTCATGCGTCGTTCATTACGAGAAGATTATATGTTAAACAATAGTTGTTTGTTTTTTAACGTGTGGATATGTTTTTGTTACGCGGGATACATAATAATATTATAATTTTTTGCCAACCGATTTTTCGTAAGTAACCATGGATATGTGTTATGTTTTTTAAGCGGCCCTCACACAAATAGTCTCAACATTCGGTTTCCATCTGTGTGTTCGATTGTATAAATATTGATCTAGATTTTTAAATTTTTATTTAATTCTGTAAAAAAATAAAAAAAAATATTGACCATCGATAATTATTAATAAGCACGTTTGGTAAATAAATTAGATTTTTTCTATGTAAATAAACGAGTTTCAAGAAAACGAAAACGATGGGTGAAAGAAAGATGATTGCTAAACGAGATATACCAGTAGCATCGAAACCTAAAATTACAGGTAAGATAAACATTAATTTATAACTCTTATCCACCTATCGACCTATAACTAAAAAAATTGAATGTTCCTAGATAAAAATAATTTATAAATAGAAATAAAATAAGATATAATTAAAAACAAATTATGTAGAATATACTTAAATTTACATTGTACTTATAATTAGGATAGTCATTTTATATTTAAATAGCTGTTAATAAATTAAACATTTGCTAAGCACAAACATTTTGCCTATCTTAGAATTAATTATGTTTTCAATATTTGGTTCAATATTTTTTACACTGCTTATCTTTATGAGCTGTTTGAGACGATCTTGAGCTAAAGAATTATGTAGCTTGGTTTTAATTAGTTTCAATTTAGAAAAATATCTTTCTACGCTACAACTTGAAACTGATATGAATTACATTAACATACAACTGATATGAGTTACACTTAATATTAAACCACAATAAAGGTTAGGAAATACACTAACTACATTAGCTGTATAAAATATTTAAAATATAAGAGTGCACTGGCCATGTTTTTTTATCTTGCTTGTTTTTATTTGTGTTCAATATTTGTTTTTATTCATATCCAAAATCAACATAATTAATATCACTATCTTAAACTATTTCTTCGTCATTTGCATTAGCATTTATGGAATCCATTTCACATTATAGATCTATGATAATAAGATTATTTTCAAGAAATTAATAGTATTTTCAAATGTAAAAGCATAATATGTATAGTATAATATTATGAACAAAATTATGATTGAACGAAAAATGATGTTCAGCGCAAATTATAACAATTGGCTTATAGAAAGTTATCATCGAGTTGGCAACTCTTTTGTTTATCTATATTCTATAGGCCCTCTACATGATACCATGACAATGTGGATTTAATTTATTCATTGAAGGTTAGAAAATAATTTGTAGGGGGAAGGCTGCGTGTAATTGACTTCACCAATTTAAATTTTATTCTACCAAGTTGAAATATAATTTGCAAATTCTAAAAACCAATTTGCATAATTTTGGCAGATTTTTGAAAAAAATATAGTTTGTGGGAGGAGGTGTAATGGGGCAACTTCACACACGTCATCAACTGTCATTATCTACTACACGCAGTTATTATCATTATCAATAAATAAATACTGAAGGCTCGATATCCAATTTTTTCATCAGTCATCTATATCGAATTTTTGTACTGTCACTCCATCAACATGATATATTACACAATCAATATTATTATTTGTACTGTCAGTATCTAAAATACAGTCGCCTGTCAATGATCGTGTGAGGGCCGCTTTACTGTTATTAGTATCATACTATAAATAATATTATTATACTAGTAATAAGAATAATATTTGTTATATTATTATATTCCGTTTTGACTTATACTACCGAGTACGTTAACCAGACTAACCGTTTGTAACCATATAGACACATGGTATTTTTTTTGTTGTTTGTACAGTTTATGTAAGTATTTTATTAATTTTGTCGTTTTTTCGTATGCGATAAAATGTTTTTTTTTTTTTTTTTGTTATTTCGAATTTTGTTTATAGCGCATATATCTATATACGTAGAACTCATTATTGTTTAAAATTTGTAATTATGTCATCGAATGCTGTAAACCAAAACATTCTTTACGAACGTAAACGCGCAGCGAACAACAGCCCCCAAAAACGTATTATCCATGATTCATTGTTTTTCTACGATGCGAAGAAAATATCAAGTAGCGCATTTAAACTAATATTTATTTTAACAATCTGCGTATTTTATTATTAGCTCTGAAGTTAATAGTAACTTGTTATTTTTATTATTATTTATTGGGATTAGGTATTGAGTCTTTGACGATGGAGCTCCTTGAACAATTAAAATTAATAAATTATACTTATCCACCATTGTATTACGATTATCCCTTGCAAGTGTACCAAATGTTTGTATTTAAAAGTCAAATTATATTAAAAATGTCCAATATATTATTTTATTGTTATTTTTTTTAATTTCATACACGCAACAATAACACAATTGATATTATTTTACGTTATTAGACACGAAGTTGTTATTATTTCGTGTGCATATTGCGGTTCTCGGTGGTCAAAAATCAAAATCGACCTTCAAGACCAATGCATTTTTTAACATTCCTTACCACTCTCCCCGGAGATGAAATTCGTATATTGCATACTATTATGTGTATAAAATGTATCTACCTACCTACTCTCGACGGTATTGTCGTCGACGCGTGTTGTTAATATCTAATAACATTGCTTTTGATATTTTTTTATATACTTTATCCCATTATGCGACACACGTTGCCTCTATTTCTATCTCTCTCACTCTCTCACTTTTTTACTCCCTCTTTCTCACTTTATCTGATCTATTATTAATATCTGTAACACGTAATCGGAAGTTTGGTTTGCGATTCAAGTTTTATAAGTTTATTTAAAAATAAAAAAATACTCATTGTTTTATAAAATCGAGCCGGTAAATTTACATTTAAAAAACATTATTTGGCTTTTGATATTTGTATTTTATAAAATAAACAGCACGATGTTTCAACGAGGATTATAGCCACTAGTAAAATAGGTACATGATTTTTTAAGCTTTTTCTCTTAAATACATTATATAAATGGAATGTTCAGTTGTGCACACGTAATTCACCAATAATATTACATTATGTCTTCCGATTGTAAGGAATACAAATATTGTTTTATATAAATCACTTATCAAACGCAATAAAGAAATAAATAATGGAATTTTTCAATATTTTACGCACGTAATTTGAGTGGCGCCGGTGGTCTGAAGACAATAATTGGCTATATTATGGTTATTGCAATGTCAACCGAGCGACGTCCGATTCAATAAAATATATTATACACGTGTGCTTAAACGGATGACTATAATTGCATTAGAAATGTCTTATTAGATTATGTCCATTTGCGTTATTATAAATGTTTACTAATCGGACATCATTCTAATCATATAAATTGAGAAATTAATATTATTAATAAATGTTTTATTTTACAAACACGATACCCATCTAAAGTAATTTTAATTTAAGTTTTACGGAAAAATAAATATTAAACATATTATTCTGTGTACATAATGATTGAAAAGTCTAAAACGAATAATAATAATAACATTTGTTCTTCTTACGGCTAAAAATTTCTAAGGTTAAATATAGGCATTATTTATCAGTACAAATACTAAATTAAGCATTGGTCGAAATTACATAACACGACTTAAGTGCAGACTCGTAAAAAATAAATTTTATAACAATAAATAAGTATAATATTGGAATAATATTGCAAATTATCTATCAATCGATTTTTTTCATGATTTTTAGTTGAAACTTATTATGTGTCTATTCTATTGTTTTGAACTATTGGTACATATAAAAATGAGTGTAAATCAATAGTTTTAAAGTTGTTATCAATTAAGATTTAACATTTTTAGTTTTACTATTATATAAAATGTCGAAAATGAATAACTGTATAATTTAATATTATTATTATTATTATTATTAAGTTGTTAAAATCGAAAATTTGTTTCTATCGTATCAATCGAACCGGTTGGGGTCATACGAACGCAGCTTCAGTTGCTTCAGTATGCTTCAGTATGTTTCAGTACGTTCAGTCTGACATTTTAATTAGAATTGTGGTGCAAAATCACGTAGTATAGAAGTAAATGAAAAATCATATGGAGTATATTATTATAGGTTAATTAATCAATTAAAAAAAAAAAACAGTTACTTATTATTATCGTCACTCTTTATATCAGAACTACTATTTACATTAATTTATAAAAGTGGTAGAACATGTTTATTAAATAATTGGATAAGTTATAATGTCTTATCTTATAAATTATAATAAGTATTAGGTTACTTACAAGTTACAGTTATGGCCAAATACTTTTCTAAATTAGATGTTGACCTTATTATTATAATATCTTTTTGATCAGACACAAATACACAAATACACAATATTTACATTTTAGTTAATATTAGAAGTAAATTTGTAATAATTGTTATAATTTACATTGAAACTAACACAAGCACAAATCACAAATCGGAAAATTTCATTAAACCAAATATTATTTGATTATCTGATAAAAATAATCACCGTAATAAATGTACATAAACTATAAACGTATCTTACAATGAAATAATATAATACCTATAATAATAAAATAATAAAATATTATAATGTATGAATAGTGTGAATAGTGTGAAACGAGCACAAAAGTTGAACGACGATTGAACGTCGATTCGAAACTTAAACGCGACATTTGTACTTTGTTATTTTTGGGTTTTCTAAAATCTTCGATTATGAATATAATATGTAATAAGTCTTAAAAGATTTAATTATTATTCGCATGCATGAGTTCCATGATTTTTCAGGAAATATGTCACAGTATAATATGTAGGTAAATGCTCGCTATAATTTTAGAAACTTTCAACCACCGAACGACGAATGGTTTCCCAAAGTTATTCTAGGAGATCCGGTAAGTATAAGACTTTTGTGCTTTCATACAGGCGCCACTGGTGATGGACGTATGCTATTCATATCGATCTGAAAATAATAAAATCGATGCAATTAGAGTCGATAAATTTGTCGAGTGTCCGATATATTGAAATTCAAAATATTAGTCCACCGATATTCTGAAAAAATAACAATGTTTAAATTAAAATTTATGAAGACATCATATTTTGTGTTATTTGTTCATCTGAAATTTAGATCTAGATTCGTATAATGATTAGTAATTTGTATAATAATTCACATTTAATTATTTTTCATGGTCGTGTTCACATATACATGCTTCCTATACGTTATTCGATTGATTGCGGACAAATTATAATAATGGTAAATTAACCAAAACATAGAAAGCAAAAAACAAGTTTATGAGACGAAATTCACGTAGCGTTACCACTTTATCCGACTGACTCCGGACAAATTCGTAAATTGTAAGGCAATTTTTATTACAACAAATTATTAAATTATTTTTAAAATTTACACTTTCCTAACTTATTCATAGGGGTACCTAACCTAACTAGAATTATTTGTTGATCAACTAAAAATGAAACATAAAATACTAACATAAAATTATATATGTATATATATTTGGCATAGATTATATATGTTTTGACTTAATTAGCTCTTGGATTTGATTTGTTTATAGTTTTGATCGTCAACATTCAGCTTAATATAACAGATGACCTAATTGTTAGCTAAAAAAACATTTAACAGCTAAAATTTTAATCGAACATTTTTTTAATAAATTAAATACAATAATTTTGCTTTGTAAGGAAATTTAAAAAAAATTCAAATATAGTTTAAACATATTTTTTTGGCTAAAATGCATACGATTGATAATTTTTTTTTATTTGTCTAAGCATTTAAATATGTACTATAATTATCATATTTGTAAAATATTTAAATATAAAAAAAAAATCAAATACCTAGTTACTTAATTTTATTTAATCTATCGCAACAATAATTTTTTTTACATTATTAGAATACAAATCGTTGTGAGCATACATTATAGTTTATGTATACTGCCAAAAGTCGTAACTGGGAAATTAATAATAATAAAATATAATAACATACACGCGTTTTCCTTATAGACCATCAACATATATTATTGTAATCTCTATAGTGATGACAATATTTGGCCTCTAAATAAGTAGTATAATATACAGTTTTATATTATGCGTCACTGGTAAGTAAACAGCAATATTGTTAGGTAAGACAAAGCCAATATTGGTTCATAAAATATTTAATAAACACATTTTTTGTGCATATTTATATATAAAAAAAAGTCCCACGTGGTGAATAATGTAATGAGCACATTTTGAAAAAATTGTATTGTTTTTTTTTTTTTTTTGTTCATTTAAATGTTAAATTAGCAATGTTAATATTACATTATAATGTTGTTTTCTATCGTTATAATATTATGGTTAAAAAGCAAAACTAATTAAATATTTTATTCAAAATAATTTATTGGGAACTTATGTTAATGAAATTTCTATTTTTTTTGTATGCAATGGAAATAAATAAGGTACTTGGAACGTATTCTGCGTAAATTATTTACGTATAATAATGTATAAACGTACTTGGCGTTTTTGTTTCAATGAATGTCTTCTAATTATCATTTTTAAGTATCGTTTTACTTTTAACTATAAGTTAAAATTAATATTGTTCAAAAGTTTTACACAAATATGTTTAAATAATGTTTTTATACGCGAGACGGTCTCTAGTTAATTCTAAAAATAATATAGGTACAATGTAATGAATTTAAAAAAAAAATTCTTAGAATCACTGTAAAGTAAGTTTATTCGCAACCAACATAACATAATATTAATATTTTTTTAATTGTTTTTTTACCCTCTTTTCCAGCGGCTATAGTATGCGTACTCTGACATACTATTTTCTTGTATATTATTATTAGCTTTAGATTTACCCTTATGGCCTAGAATGAAAAGAATCCTGCGCGATGTTTTCAAATTGTTCAGACGAACGATTTTTAAATTCAATCTGTGATACCTGTAACTATTATACGTTGAAATTAATTACAGTATAGAAACATATTTTCTTTTCTTTCGTATGTTATATTGAAACGCAAACAAGACGTTATTGCAACAATTGTGAATTTTTAAAGAAAAATCAGACTTGGATTTATTTCATTCTTAATCGACGTGTAATTACAGCGAGATACGTTTCGTATAGGCGGTGTAAAATTATTGTTTTATGGACAATCGCGTCTTCGGTAATTACCGTCCTTCACCCTGAGATGATTAGTAGTTGCTGCCGTTCCGACACGATAAAAATCAATCAATTGGCTACATCGGCGGACTAGGTTACACACGTCGCCATCGCGCAAAAACATTGTTGAAATTTCTCGTGTCGGTCATCGTGCATCAGCTTCCCGTTTTACCTAATACGACACGGCTGGTAAATCATTTGCGATATTAAAATAATAAATAATAATAATAAAAATAATAATAATAACATACTGAGTCAGTTTGTTTATTACCGATGAATCGTTTGTCATTCGTCGTTGTATATTTTTTATTGCGTGTTTACACGCGCCGATATATTATTTCAAAGAGAACCCAACGCCGTTTCCGGTTGCCTCGTAACGATCCCGAAAAATACAAATACAAAATCGTGATTTCCAAACAAAACGATTACAACCTCGTCATCGCCGTTTTCGTGTTCCTAATTAATTTCTAACCATTTGTAGCCAGTTAGGGATACCAACAGGTAATAATAACCTTTACGTTCGACATGTTTTATCATTTATCAGCTTGTCTATCGTATAGACGTCCAAATGTCTATAATATATTATACGAATAAACGATAATAATAATAACAATATTATTATTAATATTAAAGTTCGCAATTATTTCCTGAAAGTATAACCATGTTCGTGTATAACATAATAGTCACGAATAACTATTAAGGACATAGCATATGAACGGTAGGATAATTTTAATTTATTCAAAAATGAATTTTAAAACCATTTGAAATACGATGAAATAATGTAAATAATTTGCCAAAACATCATTGCATATTATACAGTATAGTAGGTACTTGTAATAATAATATACAATAATAAAATTTTTGAATTAGTATAAAGTAGCCAATTTAGTGTACCATTTTATGTACAAAAGGAAGTACAACGCTTGACTGTTGAATAGAAAGGAATTTAATTTTAGTAAATCTTCGAAAGTTTCTTTGACTATAAAATGACTTAAATTATATCGAAAATCAAAGGAATAATGCGCATTATATTCAGAACAATACATTTTAAGATAGATACTTTGATGTTTGATTTAATAATTGAAGGTATTTATTAACTTTTTATTTTTGGAATTGATATCATGATTTAAAATATAGTTTCCCTATAAAATATTTAATATTTCGAAAAACCAACTTAATTATAAAACTTGTGTAACTTAATTATGCATATAACGTCAAATTTAATAATTTATTATAATATACCTACATAAGGTAATATCACTTTGTTTTAAAAAATGTTTGATGATTCAAACATCATTTGAATTGGCCTCCGTTTAAATAGATAAACAAATTTGGAACATTTTATTGAAACGTATTATAATAATATTATGTTAATATAATGACGGAGAGTATTTTATACTTTAATAGTTTATTGAATAATTTACATTTTTATTTGACCTGTCTCTGGTGACCATTCCGGCTTTAAGTTTATTGTTGATTCGGAATATATATATATAAGCGACAAGCGTTCTTCAAATGAGATTCTATTCTTTATTACAGATTATTTGGCAAAGTGACATTATCGTTTAGAAAACTAAATAAAATACATACATTTTAGGCATGCTTAGTATCGTATTTTCATTTATTATACTCACAAATTTATAACGTATCTGTACACGGTAAAAAGAAAAATAAGCTTGTTTCTCTTCTTGTTTATGATTTCTTGGTATTATATTGGTTATCGGTTGTTCGTAATTTGTTAGATTAACAATTTTTCGTGTACGTCTATACCACGCGTTTCCAAATTTAGAGCTACGTATAGTTGTTTATGTGCACGGCAAATTATTTAATTTTTCTTTTTTCCAATATTTATCGGCACGAAATAAGCCGTAAAACTATGCCGAATGACATACGGTTCCAGTGTGTGTATTTTACTACCTAGCCAAACGAATAGCGAACAACAATTTATTTGTCTTTTAAACAAACTAAAACTTCGCGTAATATAATAAATATATACGTAATTATGTTTTTTCCATCCCTCGTTAAAACGTGGTTCAATAAGGCTCTCAACATTTTATAGCACCCGCCGGCACGACGCGAAACTATTTCATTTTCACATAATTATATATTATAAGTTTACGATCGTTCGCCAAATATCGCCGTTTAATATGCAAACTATCGTTCTGCGTGGGCACCGGATAGTAAAAATCTCTGCGGGATCCAATGACGTTACGTTGACAATAATATTGTACGACAGAATAATATCGTGTCGAGTGAACTTAAGAGTTTGTGGAGAGAAGAGCA
Source organism: Eriosoma lanigerum (assembly GCA_013282895.1). NCBI lineage: Eukaryota > Metazoa > Arthropoda > Insecta > Hemiptera > Aphididae > Eriosoma > Eriosoma lanigerum. Next base: position 59,491,444 of record CM023357.1, on the reverse strand, counting down.
ACCAAAACATATTAATGCAACGTGATACTACGAATAGGTTAGAGTAATCTATTACCTGATTAAAAGGCATTATAAAATTATATTTAAGTTTTTAATTGTCAATATTATATAATACTTAAATATTTTATTGTCATACGATTAGAATTTTATAAAGTTTCAAATATTATATAATTGATACAATTAGGTTTTCGTTAACCATTCAAAATGTTGGCCAACTGCAGAAGGAAGTTCTGATACGTTTAATAATATAAAATAATACTAATTTACACAATAATTGTAGATATGATTGATTAATAATATTTTAATATAAAATGATAAACAATAATATGCAAGTTGTCGTTTGTGTTTTACTGATGTTTTCATAAAATAAATAAAATACATTCAAATGAAATCCACCGCCTCGCCCCACATTTAATGTTGGTTATAAATAGGTTAAATAAATAAATTATAACTAGGAAAATATTTCAATTAAATTATTTTTTTATTTTTACTTGGAAAATAAAGATATGACTTTAATGAAATTGTATTTATTTATATTTCAACTTTGTTTTCCATACTGACATACTTTGATATTAAAAAGTATATTTTATAATTTTACGAAAATATAAATACATACATGATATATCCATACAAAATATTAGTATCTAGTGATTCTTTTGGATTTTTTTTAAAATTGTATGATGTAGTCATTAATTAGTGAAAATAATAATTGTTTAAATATATTTTTATTTTGATGACATGTTTTAAAAAAAAAATTGTCACACGGTTTAATTGTAAATGTATATAATAAACATAACACTAGTCAATACATAATTTTATTAACTTTTACAATGCCGTTCATTTAACTCAATTTAGCTAAATTAAATATCATTATCATTGAAAGTTAACGCTTCAAACAATTGTTATATTATGTTGTTGTTAGTATTGTGTAATAAATAATAAATTCGCTAAATTCGCTTGAATAATAAAATGGAAGTTATGGATAATATTATTGTGATATATTGTTTTTGATGGTCCAAAGAATTGACTCCTACGTTATTTTCGGTGTGTTATCGATGAATATTGTACATGAAGTCCAAGGAAAACTAGTCGCAAATAAGTTTAATCGAATTAAAATAATTTTTTTCTTCTACCAACGTTGCCTCGAAGTAGTATTATGATTGCCGAATTATCCGATATGGGAAATTTTATTGTAGTTTATGATATTTAAATGACATCAAAATATGATTGTAAATGTTTTATAGGTATATCGAAACAATGAGTTTTACCTTGCTAATGCGTACAGTTTTGAAAATATTAACAAGCTTGAATACAAATAACATAATATATGATTTAGGTACTATAATTATTTCAGAAAATAAATAATAAATATATTAGCCATAATAATTATAAGTTTTTATTTTTATTTTTTTTTTTTGTATATAAAATTGGTGTTATAACTTTGTAGGAATAACTAATTATTACTGTTAGTTTTAAAGGTAAAAAAAAAATTTAACCTTTTTAAATTGTATCATTTTTAATTTATTCTAAGAAGTTTATTTTCGTTTTTATGAATATTGTTTGACTGTAGTAATATTGATAATCAAAATATTGAATATAAAACAACTGCTTGTAGTCTGCAAGTAATACAATTTTAAAACAAATCATACAATAGACGTTTTAATTTATATATGCATACATTAAAATTAAATTCTTAGAATTAATATACTATATGGTTAAGTTGACCTTGCGGTTTTCGATTATATATTAATTGTTGTCAATTTCTAGTAAGTTTATATTATTTAAATTTGTAAATATTACAAATCTGAAGTGCTATTTATATTCAATGTCAAACTTCTAAAGTTTAAATGATTATACTTGAAGAAAATATGAATTATCTAATTCTTAAGAAGAAATCATAAACTGTTGTAAAACCAATATTAATTTACGATTTACCATAGTACCTAATATGTGCACATATCAATGTAAAATTGAAAATGACAATTTAACGTTAGTCTATAAACTGCCATTAAATTATGTGACGTAAAATATTTACGTTCACAAAATATATTTCATTACTTTTGTAATGGTTAGGTTGGTTTTAACTATTCATGATTATTGATATTTACCAATAACATATTGAGTGCAATTTATTTTTAAACAAACTAATCGGGTTTAGTTCTGAATCCAATATCGAAGATATTTGCATCATATAAAATTAATTTATACAAATAAAATATGATGTAAACAATCAAGTATTAACAATGGAATCAGAGATGTATTGCGTTATTAAGGATAATTTCAATTTGTTTATTTCAAACTCTCGCTAGTTTATGTCAGTAGATATAAATCACACTTAAACATTGCTTATACCCTTTTTTATCCAATAAGATAAATTGACTTCACCGACATCTTTAGGTGAGTAATAATTTCACGAAAAAACTTTGATATTGGACATTTTTCAGTTACTGTTTACTTTTACGCCTTCGTTCTGCGTTTCAGATTTATTTAAAAGCCAGTTTTTATCATTCTAGTAGGTACCTACAATAAGTATAGTACAGGTATAAAATATAAAATATTAGAGGTTTTTTTTCCTTTGGGAGACAAAAACTATTATAACTTTTGTAAGTCTCGTGTCAAGTTTTATAACATACCAATAGAAAATACTTTTCTTCTAATGCCTCTTCATACTTCTTGACATAATTTAGAGATTGTCGGGTATAATATCGAGCGATCCTAACTTAAACACGATGAAAACGTTTGATGTCATGGAATCTACCGTTGCTACGTGATAAGTCATAATGAAAAACAATTGATTGACAACGATAATATTATACAGCGTGATCCGAATTTCATATGTTAAAACAATATGGGAAATATGTACGTTTTCAATTTTGTCTTTATTATTTCTGTAACACGCAATAATTATGATCTCCCTACAATATATAATATGTATAACATGTTTTTATACAATATGCGTCACTAAAAATGATTACTATTATAAAAATAAAACTTTTGTTGGTTTTAGCGATAAACTTTACTTTTGTGTGTTTTTCTAACTTTAATCATTTTAAAGATATAAATGTATCATAATAAATCGTTTAATATTTAAAATATTTTGATTTTCACTTTCAAATAGAAAAAAATATTCTATTTTGTTTTAATCATAAAAGAAATTGCATAGGTTATAATAAACTTGGGTCAGTCCAATATAAATAATCAAATTACCTACGAGTATAATGGGAGTTTGTGTCAAATATTATGTAGTTTTACGAATTATCTCATTATAAACTATTAAAAAATGTTCAATCATATGAAAAAGTGATATAAATCATTTATATTATCAATCACATTTTTTTTTTTATAACCAATTTTTTTTAAAAACCATTATTTTAAAATAAAAGTTATAAGTTTAAAATTTCGTACTTTTGATAAAACATTTGCTTTCTCGAATTTTAAAGTTTTTCGTGTTTCTTGTAATCTAATAGAAATTGTAATGTTTTTCATACAAGTTTTTGTAAATTAGGTTTAACAATATTTAAGATATTAACCTTAAATTTTAAAAAAGGAAACAATTTATGTTTACTTAACTGAATGTTTTAAAAATTGATATTTAGAATTAATCGTTATCGATATTATTAATCTAATTATTAATACAAATAATATCTAGTAGAACGAATTAATTGTACTTATGATATATAACTACAATATTAATACATATTATATTATAATATATTAATGTTTTAAAAGAGTATATTTTATATTATAAGCCAAGTAGGGAAAAATATTATTATTTAGTTTTTATAATAAATAATAATATTGAAAATTCATACAACGTATTTTAAATTATATGAATTATTTATAATTTATACTTTTTACTTATTTATTTAAAAAAAAATATTTTCCTCGTGAAATTTGGAAATGTTCAATTTTCTACTATTTGAACGACATTTATTATTTTTAGACATTTGAATGTTCTCTGAAGTATACATATATACGATATGCCATTCATTTTAATCCAAAATAATATTATTCGTGTTTAGTTTGATTTACTGTATGGAATAAAAAAAAAAAACAAACAAGAAAAGTCAAGTTTTAAAATATAAAATATTTTGTTTAAAAACGTGAACGCCAACCATTAACTTTGTTTATAGTTCAGAATTGGAAAAAAAATACTTAAAAAATAGTAAACACACGTTCAATTCGTTGTTTTGAAATATTTTTTGGTACCTACGCTGTTTATAAATTATTATCGGAATAAAATCGAAAACAATAATAAAAAACGTTTTGTTGCAATGCGTCAAAGAATTCATATGGTTCACGTCTGCCTGAAAATATATTGGTTAATATGCATTTATATTATTACGATTTATTTTTATTTATTTAGGTCATCGGGTAACACGCGTTATAGAATTTTAGTCAAAACAATATGATAATATACCAAATATAATCATCGATATAGATTTCATATTATGTTGAATTAAGTTTCGTGTGATATATTCGAAAGGATAATTTGTCCGTTGTTTACAAAACATAGTTATTTATTATAAAACTGTCATATCCGAGAGAAATTCTGAGAAATATTTAACTACTCCATAAATTAAACTAAACCTTTTTTTTTAGTTTTTAGCAATCATCTTTAGATATTTCATGAAAAAAAAAATAATCATATATAAGTGTATAGGTGTAAATAATAAATAAAAATACATACGTATGGGTTAAAATATAAAAAAAAAAAATACTTAACGCATAAAACGTTCAAAACAACAATTTACTATATAGACCAACACCGAATGCTATATATTGTACATACTAATGTAAATTATCTTTTTATCACGACACAATATATATAATATGTTTTTTAATATTCCGGATGAAGGTATAAAGCGTAAAACATACGCGTGTATCTCCCGTAAACACTCTTATAAACGAAGTTATATCATTGTTTCAATCTACGAAATAGTATAATAATATTAAACTCGATTAACATAAACGGTACGAAAATTGAACGCACTATCATCTATTTCCATTTTTCCTTCTAACTTTTAGCGTATTAATGTGAACGCATTAAAATGTTTATAATAATATTATTTTACGTTGAATAACGCATTTAAACTCGTATCGTAATAATGGGTTATGTGTTTTAGTTGTTCTTTTAGATTATTATTATTATTTTTATATTATGTGCTTATCCGTTGTATTAAAATAATATCTTATTTCATTTGTTTTTTTTTTTTTTATATAATTGTCATATATCTATTTACTAATGTTGTAATATCTCATTTAAAAATACAGATTCTTAAATGCAGTGTTTTTAAAATAACAATTTATAGCTGATAAATATTATAATATTAGGTACTTCTATTATTTTTTTAGTTTTAAACGTTGAGTGATAAAAAAAAGTTACTGTTAATTTTTTAAGTAATGTGAAATTTGAAGATATTGCTTACCTATTTTAATGATTATTTTTGTATACATCTTAAGTATCTAATTTAATCAAAGTAAAGATTTTTAAGAATTTTTAAAATTTTTTAGAAAAATCATATTTTTTTTTGCGTCTAATTATATAGGTAATTTATTATAAGGTGGAATGTAAAATTAAAATTATTATTATTATAAATTTTGCTATGCGATATTAAAGTATTAAATTATTACAAATAATGACGTCAGAAATATAATTTCTTTAATGAAATATTTAATTTTCATTAGGCTGATATGAAAAGGTACTACTTACGTAAAAGTGATTTTTTTCATTTTAAAAATGATAAGCAGGTACAGTGTTCCATCTTCAATAGAAAATATTATATTCGTCGTCGATTACTATATAATTTCAATAAGAATTTAAAGTCATATCATAATATTATATTAAATTAAATTAAGACCGAGCTACGTTCAAAATTATTGTTTTTTTTTCGATTACAATGATTTGTCATTTAAATATAAATAATAATACAACACTATCATGTCCGACGATTGAAGGACAAATTTCCGCCACCAGTATCCGGTCAGTTTTATAAAAACATATTTGAAAAAAAAAAATGATTGAAATCGAACACAATACCATCATAATGATATACATCATTTTCGTATATGTTTGTACGTTGTTTTATGTACCTACTGACGTAGGGTACAATTTTCGCTCGGGATAGTTATTTTTATATCATTCTTGTAATAATTGGATCGCATTCATCTCGTTCACGTCAACGAGCAAATGATCGAACACACATTATACTATATACACTTCATATCGGTTACAATCAGGGTTATCTATATTCTTAGATATAAGATTATTGTTGTATTATTTATTTATTTAAAGAGTATGGGTTAAATCTATATAATATAACGTGTAAGTTTAAAAATAATACGTATTATCATAACAAATTCATATCAATTTAATGTTGCAGTTAATATTATCATCATAAAATTACAAAATAACTATCTATATATAGAATATAGAATTACGATAAATTCATCGAATATTTGTTTTATAATGAGAAGAATGATGTGGCGAAATTGGCGATAGTCATAAGTGGTTAGATATTTTTAATTTGCTTTCGCGTTAGATATTAGAGTAAAGATGGATATACATTTTGTGGAACGTTTGGGAACTTAAAAAATAATTAAGAAAAGAATATTAGGAAAATCAATTTCACCAAATATTTTTAATAAATTTTAGGTTTATTAAATGTATAAATGTCTACGATCGGCTAATGATTCCAAGTTTCAGAATGCTAATATATAGGACTTATCCAGCGAATTTAAGGAACCTATACGTAGTTGTACCCGTTGAAACTGGAGCCAGAAAGTCCCGATTAATATAACCATATTCTAGAATTGGACGTACTAAAGTAAAATGCTTGTGACTTGCAATGTAAGTGTTCGGTTAGGTAGTGAAATCACGGAACAATATTTAGATAAGATGTTTTTTTAAACGTAATATACAAATTAGTTGGTTTGAAACGTATCTCCAAATTTTTATCAGAATAGGCGTTAAATAAGCGTTTAGAAATAGCGTTATTGCAGTTTTCAAATTGGTTTTATATCATTCATCGATAATAATTTCAATTGACCTAACCTAACAAATTTGACATTATTCAACGTGTACTGTCCACGTGTGAATGAAAAATTATCGTAATGGCCAGTTATTTCGCGATGATATAATATATTATTCCGAGACCTTCTATTATTTTTCTTATTTTAAATCGATTTAAAAAATAAAACACGCGTGCGAACTTTATTGCTGTCATCGATCGCATAATATTGTAAGTGACCGTTTCCGTTTTCCGTAGCGTTATTTGATTTGTGATTTCCTCCGCGCACTCTCTAATGTGTGTTCGAGATTCGAAATTTATTACACTATTTTCTAGGCGTTAAAATTACGATACCGATACGTGTCAGGGTCGTTCACACGAGACGAGGTTCACGTTTTAACATTTTGTCAACCCACAAGCTGAGCTTTATAAATATATAATATTGTACAACATACAACAGCGTGTTTTTTTTAAATATTAAATATTGTTTTAGGGCATCGGACGCGCAACACCGCCAACAGAGATCTCGATAAATATTCCGTTGGTGGATCAAAATATTAAAATTTTAATAAAAGAACATGGTTTACAGAAGTTAGACCGTATTTTTAGCGAATAAATCGAATAATGAATAATGTATAATTAAATAAGTCCATCCACTATTAAATATACGGTGATCCAGGGGCGTATTTCAATTTTTTTTTGGTGGGGCTGAGGCACTAAGTAAAAGAGCTGAATATAGAGTTATTTCTTATTCTGATCTTAGATTTAACCTTAAAATTTTGACAAAACTTATTCAATTTTCAATTGATTAAAAACAAGGATTATAAATTAAGTACCTTATACATTTTTAATTTTAATATTAAAAACCTTACATAATAATTGTTATTACAAAATTTTAAATTGGATAATTCCAAGTCATACAAAATTCATAATAAAATAGAAAATAGAATTCATATCTCATGATAATAATTATAATAACAGTAAAATAAATTATATTAAATTTAAATTTATCTATTTACCACTGTTGGAAAAACAAATTTCGGTGGGGGGGATGAAGCCCCTTCAACCCACCCCATAAATACGCCCTTGTGGTTATCTAACTAGCGGTTTTTTACATTATCGATTCGAACAATACCTATGTCGTCGTCCCGTAAGCGATGAGCAATAATATTAGGAGAAAAAACGGTCATCGTCGTATTTTATTTGTAACCGCAAATTTGTGAGTTCATTATCAAAATCGTTTAGTTAACCGTTTATTCGTCGACCGATAGTATTATTGTTATTATACAATCTCGCGGAGTTTTGGCTAATTTAAAACTACTAATAAAACTAGCAAATAAAGCGTATTTTCAATACATAAAGCCTGCGATAGTCCGAGTTTTGTTCGTTTTACAGAATATTACAATATTATGATTTGCACGTTCAAGAAAACTAACTACCACCATTCCGATCGCGTTTCTCTCATACTAATCCTGTTCTCAATGTAGAGGACGAAGATATGTAAATTAAAATCATTACTGTAGGCACGTATCCAATTAGCCTCGGGTAATTGAAACTCGTACACCAACGAAAACATAAAAATACGAAAACAAATTTTATATTTACCAAAGCGCCTTTTCGTACGTAATAATATTATTTTTAACTTGGTTATTCATTAGAGTTGTTTTAAAAAATAAACATTGAACTCGTATATCTAACTATAATACACGCATAACACTATGAATAATTTTATAGTATGGAATTCAACAGTTTAAACAACAAGTTTTTCTTTTGTCAAGTAATAACTATAAGATGGCACATCAATTTTTTTTTTAAGTTATCTGTCGTGAAACTCATAATGACTTATACAGTTATACCTAGCGATGGGAAATATTTTTTTTAACAGTTTAAATTGATACATATATTATTAGACAGTTACTCAAACAACATAGAGTATTATTATAAAGTACAAAATTTAGAGAACTGTAAATAACTTACTATACAGAATGGCCCAGATTTATTTCACTAATTATTTACTAATAATTACTTATTATTGCAATATGTCCGCAAAAAATAATAATATTTGAATGTAGTTTTTTAAAAATTATTAGTTAGGCAACAGCCTATAATATTGCTTTTATTATTATTTTAAGAAGTTACGATTTCCTAATTAATCTTTAAACAAGCTATCTTCAAATTTCACATAATTCAAAAATATAAATTTTTATATATTTACTTAACTTTTAAAACTAAAAATACAATAGAAGTGATATTATTCACTAATGAACATTACCTAGAAAACAATTAAAAAATAACTGAATTTAAAAATATTAATTTTTCACAGAGATACCTACTTACAATAATTATTAAAGTAAATAGATTTGGGACACTCTGTATACGCATTAAACCATTTTTTAGAGTATCATTTAATATTTTTAAACAATAACGATGTTTTAATTATGACTTTTTCATAACATTATAGATATTTAAAACTGTATCGTAAATCTACTAACTAAATCTTTAACCTATTTATTATACTTTTATTTAAAATAAAATATATACTTATATATTATATTAGATTTTCTTACTAATATAAAACATAATAGTTGGTATTGAATATGTATTTTAAAACTATTCATTTTATCCATTTTAAGTTCAATATATTATATTTTAATAAATAAAATAAGAGTTATAATATTCGATCATATTTTTAAAGCTAAATTTTACCAAATTAATACTAAAGCCGTTTTGATCATTTTGCTTTTTATTCAAATATATTTGTATTTTAAGTTATATTATAAACATAAAATATGTTTCGTAAAATATTGCTCAAAGAAAATAAATAATTTTCGAATTATTATGATTTTCTTTTCGCATGGTCCATGCAATTAATTTTATTGCATAGAGTAGTAATAATTTAAAAGTTTTTTTTTTAAACTGATGAATAAATCGGATAAAAAAAAAAAACAATATCCCAATACTATAATAAAATACCTTTCGTTCAATATTACGACAATAGTCATATATTTCGCACACAGAAGAGAATCATTCAGCAAGACGTTTTATTTATAGTATTTTTATTTTTTTAAAAAGGCTTTACATTTATAACATAATTAATCTCACTTTACGTTCTCTTATCCAATCGGTTTAATTTATTACATATCACAATACAGGACGCGTAGCTTATTATTATAAATACGATTTTATAATATTATGTGAGAATGTTGCTCGTACACTTTCGATCGTTTTGCAGCTTTAATAATTGGGTGGTGGTGGCGGCGGCGGCGGTTGATAAAGTTAGAAAAAAAAAGAAAAAAAGTTGCCACCATACAATATACCCGTTCGGATTCGCTTCCGTTCTTTCACAATATTATTATGTAAACTCGATAATTATTATTCTCGTCGATATTATTATTCATCATCGTCGTCGTTACGGATCGGCGAATAATATTATAAATAACGACCCGCGATCGATTCTCGCGTCCGTCGGACGGACACACTAATATGGTAACGACCGAAAACCGCGTGCCGGTTAATTATTACAAGGTCGACGAACATTATTAATAATGACTATCATAATCGTACGAAATAAAATATTATAATTTATAATACAATAATTAACGATAATAATAATTACGTTGTCCGTTGTCGCGGCGACCTAACCCCGTTCGCGCGAAAACGCGTCATACTACATAATAATAACAATAATAATTTTATCACGTTGGGTGTCGATATACGTTCATTATAATTAAAATCGTTTATCAATTCGTTACGAAATCGATACGCCCACCGTAAAATATATATATTTGCACATATAGTTGCGATCCGCTTCCGAGTCAAGGGCGGATCAAACATCATCTAAGACGTATCTAAGATGGCTTGGTCTATAGGGTGATCAACACGTCACATATTATTCAAAACGGGATTGATCCGTTTTCAGAGCAAATCCCATTTAATTCTCTTTTTTATTTTTTTTAAAAAAAAAAAGAAGAAAAAAATTATTAGTATAATACTAACATAGATAACATATAAAAGTATTTATAATTAATGTTATTACCCGAGGAAAATCTATGTCACTGTTTGCCATGATTAATAAAATATCAAACGATTTTCCATTGTTACCTATAATATTTTTTATTATTTTAATAGACAACGATTGAGAGTGAAAATAACCCAACCGTTTGGAATTAAAATAAAATAACTAAGTTTAGACAAAAACAGTAAATATTGTTATACAAAATTTTAGTTTTGCAATTTTGTATTGTTTATACGTTCCTAATGAATACATATCCTTTTAAACATTTTATCATTTTTAAATACATATTAATTAACTAGGTTTGAATTATAAATTTATATAGTATACTCAAATAAGAATAAATATTAAATACTTTTTTTTTTTTTTTTTGTTACGCTAAATAGGTATATATAGATTATACATATTGTGTGTGTGTGAATGAAAATTGTTTGTAAAATTATTAATTTTCTAAGTAAGATCACTTTGGCTTAGCCTATGAAACAAAACAAAACTAATACTTAAACTAAAACTTATAAAATTGTTTTTCATACGTATTGTTAATCCTCAATAATCAATTGCTCATTTACGTTTTCGAGATTTTAATAATAATAGTTTTAAAAATACTTTATATTGTTAAAATTATTATTTGTACTTTGTTTTTTTGATGGTGGGAGGTGGGAACGGAGGATTACAGTACCCCCCCCCCAGATTCGCCCTTGTTCTGTGTTCAAGGCATATAAATACATGGAAAAATGCGAAATCTTTGAAGCTCACGTGACTTCATAAATAATCGGTTTTATCAAAGAAAACAACGTAAGTGATTTGCTACATTCCTCGTGAAATAGTCGAAATCAGAACATTTGGGTAAAACGTCCTCTTAAGATGTAAATATAGGAACATAATTAAATTTTTGTTTTCACATAAAATCTCATATTGTCTATTTCTCTATAAATGTCATTTTCAAGCAGTCGCATATAAAATAACTAGCATTTCTGGTCTATTAGTTTATGTAGTTTTATCTCACCCATTTTGATTCTCGCGACATCATATTAATATTATTATTTACAGCATAGGCTTCTTTTCTGGTTTTATATGAAATCGTATATTTATTTCTGTCATCGTGGATACAATTTTAGACGGCCACACAAGATATACATATTATTATTAATAATACTATCTAATTGGTAGCCGAAAGTTTTCCGGCTGACCGTTTGAAAACGTTCCGGATTCGCATTATAATTATCGTTTCGGCGCCGGTTGGGTACTCAAACAATAATAAAACATAATCATCATTATAATACGTCATAATTGTGCTCTAGATATGAGATTTTAATGGAAAAATGAAATTAGGAAGTTATAATAATATGTCATTGATATTAATATTATATAGATTTACAGATTGTGTTTTGTTTTTTGCTAAAACGTCCCTTTGTCATACATTTACGTTATATTATTTAAATATTTAACAAAATTATAAAACCGGTTAAATGGGTGAATTGTAAAAATCATTTATGTTGAATAGTAGTCAAAGGCGAACAGGGAACAATTATATTGTAAAGGTGGTCAAAATGATTTGGCCAACTGTAAAATCTTTAATTAATTATATTATTATATAATTCAAATATTTAATAATGTTAACCATATTGGACTCTATTGATGAATCATTATTATACTAGTTTAGGGCTTATCTTGTTGGTCAAAGTTTTGGGCAAAGTATTTTTTCTTTGTCAATCTTATTCTTTTCCGGTGTATCGCAAGACGCTGTACTATGACCATTACTTATCTCCCTATTTGTAAATTCAATTACCTCGGTTCTGCAACACTCTAACTTTGCTGACGACATGAATATATCCTTGCATATAAACTCAGTAAATTATATGTTTTTTTAAGATAACCTATATTGTCTTGTTACATTGAGAGACACCATAGGACTAAGCTTGAATATTTTTTAATGTTGTATCTTTCTCACGATATCGATATCTTCTGTCATCTTCTTACTGAATAATTATTCTATTGAATTTGCCAGTGACTTGGTACGAGATTTATGTTTTACTCTCACTTGTACTTTATGTTCAAACAGGCATATCTCTGAAATATGTTGCAAATTATTGAGAATCCTTGGGTTTATCTTATGAATATCTTGAGAGTATAAAATTATCATTCCTCTCAAAACATTATACTAAGTTCTAGTCCGTCTTGTTTTGGAATATGGAATGGTTCTCTTATCTTTTCTTTTAAACCTCCAAATTAATAAGATCGATTGCACTTTTATGCTATCTTTAATCAATTTCTGTGTGGCAACTCAGAATACACGTTCTCATGCACCTTTTGTACTTTCTTTTTTTCCTCTTATTATGGTTCAAACTACCCTATTATTCGTCTAATGAATTATACTAATGATGACCCATCTTTTTTTTTTTTTTTTTTTAATTATTAGCCTTATCTCTACTGTCTAATTTTTTAATCTCATTTCTGTCGTATTTAATAAATACATTTACATCATAATGCATTTCTGTAATATAATATTCTAGGCTTATCTCATATTTTAACTAAAAAATGAAAATCTGCCAATAAAACCACTCCTAATATGATTATAATGTTTATTTTTTATTTTTGTAACTTCTTGTACATAACATTAAACTCCCTTCCAACCTTCATAAATATCGATTTCTTAAATTTCGTTCAACGATAATTTCATATTATTATACATATTATGATTATACTATTTTATTAATCCACTTCTTCTTCGGTCTTCCTCTCCTTTCATAAATTTTATTTCCATAACAACTCTCACTGCCTCTAAATTAATTACTTTTTAAAACATGTTATAACCATCTCAGACAATTCTCTTTTATTTTCCTTACAGTTGATGTAAATCCTAAACTTCATTTAATGTCTTAATTTCTTATTGTATTCTTTTTAGTTATTTTTCCATTTTCATTTTCATTTCACATTTCCATCTTAGCATTATCTTCTTCGCTACATTCATACTTTGTTCATTGCCTAATACTCTGATCCATACAAAACATCGCTGGCCTAACTATTGTTATATAATATCCATGCAATTTGTAATTTTTGTTACTACAAATTGAAATCTATTTAATTTGTGTGTGTATTTAATATATATCGTTTGAAAAATTGAATAACTCAAATAAATACGCCTAGGTACAACTTTACAAGTATAATCTGGTAAAAGTCAATTATTCGACTTCATAAACTTTTCCTTGATGGTTAAATGAGTTATTATATTATACACATTTATTGAGGAGTTGTGACAATCTTCCTAGACATTTATCAACACCAAAAAGTTAAAAAATAATCTTTTGGAGGTATAGATATCTACATATAGGTAAACATGTCGAAATATATAGGTATGACAGCAACTGTGTAAAATGTTGTCATAAATTGCGCATGTACTATTATTCAAGGAAATTGCATGAAAGAAAATCTCAGCTGGCAGTGATCCATAGAGTAGATTATTATCACCTGCTTAAATCATGTGACATATCTCACTCAATAAATCATAAGTGATCAATTATTACTGTTATTTGTTGTTGATAATAATTGATAATGATTTCACTGCTAGTGGCTGCCATGACACCTGCGTATCACAAAATGTCGGTCATATCTATATATTTAACAATGTAGGTAAGTACTATTTTATTGAATAATCGTACAAAATCGTTTTACAATAAATGTATACATACAAACAATAACGTTTTGAGATAATGATGTTAGGTTTATTGTAAAAAAAAAAAAAATACATTAATTACTTTCGGATTTGCAACGAACAACATTTTCATGTTAACTTTTACTATTTAGGAAAAAATAAATAATTAAATAATTATTACGTTCGATTTAATTTCATTATGCAACATAATTTATGAGCACGCAATTATAATTATAACTAATTTCATATTTATTAATATATTAATGTAAATTATGAGGCTATAATATTACATGTGTAATGACGATTTTATGTAACTGTTTTCATGCGTTAAAAAGTTGTAGGTATCGTTTTTCACGTTCAAACGGTTTAATATAATTTGTTTTGTACGAAATAAAAAAATAAAATAAAATAATAAATCATTGTCTCCGATAAATCACAAATCACAATTATAAAGTATAAATCTTATTTTTTAATTCTTTTATTAAAATACAATGCGATTTTCTTTTCTCGTAATATTCAGCACTTAAATTACGAGTATTTAACATAAAATCGTAATTCGTATACAAAATATTTAGAGCGTAAAAAATATTTACGTTTCTGAGTTTACATTCCATAAGTTACTTAATACGGACGTACCTAAGACATAGGTAATATGGTATTATGACATAGTTACATCAATTTTTAATACGTATTTTTATATTTTCTAAGTCTGTAGTTAATTAATTAGGTTAGTAATTAAAATAATTTTGCTTATTATAGTCATTTTGTAATGATTTCAATTAAATCGTAAAAAGATATATTTTTTTCTTGTTTCACAATATTTGTATAATAGTCGGTAATACTATTTTCTTGTATTGTAATGTACTAAGACAATTTAGGTTTTGAATTTTTTGAATTTAAATAGTAGCGTAATAAAAATACATAATTCAGCTATAAAATAATATTATACATTTATATTATTAAAATATTGATTTATTTTGTTTAAATTTAAATAAATCTACCTCGACTTTGGATAATTTATTTGTATTATTTGTGTTTCCTATTTAAATTCGGTGTACAAAACAAATTCATAAATAATTCAGAGTAAAAATGAAAGTATTTGTTTTTGTTTACTTAACACCGCGCGAAAAAATCATTTGTATACACTTGTTATATCATTTGTACACTTGTTGGACTTTCAATTTTCGATGACAACATACATTTTTAAAATACTGTACTTATCAATATTAACGAAACGTTACAACTTACAATTTGTAATGGTAAGTCGTAACTTACAAAGCATAATATTAGTCATTTTACTCGTATGTAATACATCCTATATATGATTAAGTAAACAAGAAAATATAAAGATTAGATTGAAAAACGTTTCATAAAAATAATACATAAAGAATAATATTATATTGTTTACCTGAGTAATGTGTTTGTAGACAATAATACAGTAACAAAACATTTTCCATCGAATTTGCCAAACTTTTAAATTTACATACTATATTAACTTATTGGATTTAAGTATATTATTTATTGATATAATATGTTAATAAATAAGAAAAAAACTCTTCGATTTAGTTTACTTTTATTTATACTAACCAACGATTAGTATTATAGTAATAAACCGCAATCAATCATAAACTATACTCATTATAATATTCCGTTGTCATCGTTCATAATACTTATTATTATAATATTGTACTTATTCTAAAACGATATTGCCACTGGCACCGACGACGCCGACGACGGTTGTCATAATAATATTATTATTATAGCTCCAGATACAATTAATAGTGTAATAATATTCGTCCTATGCCCAGTGACAGCATTATAAACACATGTTATTTTATACAGAGTGTTCAAAATGTGTAGAATATTTCGTAAAGGACTCGAATGAAATTTGTTTTGTCGACTGTCAACCGCGTGTTCTGTATCGGTCAAAACCGTACAAAGTACCTATACAGTGCCCGTCTGCGGTCTAAATGACAAATTTATTATAACTGTCGTAAACGAGATTAAGTGTATTTATTGATATTTTAAACTTTCTCTATGTTATTGATAATAGTTTTGCTATATGAAATTCTTATCATTAAGTACAATGCAATGTAATATGTGTTATATTTAAAGACTGAGACATAAGTAACTACTAATTTTCGTACACATTGTATACTCGTTTACTAATGTCATTAATGAAAACCAGCTTCGATAATATTATAATCAAAGTACCCACGTCTTAATCGTGATAGAGTTTAACCGATTTAATGATATATTATCATTTTAAATACAGCTATAATAATAATTGTAACAGATTGTAATAGGCTAATAAACGCGAATAAAAAAAATATACAAATCAAATATGATAAAATAAAATTACTTGAAAATAATTATTATATTTAAATAAGTATTTAAAAAAAAATTACATATAACTAGGTATATCAAAATTAAATTTATGTTAGTTGTTAAAATTTGCAATATAAATAGTAAAAAAGTAATTTTAGTTGTATAATATAATTATTTTCCAAATACATTTCTTTATCAAAGATATTATACTGAACGTACCTACTGTTTATATTTGTATAAATCTATAACCCTTGTAGAACATAATATTCAGGTTGAAAGTGTGAAAAATATGTTAAAATTTTTAAAAAATTACAAATTTTAAATATAAATTATATTACTGAATTTGTCGATATCGGAATCAGAATTTTTGCTTGGAAACCTGTGTCCTAAATATCACAAAAATCCTAATAGTCATAAATTTTAATTTAATTTAAATTTTACACACTCGTGCGCATGATAAATAATATTATTTTGTTATAGCGTCATTTTACGCGATGATTGTACCGTCGTTGTTCGATTGTAAGAGGAAATAATTCTCGATACACTTAAAATAGCGTACCAAACGCTTGTTTTTTTTTTCTATTCAATTTACAATACCTTAAACAATACAATTTCTTTCAGAAAGCCGATATACTTGTGCAAAACACCGTTATAACACATATTTTTTAAACTGCTCATTATTTTATTTTTTTCGAACGTAATTCAATACTTAACAGGTTTCAACTGCAAGTCACATCGTAAATACACTCGTCGACAATAAATTAAAATCTACTCTATGTATATGTAAACGATAGAACGAAACAGTATATCACTGTTTTTGACCAATAAATCCCCGTTTTATTATACAATCATTCGAAAATAATTATATCGGGTGTCATAATTTAATCGATATTATCTATACGAACGGAATAGGTATAAGGTATCGGATACCAGTTTATTGTTGTTATTTTGTAAGAAATTGATTCCGACAATCGATTATGACAGCAAATCGAAACGATTATCAACAATCTATTATTAAAAATATATATTATAATATTTGTCACATTATTCACACTATTAAATTTGAAACCATATGTAATTTTGTTAAGAAAATATTAATTATAAAGTTTTCTATTCATATATTATATTATGTCGTGTAGATGGCACCTATAAGTTACTATTAATTGTTATAATATACAATGTATTTGTATTATCTTATGTATGTACACAATAATAAAATACCGTTTAATTATACTATTTAATTGTTGATCGGTATTTTATGACCCATTATACATGAATGGTGTTTTTATATATACATATATATAATATGTTTATATTAACTTGAATTATTATATTTCCGAAAAAATCACAACAATAATATAATTATTTTTTAAAGAGATTTAGGACGAGGAAATAATATATTTTTACTGTATATAGAGCAGATGATTTATTAACGCACATTTACTGCGTTGTTAAAACCGCGTCGTTGCTCTTTAAAATTTTAATTATACTTATGACGCAAAATATGATTTAATTTTACGCATCCGTTAGACCATGTGGCATTAAAAATATCAAAATAAATAATGCGTTTACACAATAATAGGATTATAATTCAATGATAAATTATTATGTTTTTAATATTCAACCGTTTTCGGTATTACAGAGTATTATTTTCATAACATAACCTTATCACAAGAACCGCACACCGTACCCATTTAATTTTAGTACCTATATATACGTATAGGTAATGATATTTAGACGTTTGTCTATTACATATTAGTATGTCGTAATATTCCATACAACCTACATCTTATGATTCTATAAGATTACATTGCCATGAATGCCGAATTTTAAGGATAAGAATGTTCGACGGTCTGCGATGATCATCGGTTGAAAAGAGTTATGTGCAAACGATTATATATATATAACACGAGAAATAATAATATAATCAGTGTAATAGAATATTGTAACATTCACAATATGAAAATATGTTAAAATATTTCAGTTATTCATAAAATGATACACAAAATGATACTGATGTATATAACATCAACATACAAACAATTAGATAATGTCATTAATTATCCAACAATACATATTGATGGTTGTACTTACTTAGTATACTTACTTTTTACAATTTATCATCTCAGATTTGAATTTAAGATAGAGTTAATTCAACTTTATTCGTATATTTTCAATGGATTTATAAAGACAGAGAATTATAATTCGTACATTTATTGTTATCATAATATAATTGTTTCAAACGAATTTATTTATTTATTTTAATTGATGCCTGCATATAATAGAATTGAATTAATAATAATCATTTTAATATAAATTATCGTCAAATATTTAGGTCTCATATTTATTAAACAAACTTATTATTCTGATAATATTCAGAATTAATTTTTATGTTTGTCTGAAAATAAAAATATATCCAACTCATAACTATTGCACAATAAATATAATATTTTCTTAGTTCATGGAAAATCATTTTTTTATTACTATGTGATTTTACTGAACACTCAACACACACAAGAGGTTTACTATAAGAAAATACTTCAAATAAAATATATTTTTAAAAGCGAAATACAAATTCATACAACCATATAAATATTGTTCATAACATATATTATAAACGTATACAATATATTTTATCAGTCAGAGTGGACGTTTGGTTTTGTCATGAAATAGAAAATGTATATTGTTATGGCTTTTCTAATGATACGACTATAATAAAAACATTTAAAAATTAATAGAATTCATATTCTGAAGAAAAAACTACATGATGTGAAATGTCTTTAAAATATTGTATTGTTATATTAATATTTAATACAAAACATATTATTATTATTTATTGAAAAACTTTATGTATTTAAAATGCGTAGTAATAATCTTATAGCGGTAGGTAGTTTTCTTTTGAATATCAAGCGTTTACATAATTTTTTTTAGAATATAAATTATAATAAGATTATCTAAATATAATTATCTTATGAAAGGATTTTAGGACTGTAGGAAAAGTTTAATACATTTATCAGATAGCTCAAAATATAAAAATTATCATGATTAACGAAAATTACAATATATTAAACATAACATCTACATGTGTTAATTAATGTTAAACATTATTTTTTACATTTTAAATGTTTATTCACATTTTAACTCATACATTTTATTTTACCTCCCTTGTCGATTAAGCATTTGATTAAGCATTTTTTTTATTAAGCGAGTTAATAATTGACTAAATTACAACAATCATTTAAAATTAAAGCGTGAAAATAAAATAACTTTAGAAAAAAATATAATAATAGAAAATTAATCATTTTTTCCTAACGTTTTACGAAAATCTCATGTTCGGACAATTTTTATATTATTATTATTATTATTATGGTTTTAAACTATAAACTATAAACTATAAACGATAATATTATTATAATAGTATAATATTAATTTAAAAAGTTATTCATATTTATTAATAATAATGATTAAAAGGAGTTATTTATGCAACTTATAGTACAAAAATAAATGTTAAGATGCGTAGTAATCAAACATATATTAACTGTAATGTATTGTTGCGTGTGATAATATTATATTTAGGATTAACGAAACTCATGACCTAATATTATTAAATTTACGTGATTCATTAGTTTGAATTATATAACTAACAACGTAGATTTTTCCATAAATAACTTTTCTCGTAAAACGGTATTTGTAGTGTTTATTACATAAGTATTTGAGGTATATTATTTTATTTTTATGAATTTATTAAACATTAAATTATAAAATACATTTTAAAATATTTCGTTTAACAATTGTTATATTTTTGTAGGTTATATAACAATAAAATTTCTTAGGTGGGTAGTTATTATAGATACTATATAAAATACAATAAATTATGAGATATTTTTCAGTCCCCACGTTGCAATTAAAACTATATATATATAATTTTAATTTAATTCTGTAAATCGTATTCATAAAAGCGATCATATTGTAGTAGTTTGAAAAAAATAAAAATATTTATTAAAATAGCATCTAGTTAGTGGATGTCATTTGTAGTAGATTGAAAAAGAATAGTTAAAGGAAGAGAGAAAAATGATATAAAGTGTATTTTACATTCTAACTACTAAAATATGATTGGCGTATAAAAATTACGTACTTAGCTCCTTATGAGCGATATCTGCTAGTCGATGCCTAATAGAATTATTAATTCTGGATACTAAAGGTAAAGTTAATTTATTATATACTCAAGATGAAATAAATAACACTTTTGATTAAGTTGTCGAATATAGTAAAATATAAAATATCATAGTATGAACATGTTTAAAGGATTTTATATTTATTTTATGTTCAAGACTTGGTGTGACTTTGAGTTGTTGTATTATAGAGTATGAATTATTTGGACATAATAACAGTATATAATTTAAATGACAGAGTGACAGTGTAAAAATTAACTTGCAACTGAGTCATAGAGTAACTGTGAAATTTACTAAATGACTGAGTCTTAGACTTGACAAATTTATCCTTCGTATAAGGTTTATTCTGGTCATTGATTATTGGGTTTTTATTCATAACTATACATACTGCGATATATCTCTAGTTTTATTTTTCTAGAAATATACAAGATATCTCGTAATTCTAAATTTCCGATAGTCCAGATGTTTACAATAATTGTGTGATAATTAATTAATAAGAGTTGATCTGTGGCCATGACATTTCACGTTTATATATTATAATATGTTGTATTTTTTATATAATATAAATTTGGTAATATTCAGCTATTCTGGACATTAAAATATTATTATCTATATTTGAACACTATATTATTTTAAAATTACTTATATCACATACGCTCAATACTCGTTTAGGATTTATTAAATACACTTTAATACTACAAAATAATAATATACTTTAATGTTCATACACTTTATTTATTATAATATCATAATATAACGAAGGAAAAATTTGATAATTTTAAAATTTGTCATTGAGAAATAAACTGTAAATTATATCGCTGAATGTTAGTTCTAAAAATAACGTTTTTTTAATTTTTATTTACTTAAAAATAATAGTTTCAACTATTTTTAGAAGAAAAAAAATGTTGATGTGAAATAATAATACTTCATAAAAAAAAACAATCAATATAGATCAAAAGTCCTTTGGCACTTGTTTCGTCTGTAAATTAATAATAATATCCTATGATTGCTTGTAAAACATCTCGTGATATAATAGTTATTCAAAAAAAGTTCACTAAAAATATATTTTTAGTATCGTGTTGAGGATATAAAAAAAATTATTTATGATTTTAAATACTATAATTATTTACAGATTGGTGGTAGGGTTTTGTAAAATTGTAGTTTTTACTGATATATTCGACCGACTTTGAAAATGAGTAGCTCATTTAAAACCGAGTATATTGTTGTTTTTAACATATCTAAACACATTGATACTTTTAATGTTGAAATGAAAATAGAATCACGTCGTTAAGGCCTTTTTTACGTTATAATAATAATAATAATGATATGTAACTGCGAGTATTATAATAAGTCACAAACTCACAAGACATATGTTTACATTATTTATGATTTAATAATGCTGTGATTTTATTTTTAAATTCCACTATTCGTCTAGAATTTTTGAACGTTTTTTGGTAAACTAAATGGTTCAATAATATTGATTGTCATACTATATTATTCCAAATCGGGTTTTATTTGTTTCATGAGGAATAAACACTTCGTTTTCAATTTTTCTTTTAACTTGACAAATTTGTAAACGATTTTCTATTTTTTCTGATAATACCACTCGAAGTCATTTTTATGGCACTTATTTCAGTGTTTATATTTTCTACGCTGTACCGGGACATTAAATTATAAACGTATACGTACTGACAATTATGTAGAATTACAGTACCGTTTGATTAAATGCAAATAGCCGATTCGATTATTACAAATTATATGTTAATTCCAATCTAAATTCGAAATCATTTGAATTCAAATCGATCCGAACACGGTCGTCCGTATACGAACACGAACGGGATGACGTTTCATGTCGTTGCCAACATTATATCAACTTGTAAATCAGTTAGTCGGGCGAAGAGTAGTAAAGAAATATGCGATATTATACAATTGCTGACGCAAGGCTAGAAAAATAAAAAATATCAAAATTATGTTTCTCGTTGATTTATGTTGGCGGCGGTCAGTGTATTATAGTACGTGTAAACGACTAATCTATTTCGAGTGTTGGCGTTTACTTAGTATTTAATAACAAAAAATAATAGGTATAATAATACAAAAAAATTCTTACATTTATTGTACTATTGTACATTTGCGTGTTGTTTCGGTACATAAACAAACGTATAATACTTACTTAATGATTTTAGATTTTAGTTTCGTGTACATATACTTTTTATATTTGTTTTATTCGTTCGATATTAGAAAGAAAAGAAAAAAAACGTTTTACGTCATAAGTATTGTTTTTCCAGGGATTATAGTTTTCTTTCTTTTTATAAATGTTATAAAAAGAAATCAAACATTGGTCGAACCTCGGAGACTATGATAACATAATGTTCGTTCGTATAAAAAATCAGAATCGTCTTATAATAGCTATGATTATATGGCGTGATCAACCATAATAATTATTATTGTTATATAATTGTAATTATTTGCACACCTGAGAAGCCTTATGATAGGTATGTCTTAAATCGTATTATACAATATAAAAAACGATCCGAGATCTAAGGCATGTATGCGCTTTATGTGCGGTCAAAGTTGTTTTTGGCGTGATCCCAGACGTGTATAGATCATTTGATTTAAAGCAGAATCCGCGGGAGTTAAAGCTTATTTCTCCGGTGAAATTTAAGACTAGATTAGATAAATATGTGTTGAGTTACAACTGAGATTAATATTTGTGACATACATATATTGATGGTGCGATTTTTTGTAAAAACTACGAGCCACATGGTATAGCAAATTCCAATTACATTTTATCATCTGTAATGGTTAGCATAATGACGATTTATTAATTTGCATGTTTGAATTTAAGAAAACTTAACAATTTTTTTAAAAAAAAACTAAGTATAGAAGTTTAAATTGATAATAGAGAAAAATTAAGTATCGAATATAAAACATATACAACTTGTATTAATATAGTTTAATAGATTACTTCTCTAACAATAATTGGTAAGGTATTCACGACAGGCCCGAAGACATTTGAATTTATAACTATCGAGAAAAGTGAATGATGCTTGGATAAATGTTTGTAAACCACTTGATTACGTTCATTGACTTTTTTGTGTGACTTGTATAAAATTATATACCTACATAATATTTATTTAAAAAAAAAATATTTATTTTACCAATGATCATTCACTTAAGCCTATAATTCTTTTTAGTCAGCTAATATTTTCCTAGTGAAGAAATTTGACCGAATATTAATACTTCAGTGACTAGAATAAGTTGTTTTGGTGCTAGAAAATATTTTAAACAAAAACATTATTACATTGAATTATTAAAAAATAAATAAAACACATAAAACCTTTTGTGTAAGATACCTATTAGATTTTTTAGTTTTTTCTGTTATATAACTTACTATTATGAATAATATTAATTATTATTCTAGTTGTATTAACCACTTAGATTCCACCTCTGAGAAACTCCTTTGGATTTCAGTATTTATTATCGTAAAAAAAAGTTACCAATCAGACTAGAATAATCGGAGAAATGTTAAATTTCCGTTAATTTTGAATCACACATCGTATACCAAATAAATACATATTATACATGTTGTTACATATTTCATTTTTCTGTATACTATTTCAATATATTTATATCAGATTATAAAATATTGTTTAACATATTTTAAAATTACCTATGTACTTAATTGATTTTTCGTATATATTTATTTTGAATTTATTATATTTAGAAAAAAATATTTAAAGAAAAAATATGTTTATTACCAACAATTTGTAAAGGCCAGAGAAAGTAGTTTATGTTGGAAGGCTAAATTGTTTACATTAAGAAATCAACTTGGCTTAAGGCGAAGCTGAAAAACCTTTATTTATTTGTGTAATTTAACGAATGATATAAATAAAGTGTTTAATCAATAATATAAATAATATAATATAAATTTATAAGAAAATAGGTATGTTTTGATTCTATAATATTACGAACACAAAACGTTCTACCGATTCAGAATATTATTATTTATATAAATAAACTTGCACCTTCTATGAAAATGTGATGTTATTGTGTCTCGGTGATTTTTTTCAAATATGAATTTTTTATTATTGTACAACATGCAAAGAAATTCTCTTGTTAAACTTAACGTGAATAGCAGAAAAATAAATATAATTTTGAATTGTTTGGTTATTTTTTAACAACTTTTCAAATCGTCTTAATTGAGCGTAAATTAAAAACAAAACAAAAAAACTTGTAGAAAAGCGGTAACTTTTTATGAGAACAATACTTCACACGAAAACAAAGGTAGTTAAAAAAAAAAAAAAAATAATTCAACAATAACACTAGACACGCGTAAAGTTTCTTATTCTGCAGCTGAAACACTATATTCTTGTAATATTTAGTTTTAAATTTATGTTTATCATGTATTTTTTATGTAGATATTGTCTGGTTTCTTAACATTTTGTTGTTTCAAAGAAAAAAATGCTGACGTCGATATACGGGTAGAAGTTCTCTTTTCGCATATTTGTGCGTGACATCCGTTTGGAAATGTGTGATGAGTTATTAATAAAAATACCTATTTGTGCATCATATATTTATATCTATCTAGTTTATGGTATTGGATACAGTTTAAATGAATATTAGTTAAGAAAACAATAATTCTGGAGAAAATTAAAATTTGTTTAATTTACGATTTTTATAATCGGAAAATAACGCATGTTGACAAACGAATAAACGTAACAGATTGTATTAAGTTGGTTTATGAATAATATTTTTTAGAAAATAAATTATAAGATTTTCGTTTGGAATTTTCAATTCGCCGAATTGAGTACTTTTTTATATTACTATATTTATTGCCTACTGATTTGTTCTAAATGTATATTATTAAATTAAAAACATTCGTCTTTTGCTAATCAATTAAATTAGCCGTAGATTAAATTAAAAATCAAATGATTATTTTGGGATATAATTTAATTATTTAAAAAGATACAAATCCCAATTAATAAGTCAATTTATTTGTACAAAATGTACAATATTAAAATTAATTTTATATTTATATATGATATAATAATTAAAATAGAATCGAATTTCTGAAATTTTTAAATCAGGTGCCCTTTTAACCGGCATAAGACATTTTTTTTAAAAATAAGGGATTAACTTATTATTTATATACATTAATATTATTATGTCATGTGAAAAATGAGTTTTTAAAACATAATAATTGTTCCTTACCTTCTACCTCACCTAACCTTCTAGTGACCTTTACTTTTAAAGACGAATTTCAGCTTCGTAAAAGCAATATAATAGTACCAAATTATGTTTGGAATGTTCACTTCGAACTATATGGGATTGGCTACTCTAGTCCTACATTTCCTATATAGATCTCGATCTTATCGATCTCTCGTCTTTTCACAATTATGTTTTATAAGTATTTTATTATTACATATTGTAATGTATTCTGAAAAAAATTCGGTATTCATATTTTATGGAATTATTATAATAAGGTATTATTAAACTTTACAAATATTATTTTAATAATAAATTTTAAATTTTATATTACGTATTAAAATTAATTTCATTTATTTAATAATACATTAACGTAAGTTATAATTTTATCTCGGAAAAAATGAAAAGATATTTTATTATACAATAGAAGTTATCTCGACGTGTTTCGCGTTAAATTACAAATCACGTTTTTCATAGAATGTTGATATTAACATTGATTATAATAGTATTATTTATATTCAATGATATTACGTATAAATGAATAATACCTATCGTATTACCGTTTTTCGTAAAAGTCAATGATCAATAGAATTACAAAATGTATAATATATTTTCGTTTTAATAATTATTCATCTTTAAACACAGTATAAATAAATTGCTTCTACTTATTTAATTCAATATAATATTAAATCGACATAATATGCTTATTGATTTAAACTATTTAAACCAATCGACATTTATGTTATCACGCGGAAGAGGTTTAAAATGCATTAATAATTTATTTCTTTGTGTCAGCAAAATATTGAACAAACTAGTAATAATTAGGCACGTTATTTGTTTTTATCACGTTAATGAATATTGTTTAGTTCAACTTTATATTATCGAAATGTTTAATTATTGAAAACCAACTAACATTTTAGTCGTTTTTATTATATTACAATACACTTGTTGCGGAATGTCAACAATTTGAAAATAACTATAATCGATATAACTTAGAATTGTCTACGGCTGTTAAGGAATAGAGGGTTTGAATATTTTATATTCCCATTAATTGTTATGCACGTGTATAAAGGTTAACGGTTTACTTGTACAGTTGTACGACATTGCGATCGAGAAATCAAATGTTTATTTTGTTATCGTGATGTTTATAGAACGTCTCATTATTGTAATTGATTTACAACACAAACAATTGAATGTTAGTGATTAGATTAATGGAATATTTAATTGATTATACAAAATACTATACAAATACGTGCATAATATTTGTTTAAATAAATGTTTAAATATTTAAGAATGAACATCTTTCTGTTTCGCTTTCGCTCATCAATTCATGATTGCTTTAATTAAATAATCAATAACTTGATTATAATCAGTATATAGGTACGTGTCTATAAATATGAATTTGAGAGTTAAATTATCTTATAGTTCATAACTATGAGAAATTTTTAAATACTTTTAATCGATATAGGCATATTATAGTTCAATCTCGTATTATATAGGTAATAAAATAGTTTTGACAAAAATTTGTGATTTATTGTTGGTTAAATTTTCAATAACTTTTAATATTTAACTGATCGATTACACCCGACTTGACCCGACCTGGTGTAGGCATTTGTAACTTTTGCGTTTCATTAAAATGAGATCGACACAAGCGGCGATGGATTTTAACACAAAAGTGGATTTGGAAAAACACAATCGTAACAATTCGCAGTTTAACGGGTTAATATAAGTACAACAATGTGTGGTACACAAGTAGTGCCGAAAAAAGCCAGTTCGATTTATTTTATTCGATATCCACCTCTCCTATTTTTACCATTAAGTAATAATTAGATATAATAATGCTAATTATCTATATTAGAATCAAATTTATAAGCAGTTTCGACCATTTTTAAAGGGGTTATTGCTTTGAGCGGGGGGCTGACCCACCCCATTTTTAAGGCAACTCATTTGAACTACCTGAAGTATCTGTTCGGCGCCCCTGTGGTACAAACAGCGCACGTTATACGATGGATATATAATACCAACCGTTTAAAATGAGAGACTCTGTATGAATATTATATTTGTTATTCTCATCGTTTCCGTACACAAATCATAATATTATTTGCGGTATGTTATAATTTGTTTATATTATATTATGTATACGGTGTATCGTATATTAATAAGATTTATTGCGCGATTCTGGAAATCTCGGTAAATATATACGCGCACGACGACGCATAAATCGCTATTGCAAATAAACGACCGCGACCACAGTTTTGTGTAGTAGGTAACAATATTCTGGCGTTCATTATATGGTGTAATCCTCGTCCCTCGAGGACCTGTATACCTCCTACCATTATATAGTACCCGAAGCCTGATTTTACACACGTTGAAACGTAACCGGACAACAGCTTATAACATTACCTTATTATTACTTTTTTTATAAAAAAACGTCTCATAAAAAACATTTAAAAAATAACTCTCTATTTGAAATTAAAAACGGTTTATAAATTATACTGGTGTATTTGTATGCAAAATTTCGACACGCCGACCTTCTAATTTAGAACCAACATTTAGATTTTCAAGAATTCTTTTTTAAAATTCATTGGAGAAACTTTATTTTTGACGTTATTATTTTTAATAATTTAATAAATTATAGTATACTAAATTTGTGTTCAATCGTTCATCACAATCAAAATATTGAATATTGATAATATAAAAATTTACATTTCACGATATAATTAGAATAATTACAAGAAATTGTTTATTATTTAAAAATCGGGAACTTAGCACGCTTACAAAGTTAGGTTTTTTAACTTGTTTTAAATTTATATTCATAATATTTTTGAATAGTAATTAGTTAACAGTTAACCACGAAACGTTATGGGAAATTGAAATATAATTATTAATATTTTATAATACTTCATATTTTTTTTTTGTAATAAATATAAATTGAACTATACTTGTAGACATTTGGCAAAAGTAGCTAAGTATATTATAGTATGATAAACTATCATTATATTTTGTGTATTTTCAAAACAATTTCATTAAATCGAATTTTGATGTAAAGAAGAATACAATAATTTGTTAATAGTATATTTCAATATAAATACTATAAAAAATTATACAAAATACGAATCAATTCTTATTTTATAATAATTTTATAGTCTTATATAAAATTGGATTATTAATCATACAAATTATGATTTATATTAATTTTAAATAAATAATTAAAAAGTATATTGCTCATATAAGTTGTGAATATAATTTAAGTCTGCCATGTGTTGCGTTTAAAGCGTTTTTAAATGACACACACTAACAATAAAATATTTGGAAAAAGTCCAGCGTAGTTCTTCTGGACCATTAAAACGAGACGAGTCAACTGATTTAGGATCGTAACGTCGACAAATTGATGTGCGATTTAAAACAGTCTGCTGCAATAACCGTTAGCAATTTCTAGTGAAAAGTCCAACACCTGTTATATATGCCGAAACAATATTCTCTTTCAGTATTACAACGATTTTGCAAAATTAATAAATAAAGTATTTAAGGCGTATAGATGACTCGACTATTTTCAATTTTAGATTTATTTAATATGTTTTTGCCAAAAACATTACACATAAGTGATTAGTTAGTAGTTACAGTTCTTTTTACTTATATACTCTTGTTCACCAAATGTCAAACTATCTCTCAACATGAATTTTTTTTCACTTCAACTAATGTTACTAAAACTTATTCCAATGGATAAGTTCATTTAACTTTATGAAGTATTAAATTTTAGAAGCAAAATTGCACACTTAAAGAACATTTCGAATTTTTAAATGAAAATTGACATGATATGAAACCATCTTAATATATTACCTTATTTATTTCGCTTTTGTCTCACATATTAATATTTAATTAAACTTTTTTTTTTTATTAGCATATTATAATATATTATCAGAAATAGTAATACAATTGCTTCTATGAAAATATTCTATGTTATAAATTTAAAAAAAATATCAAACTTAATTTATAAAAATCGTCTTTACGGATACACAAAATTTAAAATTACTTGTAAATAAGTTGTTTTACTTTATTTATGCTGAGAGAGAGAGAGAGAAAGAGAGAGATAGAAAGCAAAATTAATTTTAAATAATAAATGCATATTTAATTAAAAGTAACTTATATCTGATCTACAATATTAGGCATTTAACGAGTTTAAAAATGTGTTATGAGAAAATGTTATTTCCGTACTTTTAACAAAGAAGAATATTATGATATCATTATGGCTTGCAAATTTCTTCAATTTTGAAAACTGGTTGTTTTGTAAGTAAAGATTTAAAATGTTATTTTTTTGTATTCATGGTTGTTCATAGTTTATAGTTTTTATTTATTGATTGTTTTATTTATGTGATTACTAATTAATTTAATTGTGATAGTTTTTATTTTTTCAAAAGGTAACCTATGTAAATCGTTCAAATATCGCATAACATTAAATAAGTACCTATACGAAGATTGGTAAATACTAAATTGTAATTAAATATTAGTCACAAGTAGTTATTTATATTTCAAAATATAATTAATTATATTTAATTTGTTTTTATTATTATTATTTATTATAGTATTTATCTCTAAAAATAATAATCTTGAGATAATATTAATAAACCTACAAGTTTTATTATAAAATGTACCATGTAATATAAATAGTATAATAATCATTTATAATGTTATATATATTTTACAGTTAAAATAATACGTCTAGAACTATAAGTTCTCATTATAATCATTTTTTATTAAATTAATTATATTAAAAATCGAATCGAGTTAGTTATTTTAATTAAAATTATTATATTTAGAATATTATAGAAATGTATAATGTGTATTATATAATATTAAATATATATTTAAATATATTTTTAAACTATAAGATTTGTCCTCGGAGAACTGTCACTAATGCGTGACAGTGAACTAGAGTCAGTATCGAAGAAAATTCGACAATTTTAAAAATAGAAACTAGGTATTTAAATTTGTTAGTTATGAAAAAACTTACCGCTGACTTAACATGTCAGTATATTCCATACTGAATAACAAATAATTCATTAAATTTCATGAAAATTATGCTTCAGAAAATCAAATTCATAAAAAACTCGTAATATATTACATTAGATGTTCATGAATAAATATTATAATTAAACAGGATAGTTTAATATGACATAAGACTAGGAATTGTACGTTACTAGTTTATTATATATTTTTGACGTTTTCTTTAAAATTGTTTAATGCTTACAAGTGCAATAAAATATAGAATTTGTTGACATTTTTAAAACAATTCTCGATGAATAATGATGAATTCATAAGATTATTTATATAATCTGTAAAATGGTAGATTTTCTGAAACTGACCGGTAACTATTATGCATGTTCATCTAAAATATTTTAGCGTTTTAAAAATTGACTAAATTGAATTCGTATAACTTTCATAAATAACCGATTATTTTCAGATGATTGTAATTTGTATATTATAGATAATCAAAAAATAATTAATTTAAATAATATGGCAAAAATATTATTTATTTCTACAGACAAAATAGGAATCTGTAGTTTTATTGTTCTTATATGAGCATCATTATGATAACGCGTGGCTAATTTACGCGAATTATATTATCGTTTTTCGTCTGATCGAATTAAATTTTACATCTTGAAACGATAAGTGTAATATTGTAATACGGTCATTTAATTCATTTCGTCGTTCGTGTTCGCCAACAATCGCAATCGTCGTTAACGCGTTATATCTTATCGTTTTAATGCGTTTTGACTACGAAATGAGCGGTCATATAGTCACGCGGCCAAAATTCTGATCGCGCTATAGCGGATGCAAACAAAAAGGAATTGCACAATTTTGAAGTTTGAACACGCATCTAGCTGATATGAAAAATCAAATGGGGATATTAAAACATTAATGAGCAGTCTCATAAAAATTCCTTTAAGCATTTCAAATATTTTTCGTGTTCAAGATAAATAATACTCTGCATGTATTTAAATACTTTTAAAAATAATTTAATTTACTTTGATATATATATATATATACCGCTAACAAAAACGTTCAACTAGGAGGCAATAACGTACCATAATTTGAGCACTTTTAGTTGTATTTAGAGGCCCTTCATCCATAATTAAGCATAAATATTTTAAAACGTAATAATATTCAAAATATTATGGTATGATTGCAAAGTTGCAACCTCAAAAATTATAAATGGATACTTAAATTATATAATATTTTGTCCAATCGACAGTTAGTCGGTCTATAATGTATTATCATGGATCTAAATATTATATTCTATAGCTACGACTTACACACATTTAATGGTTTGTAGTACTAAATATTATAATATATGGTAATGTGAATAAAAACTGATAAATTAAAAATAATACTATATCTAAAAAATATTTAAAATTTAAAATTGTAATCTGTTTTTTGATCTAAATATTATCTTCTTCTATTTTAATATATTTTAGTCAACGTATTTTACAATCAAAACCTAGTAGCTAACAAAAAAATTCAATTAATTATCATAAAAAACTATTATATATACCTATTATTATATTGAAAACGTATTTAAATATAAATTATTTACTTTCCAAATAAGGAAATTTTTTAATAATTTTAAAAGTAATTTAAATACATTAAACTGCCCTGCAAAGAAAGAATGCCGTTGTTTTCTTCTTGCCATTTTGAGAAAAATGCAGTATTACATTTTCAATGACTATTTCATTAAAAAATTCTCATTTTTATATTTTTATGCTCTTATAAGGATGAATATCTGGTTAAATAACCATAGTTATAACTTTCTTACTTATGAAACACGCGTAAAACTAGTTACACATATATTAAACGTAACAAGAGTATTATCTCATTTTCATAATTTTTTCTTAACAGGGCAGAATACATTAAAAGACAACAAACGAAAAACACTTCATACCTTTCATCTATAATCAGTATTGAGCAAAGATATACAAAATTGTATCTAGAAAATAATAAATAATAAATAAAAATATCTAAATATAGTTCAAAGAGAAATAAAATGATTATATAAAAGATAATAATAAGAGAAAAAAAAATTCGTATTAATAGTTATAATTTAAGAATAAACAATTAATTTTAGATTTTACAGTAGACGTGGTCCGACAAACTACAAATGAGATCATTGTTATCGATAGAGAATCAATCGCAAAAATATTATGACAATATAGAATACAAATGTATAAATAATATTAATTTTCATACGGTTGTGAACGAATAATTAAATAAAAAATAAAAAATAAGCACATTATTAATTATTTATTACATTAGATTAATTAATAGTTTTTTTTTTTTTTTTTTAATATTATCTAGATCAGATAAAAGATGATTTAGATATTTATCTATGTATATGACTCGCAACACTATATTTGATATAATATTAATTTCAGTAATTGTGTGCTTTGGCCGTTATAATATATTAAAATTGTACGTTTGAAATATGTAATTTTACATATACGTATTGTAATAATGTTAAGCAAGAAATCATTTTAAAATATAATTTAATTATGTAATTTTAAATATTGTTTTTAAATATGTAATTATTAATTTATAAAAAATCATATTTAGAAAATATGTTCGAAACCTATGGCAATATTATTTTGAAAAAATAAAATAAAAAAAGGGTAAAAAACACATGCGCACAATATTAATATGATTTAATTGCTATTTGGGAATAACAGTGGTTTCGCGTAAAATTTTTGAAACGTGGCGAGCGCGTGCGTCGCGACATCATGGCGGCGGCGGCGGCGAGAGAACGAGCGAGCGACTTGTCGCGCGAACCGCCACCTCTTCAGTAGTCTCGTGGCCGTGTGCGGTGCGGTAAACGCGCGTTTCGTCGTATTTCTGAGGACGCGCGGCCGCGAAAACGCGTGTTTATTTTCAATTTAATTCCCAACAATACAAATAACGCGTAATAATAATAATAATAATAATAATAATAATATTATCGTTTTAATTATCGATAGATTCACCCGGACGTTTTATTTCCGGTCGTCGACCGTCTCTCTCCATCCGGTCGCGTCGCAGTCGTTCTCGCGATCCTCGGCGTCTTCGGCGTGAACGCGCGGACCGATGCGCGAACACGCGGTGCCGGCTCCGTCGCCGCGGTCGCTGTCGCCGCCGCCGCCGCCGCCGCCCATGCCGTACGTACCGACGGAGCCGCGGTTCCGCCGGTGCGTGCGCAAGTTCTTCGCCCACCTGTTCAGCAACCTGGGCCTGTTCGGGCTGGTCGCCGGTTACGTGATCGTCGGCGCGTTCGTGTTCCGTTTCCTGGAGGCCGGAAACGAACGGCAGCAACGCGACCGCATCGGCCGTCTGAAGAACGACTGTCTGGGAGAACTGTGGAACATCACGGGTAAGAAGAGAGCGCATAAAAAATAACGACCTGTACATAATCATAAAAAAAAAAATGCCGGTAAAATAACACATGTTTTATGTGGCCCGAAAATGTATTTTATTTTAACTTGCGATTTGCTTTTGGCATTCCATAATAAATATATTATACTGTTAAAAATTAAAGGATATTTTATGACTATAAAATAATAAAACGTTGGAAAAGAAATTCTCACGTTGAAAACAACAAATTCTCGTACTGAACGACGTCGATTTTATTGCTCTGACGGATTATCAAACAGGAAATCTAGTTATTGTAATTTAAAAAACCATAAAATCTCCTAAAAGACTAAAAAATGACCTAAAAATTTGTCAAAAAATGCAAAATAAACTTTTTTATTCTCATTCGGAAAGT
Source organism: Eriosoma lanigerum (assembly GCA_013282895.1). Lineage (NCBI taxonomy): Eukaryota > Metazoa > Arthropoda > Insecta > Hemiptera > Aphididae > Eriosoma > Eriosoma lanigerum. The sequence continues at coordinate 59,456,277 of CM023357.1, read as the reverse complement.
ATACGAAACGAATTTGTGACAATACCAATATTATAATACTATGCACCAAGCTTTAGAAAAAAACGCATCGGAATCCCAGCCTTACTGACGACGAACGGGACCGTAGATATTTTAACAGTCCCTGCGCGGCCACCATCCGGTAACGCCGTGCTACCGTGGACAGTGTTTGGGATAGTTATTATAATATTATGGACGTGCGTTGACTAGGGACGACGGACCTTCCAATCCGTCCAATTCGTTGGATCTCTAAGAGATAATATACGTCCGTAGTGTATAATTAGCAGACGCAGGCACAAAGAAGGGTATAAAGGTTAAACATTAAAGGGTTTTCGGGAAATATTTCAAATGCGAACACATGCCATAATAATATTATTTAAATGTAAAATGTTAAATATATTATTATCGCGCACGTTGATAATATAATTATTGCCGAATGTTGAAAGCCAGTTGCACCCTGTCTATATACTATTTATAGATACTGCTATACCTATAAACAACTATGATAACAGATAATCGAGTCCTTACAGTTATTATTAATTATTAAATAGTAACCTATAGTATCCTGGTCTAAGTTTCTACACAAAATACTAGTGTTTGTTAGTTAAAATGTATAACTATTTAACATTTTCAACTATCGAGCACATTAACTGTTCTACTGTAGTGTAACACTCATTGTGGTGTGGATGTGTGTTCAAATACATACTATGCTACACGTATTATGAGACTACTTGGGCGCCCACTGATGAAACCTATGGTTTGTTTATGATCTAAAAATTCTAAAAGCTCTAAATCGTACGATGGAAATCGGAAATATTATGTTTGAGGTTAATTTATAATTCATCGATTTTTTACATTTTCAATAAACATCATATATTTATATATTATATATTGTAAAACAATAAATTATTACTAATATAAATTTAACGTATAAATAAAATTCGTACATAGTGCAATCATATTTGAATACTTACTTACATATTATTATAAAATTATCGATGAAAAGTAAAAAGTTACCAAAATTGTGCAAAGTTTTGTTTGAAATTGACTTTACTACTCTCCATTATCATTTTTAAGAAATAAAACCGTGTTTGCATTATGTATGATAATGAGGAAAAACTGCAAAAGTTAAAAATTTTTTTGATTAATATTATTATTATAAAGTATATTGCTGGTGGAATTTTAACGCAGATCTATTGAAAATATTGAAAATCAGTTTTTTTATTAAAATAAGCGAAATATAAATAAATAGATATGTAGAATTTTAATAAACTAATAAATTATAAGTCTAAAATATAATTAATAATTTTGTTCTGATAATTAGACCTTTTAGATTTTTGCTCATGCGTTATATAGGTAATTTTAAGTTATATTAATTGTCAACAATATTGTACTATCGTTTTATTATTTTCCTTACATTTTATTAACGTTTTGCAATTCTACTACGGTATACGGGTCTTTATTATAAGGGATAAAAATACGATCTCAAACGTTCGCCAGACGAGTATATTAAGTTGTGTGTTTTCGTTATTAAAAAAAAAAAAAATACTACGTTTTTATTGACTTTAATAAAGTCTTGTGTGGAATGTGCCGCATGCAAGTCCTTGTGTGTCGCGACTTCGGATAGTGAAAATTTAATTGAATCGTTTCTCTAAATCGATACTAGTCTAATTCTACCGACAAAATAGTAGTGAAATCGTTATTTCCAACGAATAACGGGTGTCCCAGACTCAAAGAATCGCAAAAACGTTTTTTCTCCCACACGATTCTGCTAGAGTCGGACTATATTGCGAGAACACATGTTTTTAGATCATTTCCAGTGAATCGAACAATAGACAAATTTTAATATGTTTTAAATTGTGCTCGTAGCAATTTTAATAACGAACTATATACATCGAAGTCATGATAATAAGGTTAGTTGCTATAATGTTTATATTACATTGTAATGCTTTCGTATTCGTTAAATTTGAGTCGTACATATTATATTACACTTATAGTATATGTTAAATTATATATTATTTAATGTATTTTTCTTTAAACATTTTTTTTTGTTTTGAGTCGTCTTTGTCTTCAAAATATAAATCGATAATTATTACACGTTTTCAGACAGTAACAATTTATCGATGGGTAGTATTTAAGTATAATTATTTTCCATTCTATTTAATAATGTATTTCAGATTTTGATATAATAGTTTTATTATTATTAACATTATTATTGGTTATCCATCTCGCTTAAATTTGAAGTATAGATGTCCTATGTAAATTCGTAACTATAATAGTTAGCAATTATAATAATTACTACCGATCTCATCGCACTGCAGTGAAAGTTTGAGACAGCTCTTAAAGGGTTGATTTATATCGCACCGAACGTCTGTTAGGTATATTGTTACATTTGATTATGCCATGTTTCACCGTTCATTTCGTTAGATTCCCTACCTTGTTTTCACAATATTAATATATAATATGCACACGTTTACACACATCGATTTAGTTTAGATAATTATTTTCCTATAAAAATAAGAAATTATCTGCACGGGGAGGTTAGGGGAAAATAAATACCAATATAATGGACCGATAAATTTCCGAACAACGATAAGAAATATTAAGAACGGGTAAATCAATACGTCCAGTATGCTACAACTGCTGTTCTGATTATATTAAACTACAAATGAATCATTTAGTATACATTAGTACTCTCGGGTAGTATTCATCGGTGCTAATTTTTTGTCGAAAGTAACAGACACGTAGGTAGACGTTTTAATTTATTCGATTAATTAATCTTGATTTCAACAATGTCGACCGGAAGAAAAATCAGTTATTTTCCAACTCTACATAAATCACCGTACAACTTAACCTAATCAGTATAATATATTATTAATCCTATAAGATTTGTTTAGTTATGAAAGGACACAAATTATACAAAGTGATTTATCGTCAGTATCTGTTGATTTATATTTTAAAGATCCTATTTTTTTTATTTTTATATCAATCGTTATCTATTTAGTTTTTTATCTTTTTACATTGATATAATATTATATTATCAAATTTAAAAACTAGCCGCTAAAGAAATAAATTATTATTAACTGTTATTGGTAAAACTTATTTTCTTTTCAAATCAATAATATTAAATTAAAAATAAAAATCCACTATTATACGTAACTATGTAAATATAGAATACACTGTATAGTTATAATTAAATGAAAGTGCTCTATCGTTTTAAAATGCAACTATATATTTATACTTAATACTATAACTATTACAATTTGTATTTTATATTATACCACTTATACGTTATATTAGCTGTTTAACCATAACCAAGGTATAACCAGCAGTCGGGTAAGGTTAAGTTTTCCTCTTTTGGTTAACATAATAGGTATCAGAGGTGTATTTAGCAATTTATAAAGGTGGGTTCGGATTTCTTTGGAAGCCCCCTCCGTTTTATAAAATAAAAAAATGAAATTAAACATGTTCTGTATCTGTATATACATTAAAATACAAAATCTAAAATACGATTATTAATAGCAATTTTTAATTTTTATATTTGTAATATTAGTAAAATTTTACTTGTATACTTTTACCTATATAACAGTGTAAAGTCTTTGATGCACTTTTAGCTATGCCAGAATCTATGTAAGTGGTATCCGAGAATAAAAAAAAAACTTAAAGATTTAAAGGAATTATAGTCGGTTTCCCTTTTAAAATTTTAACGTTGGAACAATTATTTTAATTAAAAAAATATACATAATAGTAGTTTTTAAATTATATTTTAATTCGATTGAATAATATAACGCTCTATATAATATTTTGTATTGTAGTTAAAATTATTTTTATAAAGATGTACGAATATTTCAAAGTGTTTTTTTTAAATACTTAATTTTAATTTTATATGAATAAAACAATTTCGGATACGAATTAATTTAAAATAACGTATATCTAGGTGCAATAATAATTGTAATGATAGTTTTATTTTAGCTCAATTCTTTATAATATAGTTTAACTTTAAAACAAAACTTAAATAAAATTGCTCCCAATAAATCGTATTATTCCCTTCAGGCACGAAGTTTATATTGCTAGTATTTTATTGTTGTTGACGCACAGATCAATGAAGCTGTAATAGTTTTATAATTTTACTTATTTTCAGTAAATCAATCCATTGTGGCTTATTTGAAAAAATTAAATCATTAAAATATGTTGTCATTTTAAGACAATAAATTATAAAATATATAAATATTTGTTTGCGTGTGTAAGCTTTACTTGCGTAATATTTATGTAACTTTTTAATGTTAAACAGTCACAGTGATCACTATGTATGTTTGAATATAAATACTAAGTACATACATTATACATATAAAGTACATTTGATGTATTATTACAGAGAAAATAGAGTAAAGTTTGATGTAAATTCAATATAATTTTTTTGGTTTATGATATAATATTTTTTAAAAAAACTTTTCTTGAGTTTTACATCATACACAATTTTACAACTTATTTGCTGCTTAAATAATTTTTATAAATTCGTTAAACATAAAACAATTGTTCAAATTTGATAAGGACACAAAGTAATAGTAATAAATATTTAATTAGTTAATTAATTTAATTTGATAAAATACAACTACATACAATTATTTTAGCGCTGCACATTGGCTGTTGCCTTAATGATAATACATAAACAGCAATATAATTTAACGTGAATCAAACAAACATGTTCATAAACAAAAGTTGTTCATTTTAAATTAAAGTGTACGATGATTAAACAATTAATTAATAATATTTATATTAATTGTAGTGCATTTAGTTATAACTTAGAATAATTCTAATATTTATTACGTATTCATAGAAAATAATCGTTCTATTAAAACACTGTTTTATTTAATAACATAACATCTAACATAAAATAGAATATATTAAATATTACGAATATAGAAACACAAGAAAAGAAAAATTGTGTAATTAATTACATATTATTGGTACAGTTTGTTTTTTAATTATAATAAAACTAGGATAGAACTAGAATAAAAATCCTTAAACAATAATAAATACTAAAATACGATTTGTCTTTATATTTATTTAATAATAAGAATAACTAAGAATAATTGTAGGTATATTTAAAATAATTGATATATTCATGCAAATATACATACAATTAACAAATCCAAAATATGCAAAACATAAATGATAAATATACAAATTATTAATAATAATTAAATAATAAAAAAAAACCTTTAATGAAATATGAAAACAAATCTAATACGTTTATTTACAAGTCAACAACGAATAAATACGTACTAAAAAGTCTACAGGTATGAATAAACAATTATATTATAGCGTCTACAGCAAAAATTACTCGTGTAAAACTAACGATATAATAATAAATGATTTAAGATTAAGACAAAGAGATAAACGATTTTCGTCATTTTTACTAATTTGTAAATAACACATTTCATAAATATATAATCGTGTTGTAGTATTTACAAATGAAATATAATTTTTTAATTTCTTTATAGTTCGTAATATGTTCACGCGATAAAGATTAATTCCAGAATGTTAATATTAATTGACAGCATCGATAACAATAAATATGTACAATACTACAACAATTAAATAATTTAGTAAGAATAAACCACGCGGGTAATAAACAAAAAACATGAATTTATTACAATAATGTATTAATTAGGCAAAAAAATAAAAAATAAAATGAAATAAACATTAAATTTAAAAAATATACATTTATTCCCGAAATTGAAAAAATATGAAAAAATATATATTTTAAATTTTCGTTTTTAAACTCATTATTGCATAGAACAGATTTCTGTCCGGGTCTGCTATAAATTAGGAGCATATAGAAAAATATGCGACTCACATAAGTTGCGATAAGTTATAACAATAAAGTTAACTAAAGAAAATATATAAATAATAATACGTACCTATTATATATTTATAATGTTGTTTTATATTAAATCGATATCCTACAAGTAAATTAATTTCTAGATAAAATACAGTAAAATAAACAATTGCAATTGGCATTATCATGATAAATAGCAAACAAAAAATTATGAACATTGAAGTTTTTGCAATGTGTTATTGGAGGATAATTATAATATTATGTGTGTCAATGTGAAATATGAATATAAACAAAATAAGAATTAAGTTATACAATTGGATAATCTCAAATCTACATGGATTAAACGCAGATGATTTATAAGTCGTTTTCGTGCTTTAAAAATCAGATGAAAGTAAAATTTCACCATTCTCTGGGGGATTTTCGGTTTTACATGGTTTCATATTTTGCACTTACGTATCGATAATTTAATCATAAATCCGATCGTTCAACGTCTTGAAATCATCCCGGTGGAATTCGTAGGAAACTGTTGGCATTTTAAATGACTTTCATAAAGCACACGATGAATACATTTTGTTATGACATATGAGCAATTCGTAAAAATATTTTTGAATCCCAAAAAACGTTTGATTTCGCAGAATTTCAATGTATACCTATATCAATATTTTACAACTATTTTAAGAATTAATAAATATTGTTCGATTATCATTAGGTATGATTGTCCGAGTAATATTTTTGTGACTCAATATACATTCACAAAATAATATTTTTCATTATATACCATTTGAAGGGTCGTGATATCCAAATATCTGAATGAAAACATTTATGTTTGTTTTATATATATATATATAATTAGTCAAACATTCGTAACTCGACTAAAAAAATGAGTAGCCATTTTCATTCAATTCTCACTCTAACAGACGTTATTTTCTTAATCCCTTATAATCCATTAAACATGACAGTTTTACCTAGTGGTTTATTTGAAAATATAATCATTTTGGTGATTGTTAATCTTCGTTTCAAACTTTGTTTTATTCAAAAAGTAGATTTTAGCTCAATTTCACTTTTCGGTTAAAATAATACTTGTTTCCAGTTTTATTGTATAATTTCGTGTGAGTTTTAACGAGATGAAATAAAACATGTTAAGATATTTTTATGATATATATATTATACTAGTTGTTGGTATACTTCCATTTCTAAGGTACTGAGGCTTATGCATATTTAAAAAAACATCTTAACTGTTTATGTGTTTATATATTACAGTTACCTTCATAAAATTATATTAACACTTTTAATAATTTATTATAGACCAGATAAAAGCTTTTCTTGGTTAAAAGTTTCAATTTGTATTTTGATAAAATAATAAAAACATAAAAATAGTTATTAAGATAACAGACACATGTTAGGTGTATGATATGAAGTTATATTTCCTCCGTAAGTCCGTAACCTATATTCATATAAAATTATTTTATTTTATTAAAAAAAAGTATGATTTATTAAATATTTTTTTAAATATAAAAAAAACTAGTTTTAATTATTTGTTAATGTATAAACAATATCGAATAAGGCATGTTTTGTTCATTCAAAATCGATATATATATATATATATATATATATATATATGTATTTTATACTATTATTATTGTTATTTATTTTGAATAAAGTGACTTTTATAAGTTTGCAAATAAATATAAATAAAAACGAAAATTATTTATAATTTGAATCTGAAGTAATGCGTATATTGTTCTTAGGTATTTATTCTGTATTGTTCGTATTAACACAAATATAATGTGTTTTATTCCGTAATTATTATTTTTTATTTTTAGAAAGTATTTAATCGCACACTGTTGTATATTTTGTATATTTGTTCTCAATTATAATACTTTTATCTCCATTTTAATTTGTTGTTGAACTAATTTTCTTATAAATAAATAATATAAGTATTTATTTTTTCATTATATTTTCGAATATATTATGCACATAAATCAAATACATATTAAATATTGATTGTAAATTATTACCGAATTTTATTAAATAATTATTGCAATAGTATTATAGATTTGTAGTTTATACTAGGGAAATGAAAATAACGAATTAAAGGTATAGGTTTTTGTGTTCAGAACAATTTCGTACATTACCAATCAAATGTTAGATTTAATAAAACCATGTATATATATATCTAAGTAATGAAATATAAATTAGTAAGTAAATAAGTAATATTTAGTACTAATTAGACAACATTGTTTAAAATAAAATAATAATATTTAAGATGTTTTTTATAATGTATGCTATCTCAATAATATTATTTAAACGACCAAGTTGAAACTGTTGATTTGAACTATTATTATATTATTAACTTGTGACATTTTTGACAATTTAAAATTTATTTTCTACAAAAACAATATTGTATAATATCTAGGATTATATTATTTCTTTCGTTAGTAAATTATTATTATTGCACCGAAAATTGTGTATAGATTGTACTGAAAAAGTATGTACACAAAATAAAATGTTTTCGCTGTTCATCCGTATATAGAGTTATTTTTTATTGATATTCGGTTTGTACAATGGAAAGACTGTTTATGATGTGAAACGATTGAAAATAAAAACTATTAATATTGACACAATCAAAGTAAATAGATAGAAGCAAAATTAAAATAAAAATCGAAATCACCATTATTGTTTAGTGTTTCTATTGTTATTAATACAAATTAATTATTATTACCTAATCGTTTTATTTTTAAATTAATTTGAATTACATAATACCAATTTTAATTGTCAAAAGTTTTTTACTGCGATAAGTGTTTATATCGTTTTATGATATGTTTGCGTTGGAATATCGATAACGTTGAGTTTAATCATAAAGCTAATCGTTTTTTATCGGCTCAAGTATATAAGTTTTGCGATTTGTAAACAATCCGAATGGGACAACTTCGGAAAAACTTTGGAGAACACAGGTGAAATAAAATACTTAAAGGTCGAGTTTCGCGGCGAACATAATCGTGTACATTATCGTGTCTTTCATAGTATTGGTAAAAATTATATTAATTTTCCATCGAAACGCGTTTGACGAAACTCATGAACATGAGCCAGATTCAAAACTGAGAGTACATTAGTACAGTACAGTAGTTTATTTAGTCGAATGGGTTCCATGTTCCTGATAAAATCTCGTTCAAATTAAATGAAATAAGACTCGACATGTCGAATACTAAATGGTATAAAATGTGTGGTTTTGAACACGTTTTTGTTTCGTCGCCACTGCAACTGATTATAATTATTATTATATTATGTTAAAATTCGTTTATTTTGGTATAGCATCAAATTTTTATAAAACTATTGTAGCTATAGAGTCATGTAAACATGGTGATCATAATATTTCGGATTTAAAAAATGATGGAAATATATAACATTTCGTTTTTAGTATTATTTCTCGGAATTCGTTTAACACAAAATTTTGATCATCTTGTATGTATATTATTTAATATGGCTATTTTAGCCAAAACAAGTTTTTCTGCGAACTACTATTTTCAGTAACTTACAATAATTAATTATAGTAGGTTCAAACTAAGTAGAATGAAAATATTATAACCAAGACGAAAACGAGAGCGAAATTTTAATATTTATTTTGTTCCCTACCTATGTTGTAGTAAATTGAACACTAACATAATATTTTTACGAAATTCGGTAGGTTACCATAATAAAACTGGAAATCATATTTTATCGCTTATTGTGGTGCCTTTGACCGCTTTCATTAGTTTTTATAACAACTATATATACCTATAATAATAAGTAATAATAATATTATGATCGTACTTAACCGATTGATAAAAAACACATCACGGTATATTCTTTCGACGATTCAATATTAATCTAGGTAACATTGATAATATGTATTCTGTATTTTGTATTATAATATTATTATTATATCAACAGTTGAAATTCCATTCAGAATCTGAAAAAATATACGTGTCGCTGTAGCACATTGTTAATCTTTTGAATAATAAAACAGTTTCGTATCGATGTGACTTTGTCATAGGAATTAAAATACATAAAATTCTATGTTGTAGTATAAAGATTTGCGTGTTCTTTTACGTATAACGCAGTATTATAACAACGTGTATATAGTAACAAAAGTTTTGTTTCGTCCGATCGCAAATATTATTGCAGTTGTGTGTATTTTCGGGAAAATCATAATATTTGCCTAAGTTACCATTGAAGTTTATCGGGTAAAAATAATACGTGCTTTAATTTGTGAATGAAAATTTTAATTAAGAACGTGGTACTTTTAGGTTACAGTCATTTCGGAAGAAAATGCGAATTCGGTAATATCTCTGCAGGGATAAAACATTTTTAGTTACGTGACCAGTTTTCTTTATCGTCTGCTATAAAATATGAATAATTGTATATTGAGCTTTGAGCGGAAAAATAGGTAGTTGTACGACCTTGTATATAATATTATATTCTTTAAATTTTATCTAGACAATATTAAATTCATTCATTTTTGGTCAATTCAAATGAAAAATATAAAATAATAATCGCATTATCTTTTAAAACAGTATAACGTCAATACTCAAATAATGGCATTAAGTAATATATCATTGAAATCATGTTCATGAAATTATGTTTTTATACAAAAATATAAAATTATAAATTATTGAAAATCGTTTACCTTTTATTTATATACAGGAAAATATGAATTAAATCTAATTAGTTTATTGTTTAAAAAAAAAAAAAAAAAATACAAATTACTGAAAATATTTATATTTTCCAATTTCTTTTTAAAAAGTCTGAATAAGTTTATTGTGTTTATTTATAGATACTTTTTTTATAAATTTTATATTGTGTACAATTTAGTTGAAAATTAAAGTTAATCATATTATATCTCTTTTTAATTATCTGCGTACATCAATAAGTTGGTAAAATAGGTTCTGTTGTTTTACAATTATTATACTTTAGCGTAGAAATAAAACATGGAAAATATTTCGAAATATTCTATACAATCTATTTTAACATAAATATGTATTTTTTGATCAGAATATTAAATTAATATATATAAATGGAATTAATTAGTACATATCGCGGGTGTCCAATTAGCAACCGTACATATTTTTTGTATAACTGATCATGAATTTAATTATAATATTTATTTATGAAATAACCAATATTATGTTTTTACACATTAAAGGATTTAAAATATATTACATTTTTTAATCAATAAATCAATCAATTATATCTTAAATTTAAGTTTTTTACATTTTAAATTATTATTTTATATTTGATTTATTGTTTATAAAGATAAAATTGTTGGTTTTTTTGTTTTATTACAAATTGACTCATTAGTATAAACGTATTAATATTAATCAATAACCACCTTGACTTTTGAGTTTATCGTCTGTCAATATTTGTTTAGATTGTGAAAATCTGACACCTGTCCTGTCCGTTTGATTCAAGTTGATTGTTTCGAATACTGCACTATTAGATATACACATCATTCTAGAACGAATAAAATAAAATATATTACTATGTAGTGTTCGACAAAATATTTATTTCTAATATTTTAAAATATATTAAGTAAGTGTATGAGTTTGACTTACGGTATTGAAAATGGATATTGTCGATCTAGCTGACTGATATTATAGTGATAATTAAAATATTATTTTGGACAAACAGTCGATGCCACAAAAGAAGTTTGTTATAATTTTCAACGTGCGGGTGTGATCAAAATGAATAAAAACGGTTTACGAAACCAAATCTGTCACACAAATATATACAATAATTTGTTATTTCAAAGAGCTTCCGTTATAGATGTCTAAGTACACTTGACAATAATAATAATAATAATAATAATAACAAAATCAATATCACAAAATCAAAATGATTCACGGTCATTTTGGTAATTAAGTATGTTCAAGGTCGTATCTGTGGGGGGGGTTAGGGGTTCAATTCCTCCTCTCTGAAAGTTTTTTTATGTTATACTTAAAATTACAAAATATCTAAGTAGATAAATATTTTATAGTAGTTGTAGGTACTTATAATTCGTACCTATGTTTATATAAAACATTTACGTATATGTTTTATCGATTAGATTTAAACGATTGCCGAATTTTACGTCCAGTGATAAAACACTAGCATTTTTAAATGTCTATTATTTTTATTTTTCGAACCCTCCCACGAAATATTTTTCTAGGTACAGCCTTGGGTACGTTGAGTCTGATGACCCGGATACTAATTACACGAAAACGGAACTAGGAAATGGGCTCCCTTTGGAATTAATCGAGCTATTATAATATACGCTTTACTGACGTACGTGGGGGTCGGTCAAGAGAAATACATGTGGTGTATTTCTTTTGGGTACGCCATTAGAAGCGCGATGTGGCGCACGCGAGATGTCGTTAAATTGGATTTAGGACACATCGCCGAATAATCCGCAGATATTTCAAACATAATGCATGTGGAATTTGTTTCCGACTAGAATTCGTTTTTCGTACGCGATTTCTCACCCACCTAAACAAAAAAAAAAAACAAAATTAAAAAACATATTAAACTATACCAATTTCTTTAATTTCGAATTTTATAGGATTTTTATATAATAGTAATTAATTATTATTATAGAAGTGGCTTTTTTTTTTATTAGATATAATTAAATAATATTGTGATGTATATTCGTTAAACTTTCAAAAATTAATTTAAAATGTCAATTTAAAGAGAGAAAACAGTTTGAAGACGATAAGAATTTATACATTAATTATTATGCATAAATCTTAATAAAATAAATAAATAAAAACCAAATAAATTTATATTTGATTAGAATAATAATAATACATTTATGTATATATATATATATAAATAGCATGAGTGTGAGGTAAAAGAACAATAGTAATTTATAATATATTTTAAACTTTTTCTTTTCCTACCTATAGCCTTATACTCCCAATTAGATGAAGTCGACCACTCAACTCCTGCACCTCCATAGATCACGAACTCTTACCTTTCGTACATTCATACGAGTTATCTTGATATCACTATTCCAAATTCCATCTATTCTTTAGCTACCCTCTAACTCTTTTACCTTCTTTATTCTCTTCCATAAGAACTTTCATGAATCATCCTTTTCATACACGTTCAAACCAACTCGGTCATATTTTCCAACATAATTGATACAAATCCTACATTACCGCATGTATTAATTTCTTATTTTATCCTCTTAAGTCACACCAATAATTTAAAATTAATAAATAAGTAGTTTACAACTATTGTTTAATTACATTAAATGTAATTATTTTATAATATGTTATATTAAAAAAACATTGTTAATAATTAATAACAATATAATATTAGAAAATATTTTATAGATCGATTGGTCTATAGTAAATTAATTTATATAATTTTATGATATTGGGATATGATTATGTTTGTTATAACTATCTGAGTATTATGCAACGGACTTCATTGAAATTTAAATTGACTCATTAAACATTTTTATAACCTAATTAGATTTAGATGCAGATAGATGATAGATTATTGTATCATGCATTTTATTGTAAAATTGTCTTCCCCTATCATAAATTGAAAATATTTTAGAGTTAGTGTGCTCGTATAAACGGGAACGATAAATTATTTTTATATAATTTGTGTATCGTAAACTTACTAAGAGGAAAACATCGCTGTAGTATAATAATGTATATTATATTATTGATATGATGAAAAAAGAAAAAAACGTTTTCGTTGTGATTATATGAGTTTCGGGAGAAAATGTATAAACGATTGATGGTACAATATCATAATAACATTTTCATTTCATTCAGTTCACAGAATCTGAAATATTTTAATACTTACGAACGGGTCGAAACACATAATAATATGTTAAAACTGAAATCTGATTGCTATATAGGTGCTAGGGTTGGCCAAATTATTATGGTTAAGATCTATTATGAATATATGTTTTCTTTTAAAATCTACTTCCGTAATAATAATAAGAAAAATGTTTTAATACTAAGTATTTATAATTTAGTACTTATATATGTTTATAAATAAATTTGAACAATGAAAGATCGACTTTAAAATCCACCGCGATCGACTGTTTGGATACTCCTGCCATAAACACTACACATTGTTGTTATGAAATTATCATATCTCAAAGATAGAATTTCATGAAAATCTACTTGATACTACAACTGAACCGGCGTTGATAGGTGTATTATTATTTGTCACTGATAATGCATTTATTGCTTATGACAAGTTTATGCGAAATCGCAAACCGTTAAATGGTTGACTGAGTATATTATCTATATAGCAAACACATCTTCGCGTGTAGATTTCAAATTACATTGGGGCTGGCTATAGAATTTTTATAAGTTCTTTTTAGATGATGATGAATGAATCGAATTGTGTTATTTCAAAAAATTGATTCACAATCATCCATGGATTAATCATTTTATATCGATTTACTTTTTTGTTCACCTAATTGTTTTTAATAAATATAACGATATAGATTATTGCCATACATATGCATTTTAAATTTTAGGTATTTTATATTTTATGTTTCGATATTTTCTGGTTTTAAAAATACTTTATACTAGGTACATAATAATAATTATTCTTGAATTTACCTAACTTCAGTATACAATATTATATAATATAAGCTATATATGATTGATGAATTTAATATATTTGATTTGTTTTCTTTCAAATTTTCAATTGAAATGAATAGCCTAAAAATGCTTCTGGTCAAGTTAAAAAAAAAAAAATGTAGTATCTACTGCTAATATACTGCTTGAAAATATGATGATTTTAATTTTACCGTTATCTGTATTATAAAAATATTATTGAACATCTAGCAATAATGGGATATAATAATATAGTAGGTATTATGTTTTATAAACATATTGTTTTCTATTTTTAAAGGAGTGAAATGTGTGCGTCAAATATTTCGGTTACAGAGTTAAAAGTCGAATACTTCACTGTAAGCCTACGGTGACTGGTACTTGTTTATAACGAAAATGGTATAGATTATTTAGTTTTGCTCAAGCTTAAGAAGTTTAAAATACCATCCGACCATATCACGCGATATGATAGTTTCAGCTTTTTATCATTACAAAACGTAATCAGTTTTTATATTGATTTAGATTTCTATTAACTATAATGGTAAAATACGTAAATTGATTTTTTATAAATTATTTTATTATATTATCCGTTCTAAATGTTAATAATTTTAATCCGTTTGTTAAAATATTTTTATTGAAACGTTTCGTTGTATAAACTTTATAATATATATAGTTATAACAAATATATACATTTTGCGTAGATAATATGAAGGACATCTAATCTATTTAATTTGATACCCGAATTAATGGGGTAAACATACCTAAATGAGTTTTAAATGTATTATCTGTTAGTTATATTATCAACATATTTCACAATACAAATATTATTACTTAGAATTAGAACAATCAAAACTATTCGAATTCATACTTGTATCATATTTAAATGGTTTGTTCTAATTATCATAAAAATACAATATGTGATTCATTTGTTTCAAAACTAACATAGTTTGTCGAATTAAAATGATCTTGATATTATATACAGGTACATAATTGTTATGACGTTATATTGTTAACGTTTTTCGTGACATTTCAAATTAATATTCTCTGCAGTTTTGCTATATTAATTAATTAAACTTGATATATTATAAATTATAGCGTGTCGTTCGGCAAAATGATGGAAACGAACTATCCGCCGCAACGCAAGTGGTTGTTAATTGTTAATTATACAATTCACTATTAACGTCTAATCGCCAGAGATTTTTTTCTAAAGTTTTTTAACACGTTTTTTATACCAATTTGTTTCAAAAGTATAAAATTATACTATTAATAGTTTTTAATATTTATCTACACACAAATAATTATATTCTTCGAGAATATTACTAGATTTAAAATCTAATTAATTTTAGTAAGATAAGTATTTTTAAAAAAAAATTCGTCTTTGTATAATATACAGAATATTGTTAATTATTTGGTTGATAAGTATTCAATGATAGCTATTTATTCCAAAAAATTAAAAATATTAGATTAATAAAATCTTGAACCGCAACAAAATAATCGTTAATAAACATAGAAAACTCAATAGGATAGGTACATTTTATTTTGTAAGCCTATAATAGTACCTATATTATAATTAATTATTTAAATTAATCAGCTGATTACTGGCAAAGCCAGTTCACCGATTAAAATTAATTGATTTTACATTGCCAAGGCCAATATTATTCATTGATCTATCACAATATTATTGGTGTGAGTCACACCGTGTGATTCAGCATAGTAGAGAATTTTGTCGATATTCTATTTTACAAGTTTAAGACAAAAAAAATATTGCAATTATTTTATTATTTAAGTCTACTAAATTAATTAAACTAGTTAATTATTATAATTACAATTAACAATAACTGTTATTATGCCAGAAAATAAATTGTATCTTAAATAAATCGGTTGTCATATCAGATGCCCTTTTATTTCATTATTTATTTATTTTTTTTAATGACGTCACATAGTTGCAAATTTAACACATTATGTCACAGTTGTTTCGAGTAGATATGCTGGAAATTCGCCAACAATATCGAGGTTATGGTCGTCAATTAACGGCAATATATTTTCTATATTTTTCATTATTTTGGACTCGTACATTTATATATTTTTGGTAGGAATATAGAATCATGTGGTTACTGACGTGTGGTATAAATATTAGTTTCACTGTATCTTAAATTTGTTCTGAACTACTTCGAGTGCGTTACAAGGTTATAAAGTTGCTTGTCTTACTTAATTTTTAAAAACTTGTTGTTTTCAGTAAATCCGTTGTCTCTGAAGTATGTACATACTTTAAAATTCGCCAGTGTACAATTTACGAATGAATTATCAATATTAAATTACAGCATGCGAGGCTTCGTGATTTACGTCAGACAACGTTTGATTAAGACAGAGACAATAATAGATCATTGTGTAAAATAAGTTTTTTTATTTTTATAAATTTTATAATTATCTATTGAAGTAAGTACGATATTGATTAGTTTAACTTCATGTTAGTGTACTAGTACTATAACTATCATTCAAAACTCAAAAATGTAATATTGTAATATTATATGTGTGCATACTAAAAAACACAACTTAAGAAAACTTGAAAAAAAAAACAAAACCACATTCTTGAATACAAAACAAGTAAAATAGGAACCTCATAGACTGAACATATTAAATTGTTATTCATTAAAAACGATTTGGATTTTTACAATATTATTAAATTTTTTAATCACATAAAGATACCACGTGTTTTTTTTAAAACATCGAATATATAATTGAAATTATATTGTTTAACATTATAATTAGACATAAGTTTAATATATTTTATTATTTATTGCTATAAACCATAACTGCTGCTATTAAATCACATTTCACGGTAATTAGATTCTATTGACTTGCCAAAAACATCATATACCTATTGTCATTATTATATCATGTACCTATTGTACCCTAGAAATGGCGTCGTGTTGAAATTATTTTAGCTCTTTTGTTGTGGAAATCTATTGGAAAAAATAATTAAGTTAAGTTAATAGATTGCATTCTAAAGGTTAAGGAAATTCATTAACCTACTGGAAATATTACTTAGTGAAGCAAATAAATCGTCTCTCGTGAGAAAAGAAAATTAATATTTTTTTGTTGTTACTCTTGAATAGATAAAGCGAATAAACGAAATATTTTCCTTAAAAATATATTATCATAATATACTCTCATTTTTTAACATTTAATAAATTATTTCATTCGTGTGTTGATTGGCATGAAAAACCGTATGCTTTTTTTCATAAAATGCATTGGCCTTAAAAAAAGACGTTTTTACTATAGTTTACAGAGGAAAATATACAAGATATATAATATTAAAATGCATACCTATATCAAATGATGCAATTGAGAATATTATAAGATATATAATATATAATAGCTTATTGGCTACTGAGTGAAATATAATAATCGATTTTATAAAATATAAATTAGATTTAAAAAATAATCATAGAAATATCAGCGAATATAATTTAAATAAATGTATACAAGTAAATATACATGTTAGTTATATATAAATATACAGAATGATTAAAATTACATAAATGTTACCATTGTTATCTCCTTATACAGATAATACGATTCTTTTTGTAACATGATACTCTGATTTTTGACCAATAACCTTCTTGGTTTAATGAAAAATTGTATTATTTTTCAAAGCAATAAATATTGTTTTATTATCATCATTTTTATTTTTTATTATTAAAATAAAATTATTGACATTAACTTTATATATTGATGATATATTAACCCACATTACATAATACTTGGTACCTTTTTTTATGTTTAATTTTTTTAATAAATATAAAATAATATAGATATTGAAATGAAAAGGCTTTTATTATTAAATACATTGTATTTGATATGACAAAGAAATGTTTAAAAGATTTTAATCGCGAAAAATTACTTTAAAGATTTGTTTAAATGAAATCAATTTAATTTATTTAAGTTTTTTGTTTCTCGAAGACACCGAGGATCTTATATGACTTATGTACTACATTAATATATAAGACGTACAAAACAAAAAACGGTCATTGGATATAATATTATGTTTGTCAATAAAATACATCGATGGTTGTTCATTTTGAATGATAATCCATTTTTTTTTCTTTACGAAAGAAAAAACAATTTACTTTGCTACCGGGGAGAAAAATAAAAAGTGTGCATACACTACATTCAGATGAAATATTCTATCTATTGGTATATTTTATGGATACGTTGCATTTGCATGTGAGACAGTTGTATTTGTTTTGAATGGAAAACCGTACAGATATATTTTATGAAATATTAATATATATATATATATATATATATATATATATATATATAGATTATTTTTTTCAAAGATTTACTATCTATTTATTAATTTTTTCATTAAACCACAAAAACACTGACCCAACTGAATCTAAATTCGTATTATTCCTCAATGTATAATATAATTTAAAATTCTGGCTAATTTCTTAAATTTCATAACTAATATTAGTAAAAATAAGCAGTCAGAATTTATATTGTTACAAAAAGAATGCAAATGACATTTAAATTATGTTATTCTCTCTACTTTTGTTACATGGAATTTTGATCATTATTTAAATTCTTAGTTCTTACCCGCAACAGTTCATTATTAGGTTAAAAAATTAAAGCTTTATCGTTAAACATTAAAATCACAGCAATACTGTACCTATTCGTTTTCTATAACATTATTTTAAAATTAATAATTACTAAGTTGCAATAATTATTTCCCTTTCAGTCGGATTTTATGATTTTTTTTTAATGTTATTGCATCAAAAGTATCTATATGTATCTATTCAAACATCTCCACTTTAACGGTTGTAGAAAATGGTTTGGCTTTTTAAGATGCTATCAAAATCTATTTAGGAATTTATTTTTATCCTAAAAAATATCTCTGTCCTACCGAAGATAAAAAATTAATATATATTTATATTATATATTTTGTTTTTAAAAGAAACATTGGCGGCATTTCATTCGTTGCCAGATTATTCGGTACATCATGTACAAGCCGTTTCTATCATGACTTTTTTTTTTTTGCTGTGACATAAAACGTCGCAACTATTTCATTCTCGTCACAGTGATGTATTTCACTGTAGAAAATATAAGTAATAACGTCCGTCTTTCATTTAATAGTTCTAAGTTGACATAATGGTATTATATAAAAGTAATTTATCCTCGTATGTTCAAACATAAAATAATTCATAGACTCTAAAATCAAAGTATGTATGTGTTTTATGATATATTGTCAATTTGTCATTTTAGTAGCCTATTATATATAAAAAAAAAAAATATCTTTAGTTATAAAATGATTAATTGATAACAATATACAGATAAATATAAAATATTTAATATGTACGCAAGCTACGTAATAATAAGTATATGTTTTTAAAACTTAAATTGAATTTGTCATAATAAAAATAATACGATTTAAACAAATATAGTAGGTACTTAATGTATTATATTATTGTAATATATTTAAGGAAAAGTTATTAATTATAAATTATATTTACATATTGTAAAACTATTATGGTTCAAAAATGAAAGCGCGTTACCCTGGCCCCGCACTTTGAAAATTGTAAAAAAAAAATATGTATCTTATTTTATATATATTTGTACAAATAAAAATTAATTGTATACTACTTCCCTTTCCTCTACTTACTCAACATTTAGTTTTTAAATTTGGGTAAATCAAACCTTGAAACATTATCGAGAAAATCATTCGTTTTTGCTTATCACTTTTAAGATTAAATCATAATATTATTAAGATTTATCATTTGTTTTAAATATTTTATTATAATTTATTGTACATTAAGAATTAAGATATTATTAAAATAAAAGTATTACCACGTCAAAGTTTTTATTTTAGTTTTAAAACCAGAATTATTGTTTTATTTATATATTAAATGATATTTAAAGATTTTAATAATTAAACATATTTAATTAGATAATAATTATAGTTTAATCTTAAAATTGGTAAGTAAAGATGAAATGTTGAACAATAATTTTCACGTATCTAAATTCTAAATACACCTCTAATTATTGTAATAAAAAAGACAAAATTTGTCCCGTATTTTTCTTATGGAAATTTGTTTGTACATAATACGGTATTAGAATGATTTTTATGAATTGAATATTTAAATATTATTATAATTTCCTAAAAAAATATGCATTTGAATTTTTAATATAATTATGAAATTTGTTAATCTATATGGGGCCCCACAAAATTCTGCCACAAAATGTGTAGAGCACGGCACTGAGCACCTTATATATAAATAAAATACAATAATGAGTAATTGTGAAAAACACATTATAATATTCTAGTAAAATATAAATAAACAAGACAGAAATAATAAAGATATTTATGATTTTTTACATTCTTAAATACGTAAGAAAATGTACAGCTTATATATGTACTACTGGATTACTGGAGCACCCAAAATCAAAAATTGAATGTTCAGTGTTTTGGAAAATAGTACAAAACTAATTTTAAGTTGTTCAAAAATGTATAAAATAAAGTACATAATACTGGGTATTTTTTTTTTTTAACAATTCCTAAAGTGCAGGTTTTAGGGTAACGTTCCTTTAAAATGAATTGATTATCGTTCGATAACTAAATTAATTATACAAATGCAATATACGTTAATTGGCATGTAAAAGTTTATTGATATTAAAATAGCTACGTATATGTAGGTAATGAATAAACCAATTTTGGTAGGTAGGTATAACCAAAATTGGTTTATTCATTGTTAATCATAATTATTATTCATATTACGATATTTCGTATTGAATAAACGATGTTAACAAACATAATTGTTAACGTTGGTAATTAAATTGTCGGTGTGTTACATTATTACACAGGTACGTTGCAACGTAATACAATATAAATTTAAAATGAAATACTATACTATATAATATGTGTTTGACGTTATAACTTATATATTTATTATATTTACGCACAGTAAAGATTGTTTAAATTAATAATTCTAACGAGTAATACAGATAAACAATATTGACCCAAGAGTATGTTTATTGTTTCGCAGGTAACATGAGTCAACAATGTCATAACATTTAGGTATTTTATATTGAAAATTACGAAGAGACACGATTAATAATAACACCGTGATGGTCTAATCGTAACTTACGAAAAATGACTTTTATTAATAACGTGTGTGACAGTCTCGGGATTATCTGCAATTATAAGATAACCAAGACTGCACACTATTAATTATATAATACGTACTAATCTAATAATAGACAATGATATGTAACAATAATTATTATCGATTATAAGTTGATTACGATTATGATTAAAAAAATTTTAACGCCTCCGTCAAATTTTCGTTGATAAAACCAATAATTGCAACGTAAAGAAAGCTAATAAGTGATCATAATTGATTAAGAAACATCAAATACTACAATTTTGTTCTCTATAGTGATAAGTTAGTGATAACAATTCAGGTTGCATTAAAAATAAATGATAAATAATAATTTGTATATTTGAATCATGATTGAAACACGCCAAAGGAAGATTTCTAAATGAGATCAAACTTTTCTGGGACCATATCAAAATTTTTTTTTTTGGTTTCTTGTTTTACACATATGTTATTCAAAAAACATAAAAGACACATATTTTTTACCGGTATAATCTAAAAATGGCATAGTTAATGTTATTTTAAGATTAAAATATATAACTCTGAATATTTTAAGTCACATAAATATATCCAATGTTTATTATAGCCGACCATCAATGTATTTATATGAGATAATATATTATATTGTATGTATTGCCTACGTTGTAATAATAATGATAAAAAATTATTTGGCAAACGTTACGAATTATGACCGATCGTATAAATATTTTTCAATTGTTTGGGTCATTGAAATATTTGATGCGTTTAATTTCTTGTAGCTCATATAGCTCTCATATAGCTTATAGCATGATTATTTTTTTTTTGATTCTACAATGTTATCTATTTAGAAAGATGCGTTTAGATTTGACACACATGATACACATGATACACCAAACGTTTTAGATTATTTTTTTTCTAACTTGTATCTAGTAATATGTTTGTTATTATTACTTAATAATTCACTTTTTGTTTGAGATATATTGATTACTAACTAAAATATTTTTATAAGAAAAAAAAAAAAAAATTAATTAAAATATTTTGTAATTTGTATATCTGCGATTCGTATGTAATAATTATACGAACCTGTTAGCTCCTAAACGTTACCGTGGTCGGAAATTTTCGAGAAAACGTTGAAATCAATCAAATAAGAGCGCTGACGCTTCGTTTCTGGTACAATAAACATTGAGGAACATCAGAAATGGATAAATGGATACTTTATTAGATTACTGATGGCCCACTGAGTTTAACATTGCGAGTCCTTATAACGAACTATCGTCCACCTACCCTTCGTCGATCTCGCCGTATGTGGTGGGTGCAACCAGGATAAAGGGAAAAGGGAAAAGGGAAAAGGGAAAAGGGAAAAGGGAAAAGGGAAA
>CM023357.1:59326037-59433316 GCA_013282895.1 Eriosoma lanigerum | reverse complement strand
GGAAAAGGGAAAAGGGAAAAGGGAAAAGGGAAAAGGGAAAAGGGAAACATTAAAGACGATAAAATCGTCGAACCGATATTATATTACGTATACGATTGATCCCGGGCTTCACGGATTTATTGGCTTCACGTTTGTCACACAACAGGTAGCTATGACGGTAACGTATCATTAGAGTACAAAATATTATTACATGGCGTAGTAGTGCTTTGAATTAAGATTTTTTCGGGATTTCGATTCATTAGTGTTGTTGGATTTTACGATAAATTCTGTAGGATAAAACTATGCGACACATATTGAATGTACACTGCTGCAATACAATACAACTCATTAACATAATGTTATATCATATCGTACAACGAATTTATCGGAATTTTACGGATGAATAACGACAATAAATTTATATCTACCATTCATTCGTATATAATAATTATTATTATTATAATACACATCAAAGGCCATCGCGTATCTCTAACAAATTCATTTTCTGTAGTTCTAAACATCAAATAATAATAATAATAGTATAAATGATTTATTCATTTCTCTCAACACGTCAATAAATTATTTATTGTACCGATCTAAACACAAATCTTGTTCTTTTTTTAATATCATTAATAGCTAATAAGGTGTTGTAGGTATAACGTGTGAATTGTTCGTAAACTCATTTAAATTCCTTCGAATAACGAACCATTATTTCGTCTTGTACTTCTGACAGCAAAAACCTTAGAACGGACAAGACTATTTTAGAGTAACCGGCAGTCTCGTAGTACATTATTTTCTATGTTGAAACCGTCTGACGTTTTTACTGAGACATATCCAATGTTCAATAAACGCCAATAGTCTCTCATCGCCACCGTCTGTCGAACGCAAGCCAAAATGGATAAACGCTGTCTTCGCCGACGACGTGCTTGGCTTGGTTGATTGATTGCCGTGTATAACTATTAAGATTTGGTGCACTTGTAGGCTTGGACGATAGCCAAAAATCTGTTTATGTCACGGTAATGACCATGTTTACGGTATTGACCTAATTCTATTGATTTTTTTTTACCAAAAATCGTATTATTTTTCTTTGGCTTGATGATTTTTTTATTATCTATTGTATTATATTATATTATTATAGGTATAGATAATTTGTTCATTTAGCATAAACAAATACTTAAATCTATTTAGAAATTAACGATGACTAAAATATGCATACATTTTATTTTCGAATGAGTAAAAAGTAATTGATTTAAAGTTAAAATTAATTGTCTATAATAAATACTGTAAGTTATAGTATTAAAACTATAATTTATAAGTCTTACTGCAATTAATATTAAAAAAAAAATGTTACAATATTATTAATTATAAGAAAAACTCCAGTATGGACTAACTACGAAATTAAGCGCTAAAATAAACTGAAACGATGGGAAATGTCAAATGATTGTTGGCATAAAGATGTCCTATCTAAATTAAAACCATAACTGAATGAGCTACCCGACGTTACAAATTTACAATTTAGTTTAGATTAAAATAAACAGTCTAGGTAATTTTAGTAAAACTAACCATAGCCACTGTGACTGATATAGTATAATCATAATTTACGTTAATAACTCATAGTGAAACAGAAGAGGCCTTATAATTTCTATAAAAATATATCATATATTTTAGTTAATGAAATGCGTTTTACAATGTAAATCTGTTTTTAATTGAAAAATAATAATTATAAATATTTATATGAAAATTAAAACATAATACTTACCTATGTAATTTAAATTTTTAAATTTTATATTGAATATCAATTTTTGAACCCTATTCCCCCTTAGCTACGACTTTGACTATATTAATAAAATAGTATTAAGTTAAAAATCGATAACGGTAAGTATCGATGAACATCTTTGTAAATTGATGTGTGATGAACGTCATGCACCCAAAGTTAATATCCAACGGTTGTCCATTAATTTCCTAATAATGTTATTGGGTTTGGAATATTATAATAATCGTAAACTTTAAACCCCACGATCACGGCGTATTTACGAATATACTGTTTTTTACCTGTTTTTATTAGCCGTGATTAAGGGTGAATATCCAAAAGTTTTAACATGTAAATCGAGTTTGTTCTTTTATACGCGAATACGCCAAATTAACCCGACATCTAAAAAACATAAAAAAGGGAAATACAAATAATCGCATTATTAAACGTGACCAAACTTAATTAGCCCGTTCAAATTTCACGATTTTATTCATTTAAATGAAATCCGAATATCGTGGAATAAACGTGGTATAAAATAAAATTATCCGTTACGTACGAATAATGAACGTAAAAACGACGTTTAACTAGGTATGTTATATTATATTTGTACTCGTTTAGTGTGCTGATTTAATTTATACATATCGGAATAATAATATTTATATTATTAATTTTTGTTCAATAATTTTTCGTATCGAACAAGTGAATATAATATTGGATTGACTATAGGTACTTTATAAACCATACGATTATAGAATATACTTTTTTGAAATATCACAGATAGGGGTACATTGAAAGATATTATAATATTGTAATATAAAATACCTACGTAATATATTCCAATTGTTTATTTTTTTATTTTTATTTATAAAGAAAAACTGAAAAGTTATAAAATGACGATATTTTTTGAAATTGTTTTGACATATTATTTTTTCTTCATAACGCTTTAAATGTGATATGACATTGTTAAATTACTCTTTGAATAAACCATATTATACTTAGTTCAAATTTCCTGAATTATTTTTTTTGCGTGAACTATATTACAATATAATATTTTAACTTTCTAATATAGTACCCATATAGTTTTTAAACATTACTTTACTAAAATTCATTACGATTTTTAAACGAATCAGATGATTATAGCAGTTAATTAACAAGTTAACATTTTATTTGAATACTAAAAAAAAAAAAACTCATTATAAATAATATTTATTGAAATCCTGTAAAAATAAGTTATTAAAACTTTTAGCTTTAAATCAAACTAAAAAAATAAATAATTCAAAAATCCTATGATATGCAGTATCTAATCATAGTTTGAAGTGTAAATATTCGAATAAAAATCTGTTAATTATCTTTATTTTATTGGACCAATATTTACTCTTATATTTGAAGGATATGCCAAGAAATATATGGTTCCCGATGATTAAAAAAATACAAACGAACTCTACTTAGATATTATTATTAAATATTAATATAAAACTATTAATACAATATTATACATATAAAGTTTTATATACGACGATTTTTTTTTTAAGCATGATAGAGTGGTCTGTATGGATACAATGAAGTGCTTTTGTGTTAAGTGATAAATTACATTTGTCTCGTTCCGTCGGTTTAAGAGTTTGCCATTAATAATGATCTCGCGGTGTAGTTATGAAGAGGACAGTCAAAAATAGATTTGAAACGTACACGCAAAATATGTGTATCGTCTGAGAGTAGATTTAATTTTAAGTTTAAACAATAAATATTAGGTATAATCAATAATCACGAATAAGTTTTTTTTAGCAATAATAGATTACCAAAATAACAATATATATATATACAATTATTGGCATCGTCACACAATAACAATCGTTCAATATAAAACGTCTATTTAGATCATACTTTATAATTAAAATAATAAAATTCCTATTATATTAAATAGATACGTAGATATGTTTTTCTTATGAGCTTAAACATTTTATCATCATTTTTGGTAAGAATATTAAAATGATTAACCTATTTTTCTTTTTATGAACAAATTGTGTCAATCGATCAGTTGCTAAATTTACTCAATTGTAATTTGTTAGTAACAAAATTGTATAATACTATATATAAGATTGTTATCTTTATGTAGCCATAGGAGATAAAGTTTCAAATCTACGTGGAATATAATAAACACAAAATAATTATATTCTCATCTTACAAAAATGTCATTTAACATGAATTAATTAAAATTAATTTGAATCTATAAATTATGTATGTTTATAAATTCGTTCATTATCGCCATGTACCTATAAATATTATTTTGAATTTCGTGTAAACTGCCTCATTAAATTATATATATAAAAAAAAAAAATGATCCTTTTCTTTTTGTTTTAATTAAACATATTTTTAATTAGAGACCGAGTTCCATTGTAATATTCTTATCATTAAATAACATTTTTACGAAAAAAATAAAAAATACGAACATTAATAAAAGCTCTTATTCACCCAGGTGGGATTTATTAACAATGTTTGCCATGGCATAACATAAAGCGTCTAATTAGATAAGCTTTGGGACAGAATAAAGGATTTGCAAAGACTTATTATTACCCAGTAAAAATAATCCCGATTTTTACTTTGTCTTTAATAGTTGATAAAATAGAACGATGTTTGAATTATAAAATTATTATACTGCAGATGGATAATAATATTATAAAAACGCAGAGTTATTAATATGTTTATTAAATTTGTTTGTATTAAGCAAGTAAAATTGTTGATACGACGCTTTTGCGTCATCATTATAAATGGATATTTTAATATTTTATATTAGGTATATGCCCGCTCGTTTACACACTATATTTATCGAGAGAAAGTCATAATTTTACGTAAGTTAGAAATAATGGAAAAGTTCGTTTTGGTAGTATATAAATTGTTTCAACTTTCAAGTGGTTAAATCTAACCACGTTGCCTAGAGATACCCTGTGTATGCGTGTTAGATACGTGCATTATGTGCTGACTATAAATTTTAAAGTGCGTCCTAAAGTCCTAAATCAATACTACAAAAAAATTCAAATAATGAAAATTCACCAAATACTCTCGCAGATACGTTATAACACATGTTTTTGTAATAACGATAAATTATAACAATATTTTCATATGAATTTGCATACACCTTCTAATCTATAATTAAAACCAACATTAAATAATTATTGGAAGTAATTATTGTTAATATTTTAAAGTATTTTAAAATCTGTTATATTATGTAAAACGCAATTAATAAATTATTCCAATGAGTTGTTTCAATCGTTCAGTCGGGTAATGAGCATTTCGAACAATATTATAAGATATTTTACATTGAAGACATGTTTGTCTTCACGAATATATTCATTAAGCTAAATTCACAAGGTTAATGGTCATAAATATAAATATATCGAGATATTAATATTTGATATTAGGGTTTAACAACATTATTTTTAATACCATCAGTCAATACTAAAATGATAATTACAATCATAATAATGGAATTATATGGAATAGTTTTTAATATTCCTGAGAAGAATACATATTATTTAGGTAACTGTTTTATTTTTAATAATAACTTTATCATAAAGACATAAAATATAAAATTGTAATAATTTATATGTATTGTTTTTATTATTTATACAAAATAGTGACAGGTTATAATATTTATAGGTATAAATTAAAAAAAAAAATACAACCAATTACGTTATTTTAAACGGTAACGTATAACATTAAAAAAATACAAATATCTGATAATTTGTGTGTTTGCATTTTAAAATTTGTTTCCATATTTTCTACATCAAAAGTTCCGTTTAATTAAATATAAAAAGTAATGATTTTCAATTATTGTACAACTGATAGTGTCCATAACCATATTATTGTTGTGGAATCAACAATTTGTCTTAATAATTTTTACATTTACTGAATGAGATAAAATATTTTAGTATAATTTTTTATACGTTACGACTGAAATTAAAATTCATCGGCTTGTTGTTTATTATGTTTCAGTGTAGATATAATATTTCTTAACAATACTGTAAAAATGAACAACAACAGTGCGCTTAAGTAGTGTAAATTCATGTTTTATTGGTATGTAAATAACGTTTTGAAATCAATTTTAAATAATTTAAAACAAAGCGCATAATTGTATTATGTTTACCTACTAAGAATCATAATATATATTTGTGTATATATCATACGAAAATATTGTTTGGATAAAGTACAATCGAATTATATGTGTTCGTAAATGTATCTACATAATATGTATAATGGAACGAATTTTAACGTTGTTGGTATTCATTTTGACATAGGTATAATTAATGTTTAATTATTATAAAAATCGTGTGGAAATATTGAAATATTAAGAAAAAATCATTCGTTTCAACACACACGAGTGCATTTCACAATATTTTACCCCACTATATTGGCGAATTGGTCGATTACGTCATATGCGAAAATAGATACGGTATACGATTTTGGTATTTTGCATTCGTGCGTCATGTACCATGGTTCAAAAATAAATCCTACAATATACCTTTCAATGTCAAAGAACGTAGCTGTCACTCGGTCTATTGATTTCAAAGGACACGTGTCGCGTAAACTGATCTCAAACAAAATCAATAATTTTCGTATTATACTCATCTAGTTTTTTACATTTCGTAAAGCTTAGCTATAAATTTGAAAAAAACGCAATTTTAAAAACTTATCTGAGGATATATAAACGATTGGCGAAAAAACGATTTTAACATAATTTTGAAGACAAATGAATTTAAAACATTTTTAAAGCAATTTCAATATGAATATATTTTCATTTGAAGTATAATATGCATTGTAAAGGGTTTTTAATTTTTTTTTTATTTAGCCAAATACTTTTAATTGAATTTTTTATAAAGTATTGGAAGTGATTTTTAAAATATTGTTTTAACTTTAACATATAATCTACCAAATTAAATGTTTTATTAAATTTTGTAATACAAATACAATTTTATGTAAATGTTATGAAAATTTCGTCTAAAAATATTCTTCGATACTTTATTTTCATATACAATTCATGATCAATATAATATTTTATTATTATTTCAAAACATTATATAATATCGAAAATAAATTCAATATTATTTGATAATTGACTCAGTATCTAAAGAAAAGTATAATTAATAACATATGGTATATACCTATATGAAATGTTATTTTTATCCATTAGCACTACCTCTACTTATTCAATACCATAGTTGTAAATTTGTAAAGTAGAAATTAACAGGTTTTAATTGGATTTTTTGGTAAATATATTAATATATTTATAATTTTATATTGATTGAGAGACCAATAATTCGAATCTCTATATGTTAGCAAATACCGAAACTTTATAGCCTCGCTTAAGTGCTAACTAGTACAATTTTTTGTAAAAGAATGACATTTAAATTTTTCAAATCGAAAATACCCTTTGCTGTTTTATTTTTCTCGGATAATATATTTACATTCTCCCCTAGAAATAGTGTCAAAATGTCTACACTAGTACTTATCATATCTTAACAGCATGGACCCTGTAGCGGATTTAAGGTTTATGTTAAGTTACGTTAGGTTTAGTTAGGTTTCTCCTTAACCAGATATTTTATTTTAAATATTTTTATATAATGTGTATAATGCAAAAATATGAAATTTGACTTAAAAAATTGCTAATAATTTTCTACACTTACCACACAAATGTTAGGGAAATGTTTCACTGATTCGACCGGCCCGAGACTGAATGCACAATACAGTATTAATATGAAAACCAAATAAATACATTGTCATTTGTCACATATGCATTCACTTTATATTTATCATCGACATGATTTGACCCGATTAATTTGTTTAAAAACGTCGGTTGGGATACATTTATAAATAATTATTATACACACTGTCAAAATTATATAATAATGTTGTACTTCGATCAATAATATTATTGCATCATAACAATATATCAAGTTGTATAATGTTGCTAATGTATGCTATTGACGATTTTCAATTGGAACTATTCCATTGTCCATCGGGGTATATTTCATTTTATATTTTTTAAGAAAATATTTAAAAGTATAGTATAGTATTATATACAAATAGTGTTTAAGGTATGCCTTTTAATTTTTTAAAGTCAACATAGGTTAGGTTCAATTCAATCATTACAAGGGATACTCTCCATTTTTTACTTTTTCAAATTTAAGCACTGTATACAAATAATTAATTAATGATTAGAATAACGTATTCCTTTGAAAATAGTAAAATATATTACTTAAGTTGTAATTTTTAAAAAAATTATTTTATAGTATTTTTATTATTATTATTATTATTATTATTATTATTATAACAATATAATTAGTTTTCAAATAATTTCGATTTTTAAATGTAAAAAAATAATTTATTAGATAAGAAAAGATAGTAAGGATCATTATTTTCATAATTTTTTTACAATAATTTGTGCTTATATTATTATTTTGTTAATTAATTATTCGTATAGTTTATGACTTTATTCGTACCCTATACGCATTAACATAAACATATAATATTATTAATTATTATGCATAAAATAGAAACAATCGTACGTCAGAGGTCATAAACCTTTTACATTTGATGATCTACACTATTTACTGCCTAAATAGTTTATATATATTATAATTATAAATCGTATTTAATTGAATTCATAAATTTTATAATTTATTAGAAATTGTTTATGTATTTACATTTATATTGAAAATTAACCGTCAATACACTTTTTTGCTAAATTTCCGTAACATTAATCAATAGCGTTATTAATAGGTGCTATTAATAGTGTTTTTTTTTTTTTTTATATTCCGTTATTGTATTATTTTTTTATTTAAAATATTATATTCAGATGAAATATGATTTATAAATATTTATATAATTAAAATAATTCAACTAAACATTATTTCATAGGTACACAATAATTATGTGGTCTACTTTAAATATGAACAAAAATATAACTAATATGTTTTTTTCAAACAATTTCCATAAAACAAATCAAATCTAAAAAACCGAATAAAAATTGATAAACGTTTATCAACTTAACATCATGATTAATATGCAGTGACTATAATTTGTAATGTTTTGTAAATGAGTTTTAAAAAGGGAGAAGCGGTTTATCTTAATTTTTTTGTAACTTCTCTCATTTACGTTTGATCGTATTTGTTACCTACTTCTGTATTAATTTATGTAAAACACTTAAATATTTAATTTTAAATGATTAGATTATACGGAATGGAGTTTACAGTCCTCGAGAACAAAATATAAATCATAATTTAATGATTTATATCACAAATTATGGTACTTTAATTTAATGGTTTAAATAGTATTATGGTGTTGATCGTGAACGATTGTAATTTTGATTGAATGAAATGATTGATAATTAATAATCTAACACAAGTATACTTAATAACAGAGAGGATAAAGGTATAATTTAAGTTATAAAAAATGTATATAGCTATATATTATAATATGTATAAGCGTTATTAGTATTTTTTAAAAATAAATGTAATTCAACAATCACCCATTCCATTCGTATATACTTGAATATACATTTTAGCTGTCACAATGATTGAAGTAAACCTTCGAACTCAGTTATTGTATGTATATTTTTTCCAGACAAATATTGATCTCTAAGTAAATCGGTACCTATAATTTAATGGTAGTGCTTTATATTATAATATACAATATTTCATTTAAGATTTACTATAAAATTAAATATATTATAGGATGTTAGTAAGGTAAAAAATACTCTAAAATTTTTTATTTATTTGTTTAAATGGGAAACGCAATGGAGGTACCTAATATTTATACATTTTATTTTTTCTTTATTTTCGTTTTTAATAGCTATGAAATATTTTATAAATTTATAATTCTAAATGAACAATGCAGCAAATATCACCGACTAAATAGTGCGTTCTAACTTCTAAATTACAATAAAAATAAAATTATAAATGCAATAATTTTTTAGCATCATAGCAATTAAAACTTATAATGTCTTTGATTGTCGTGTTCCTTTCTGGGATCTGAGCTACGAGTCTATGACCCGGCATATAATTTACGCTTAAACTTCTCTGCGAACATGTCTAAATCATTTCTAGGACAGCAATTAATTATTATTTACTTCTCACTTTGAGATTAATACACATAAACATTTATAAATTAAACGAAGAATTTAAATCACATAAAACCTATATTTGATTGATCAATGACCTTTGGATTGTTTCGGTTATGGTTTTGCAATAACAATCATTCAATGTCTTCAATTATGATTTCGGCTCCAAAGACAATTAATAATGAAAATATGTTTCGATAGGATGGTTGATTTTATTCAATTAGACTAAAAGTGCAAAATTTAAAGTAAAAATATTTAATTTACAATTAACGTAGTTTTAACATTTTCGACTGCATATTATATAAGCAGGTCGGTTAATAAATGGACGTGAAATTAAAAAATAAAAATAAATAAAATATAATAAACGACTTAAGACGCGAAATCGTTGTTATAATTTCATATTATTTTATTGACAGCCATACCTACCGTCCGTAGTTTACGTTGCAAAAATATTTTATGAAAAACTCGTTCGACGTCGCTGCCGTCATTTGCCTGTAAATTATTTTAAGACGAAACACACTATTATATAGGTTTTGAGAAATGATCGAGGAGAAAAAACGATCGACGACGATCATTTATCACTGAGCTGTGTACGATTCCCGTCAATTTTTTTTTTTTTTTTTTTTAACCCAAACTATATTCAATATAGTTAGTTGCATTTATCACGTCGAACGTCTGAAAATAATAACAATAATAATAACTATCCATTGCGTATAGCTACCACTATAGTTTATGTAATATCATGTTAGGTAATATAGTTAATAAACAAACGGATTTGGAGGCTATTTAACCGTAAACTGTTGTTATAACCGCGGTAATCATACAATGGGTTTGATCCGTTCTAACAGATCGTCAAGTCGAACTCAAATTAAACTAAATTTAGAAAACAGTTAAGTTTATAACGCGCTTGCAGCATATAATTATCACGAATGAACATTATAATATTTATATAAATTAGTGTCAAAAAATTTATCTTTTGACGATCTCATGTATTAATTAACTATATTTAATATGAGTATAATATTTAAAATATATCCCAAAAAATTATATTTTCACAATTATTTTGATTATTAAATTATCGTAATAGAAATAATTTAAATTTAAAAGCAAATAATAAAATTAATTAAATTGTTATGGAAAATATCACCACATTAAAAATAAATTTAATTTTAATCAGAAATAACACTTTTATGCAGTATTTGTATTATTGTAACTTAACATTTACATATACTTTTTAACATTTTATAAATTTAAAATTAGCGTTTTGCTAATGAAACTATTAAAACTAAGTATAAATAAAGTAACGCAAAACACATTATTTTGAATTATTACAAAACACAATTATTAAAATTTGGTTTAAATTTTCATTAAAACAACAAGTAAATTTTGCGTACGACAATCGTATATATAACTTGAACAATTAATTTTAAACCTTACAATTATATTTTATAATATAAATAGAAAACACCTTAACACGAGTTCTAACTGTGGTTTTAGTAGACAGGTGTTCTTTGTCTAATGAAGAAATTCTGTAATGAACTATTCGTATTTAAAGAAGATCAGAAACATAACTTAAACGAATGCATAATTTAATAATGGTATGCATGGAAGTTAAAAAACATTTAAATAACAATAAAATGACGTTTAAATAACATATTTTTCAACTAGTTATACATTTAATATTTTAAACGGGAAAATATTATGCTTGAATTTATAAAATCACACAACTATATCTAATTAAAATAAAAATATAATTTTAAAATTTATCTAATTAAACTATAATAATATTATATTTACGTAATTACTAATAAATGATAAAGTATACAAAATGTTTTTTTTTTTTTTTAGTATCTTTAACAATCATTAGTCAATACTATTTCTGCGTATAGTATATGAAAATTAGTTTTGATATTTTTCCACTCGAATGAACTATCTACAATTGTTCATTTCAGTGTTTGATTTCGTTATTGCTTACACGCGTAAGCATTTTTTGCTAGCTGTTAGAAATATTCATCCTTTTTAGATGTGGTGAAATTACAATAATATATGACTGTGTATGTGACTTCGGTTGCATGTTAAATTCTCATGGCCGTTATACATGATAAGCAGATATAAATGTATTTATTATTTTAAAATAAAAAATTACTTTTGGCCGAAATACGTTTGAAATTCTCTTCTCGAACACGATGATGTATATAGACAAATGATGTCGTATAACAATGGGTAGAATTGTCTCTGCAGGTCTATGTCGCCTGATTTTACCACGGATGAAATCACTTGTGCTCTACTTTTTGACAAATCCTTCTCCTCCTTTTCTACTCCTGTAAAACAGTACTTTTAACTCGTAAACTTAATTTATTCGTGATAAATTGCAGGTTACTTAATTTGTATAAACCGCCAAAGTTGTATACAAAATCGTTTCAATAGCAATATTCTAACTTCTAACGGAACGACCGTTGGGTTTTTTAATATTCGATTATACTGAGGATAATTAAAAAAAAAAAAAAAAAAACATATCGCATATAAATATAAACAATAATAATTGTCTTCAACATAATCTGTATTATAATAATATCCACTGATATTTGCAATAATTTATTTTAATTATAAATTGTAGTTATAATTATGGTTTAAAGTTAAAGTTGTATTAAAATTACGCACAATAAAAAATTTATAAAATGCGTTTTACGATGAATAAAAACACATATAAAAGATAATAGTGTGATGAATAATTTATAATATACGTTTTTATACATTGTCTAAATAAAAATATGTAGTATGTTTTTATTTTATGTGTTTGTACTCAACTAAACTCAATTTCAGACATTTTAATAAACAAAATGAGAATACGAATTATATTTTAAAAAAGTAATTATTAGGTTATTAATAGTAGGTCATTAAATAATTATGAATAACATTATACAATTTTTAAAAATAATCAATTTTATAAAAGCTAATATTTTATTGTCGTTTAATCGATAATATAATTGAATGTTGTTTTAGATATAACATTAATAATATTGTTTAGTCACTTAATATATTTGTTTACATAAGTAACATATTATCTGTATTATTATTTGTTATTTTATCAACCTAAAAGTAAAAAATCTCTGAGATAAAATAAATACATGCAATCTATTTTATTAAAAATATTTTACGTAGTACAATTATTACATTTGTATAATTACGTTATTATATTTCTATCAAAGGAATAAAAGTATGAAAGTATTAAATTTTAATTAAAATAGTGATTGTTTAAAAAATATACTATTTATTTATTTATACTTGTTTGAAGGTATATATATATAAGTTTAAATTTACTTTTTAACGAATGTTATAAAGTCCTATATTTTCTACGTTTGTTTCCAATTGATTTTAATATCTGGAATATATTATTTGTTAGTATCAAAATTAAATAAAAATAAAAATTAAATTGTTTATAATAAAATTATTACATAATATTGATGACGTATCAAAAACTTATAATGCTTATTATTTATATAAAAAATTACATTTGCAGGTATTATTATTATATTTCAATGTTGAATTTACATTGATTAATAAAATAATTATTATTAAACCATCTAAATTATATTTTTTTTTTTTTAAACAACGATTATGTTACAATTGTAAAATCTCTAGTTTGTAACATTTACAGATCCATATTAAAAAGTCTAAATAAAATTATATAGCATATAAATCTATAAATTATCATTTCCTTTTGTAAATTAATCTATTGTAAAATTTCATAGCATTATTATTGATTGACTCGATTTTCACAACGTTTAAATTAGAATAATTTTACATAATAATTTTTTTTATAAAAATTTAACAGTAAATTCGATTTTATATTTCAAATTAATATCTTTGGAAAAAAGTATATTGTAATATTAGTATATGCATATTGTAATGTTATTAAAAATTATGTAACAATATACCATGTATACCAAACGTTAAGTAAAATATTTATATTCTTATGTTTATATGTTTTTTATGCTTTAAAAATGTTCTTTTATTATTATGATGATTATTATTAGGGACGAATAATATATTTGACATTAGGTTGAACTAAAACTTATTTAACACAGAAATCACGATTCTTGAAATGCACAGCATGCAAATAACCAACATAGGAACATATTTAAATTAAAAAAGATTATTTAAACAAACCGAAACGGAGAAAATAATTATTATACATTTTCACCACAAATGTAACATCTACCTTGTTTTAACTGTACAACGTCTGTAGGTACCCATTACATTCCATTCCTTTATAATAATATTTAATCATCTGATGTTTTTAATATTAAAATATTAAGTTCGGTGTGCAATATAATAGGTATGTGTACGGAGATAATATTGAAATAAAAAATTTTCTAGCGTATGAAAAGCTAACACAAAAGAACAAAATCGAAATAGGTGAATAGAGAAATACGAGAAATTATAAAAATTAGTAATATATAATTATTAATACAATGGTCTTAAATTTATTTAGTTTTTAGTTTATATCTTATCAATACATTTAATACATAATATTTAAAGACATTATATTTTGCAATCACTTTTTTCTTAAGGTCTTTTGACGAGTTTTCAAATAATTATACTTTGAGTAATATAAACTATTAAATAATTAAATAAACAATGTAAAAATTCTATGAATGCGCGTTGATTTTAAATAAGGCTTTAATTATGTAAATCAAAATACACTTTGTCTTATGCGTATCTTTATTATATTGGTAATGTGTTATAATACATATTGAATTTATTGACATTGTTCTGGTAATATAATAATTTAAATGCATTAATAATAATATACAAAATAATAAACAATAAAATTAAATTTATTTTTATGGTATCATTATAACAACAGATATCAATAAACGATAAATTGCTGGTCGTCGTGACGTCATTGTGTCATACACAAATATTATGAACTTTTTCAATTATTACCAATTTTCTATTGCTAATACTAGGAATAGCGTATTGAATATGAATTTTAGCATACTATAATATTAAATCTTTAAAATCTATATAAAACATAATATAACATTGTAAGTTTATTCGTATAATCGTTTTTATTTAATTTTGGCGACTAATATATTTCGCCCGTTTCAATTTTTATGAAATATATAAAAAAAAAAAAAAAATATTTTTATAAAAGAAATTTGAATTAGTGATTTAAACATATCACGTTATCGATCGGCAACCATAGGCGTGTTTAGACTTTAATAGTAGGAAGGTAGACTCTAAAAGAAAAAACTTTTCCTTAGGTTATACTTAATATGTAATAACTCTCCAGGTTCCCAAACAATAGAATATTTAGCGAGAAAATTCACTTGGTGGGAAATTTCTCAACCTTTCCTCCTGTAAACCCTTCTATGACGGTTACTACAGTACTGTACTATATAATCGCACTTATAGTTTTCTCCTGATGAAAACAAGTGAATATCGCATTCGACGAGCGCAAAGTTTCGGAAAAACATGTTCACATTTGTCGAAAACGTCATCCACGCCTGGCACCGCGTGGTTTCGGATACTCCAGAATTATTACCGCGAGTCGGGAGGTATTATTAATTATATGACCGTGGTAACGGTATACCTTCGTGTGCAATCAACGAAATACGCCCGAATGTCTACAAAGTACGAAAAACAAATATATTTACGAGTGCGAAAGATTTCGTCGCAGATATAACACGTATTTTATACGACGTACGTCGTTACGGAGACACGTATAGGAATGACAGATAAAGAACGATATCATACAGTAAAGGCACTCAGTACTGTGTGCCCGCCCGCTCTGAGGGATGGCGACATGGTTTCTCGAAGGTAGATCATTTAATCTCTCTGGAGACGTCAAACTTTCACGACTAACTCTCCGAAAGGATACTCCTAAAAGGCCGATGAAATGTAGTGCACGACAGTTGATGTTCTATATTTAGTTGTTGTACGTATATAATGCGTTATGAGGACTGACTCGAAATGACGATAATAATATTATTATACCATAAATAGTGACTCCGTCGTCCGGCAGTAAAAGAAAATAATTTTTGGACCAAACGAAATTAACGAAATAAAACGAAATGATAATCACATTATGTTTGTTCGTCATGGATTATTAAATAATATTCTGTATACGGCATTTGTGAATTCGTCGGTATTACTAATTTCATGCGATAATTCATCTGACATGATGCAATATAAACTAAATGTTGTTGTTGGAGAACGTTGAATTTTTTTGATTAAATTGCGACGAAACATTATAGTGTACGAG
The DNA here is from genome assembly GCA_013282895.1 of Eriosoma lanigerum. Taxonomy (NCBI): domain Eukaryota; kingdom Metazoa; phylum Arthropoda; class Insecta; order Hemiptera; family Aphididae; genus Eriosoma; species Eriosoma lanigerum. The sequence goes on along the minus strand of CM023357.1, from coordinate 59,417,203 downwards.
TAAAATAAAATTTTTCAACGCGGATTAAATATTTTGAAGAAAATAAATACGTAAATTAAAAAGGTGTGTGTATGTCCCTTAGAATCCTTTAATTCTATCACTGGTTCCTTTATTCACTAAAAACAATGCAATTTAAGGTCTTGTTTAATGAATTTAATTTAATTACAAATTTAAGATTTTTGATATACCTAATTACATAGTTATCTTCCTCTTTTATGCCCATTTTTTTTCTTTATATAATAGATCTAAGTCCTTTAAGTTATACCAAAATCTAAAAACAGCTAAAAATATTTTTTAATTGGATAAAATTTAAATGCAATTGGGATTTTCGTTGATAATATCATTTTAAAATGTTAATGCTTCAGTTTTCTTAATGCACAAATTCCATTTAGAAAATTACACAATATTAAAATTATTTGGGTAAAAATTTGTTTGTTTGTTTATAATTAAATTAATTTTACATTTATTAAAATTTAACATGTATGTATAATAAATAAATAAAAGTAAATAATTTAACTGTTTTAATGAAGTAAATAAGTAAAGTTAAACTTTTAAAAAAAACTTTATTAGATTTTTAAATAATATTAACTAAGATATTACCTATTAAAATCAAAATATAAACTAATGAAATAGCTCATTAATGAAATAAAATAAATGATAATATTGTTTCTAATTAGAAATTATGTTATTGATACAATGCAAAATAAATTTATTTTATTGCATATATATCTTAATCGCAATCTTTAAAATAATATACGATAATCGGATAATGTACTTACATTATCTGCAGGTTAGGTTGAAATCTGCATTTCATATTATATTCTTAAACGTTGAAAATATTAAGTTTAATAATAAAGTTATAACATTATAGTGATAAGCGTGATAACGAGGTGAGCAACTATTTATCTTCTAAATAATTAAAGCCGTTAAAAAAAATAATATTATCGTTAAACACCCCATCGTTTATTATATTTAATTTCCGTCCTGTGTAAATATTTTTACTGAATACAGAATAAATTTATAATATATATGAACATGGTTTTATGTTACAAACATAATGGATATAATATTTTAAACGTGTGATTATTACCATATTTTTGTAACACGAAATTTTTATCACTCTGTAAACAAACCGATGAAGTAATATTAATGATAAATATCACGAATAGATGATTTTAAACGTACTAAAATTCTTGTAGAAGTTTTTTTTTACGTAGTGAATGAGATATAATATAACTAATGGATCTTATAAATTATGCTACTGGATAGAGCATATCATTATTTTAAATTTTAAAAACCTATACAAAATCTACCAAATCAATACAAAATAAAATATTTGTAATCATGGTTGCTTAAATCATTTACTTTCATTCTTTAAAAACCATACCAAAATATATTTTTAGAATCTAATTAAACCATAGTAATAACCGAGTTATGAACAGTAAAATTCAATTCATCGAATTTATTTATTCGTGTGGTAATCGAATGGAGTTTGTTTAAAATGAACTAAGTATTAAAATTATTTTTAAAACACCGGCAATCTATATTTGTAACAGTTCACACAAAATAATAAGTGTAAGTATAAATATAATTTTAAATATATCTAATTATTTTCATAAGTAAATAATTAAATGTGCAATCAATGCAAATTCGTTATAAAATAAGTACCATTTAATTAGACATTTAAGTTAATTTCAGAAGCTCTAAAATTTGACAGCTATTAATAAAAATTAAGCAAGTTCAGACATTTGTTTAACTCTTTAAATTAAGTTATTCAAGAAATATTAAATTAAATGATAAAAGTAAAATTTTAGCGATTTAACTTAGTTAATTATTCATTTTTAAGGAAAACAATTAATACATTATATAATTTAATTATTTTTATTTATCTTAAGTTGGTAAGTACTTATATATGTTAAGACAAGTTAAAAATTTCTGTAGTATTAAATTGTTTCAATTTCTACAAAAGTATATTATTTAAACTATTATTTATCTTCATAAAAAAATAATGAACAGAAAATTAACTTGGTATTTTAGAATAAATCGAATTCATTATGTTATAATTTAATAACTCGTTATATAACTTTATGAAATTTAATTTAACTTAAAATTTTTAAATTGATAATATCCAGATTTGTTAATATATTTATTTTTCTAGTGTAAATGAAAAAAAAAATAATAAAATATTGTTCACGTCGTTATTCCTGATGAATGAAACTCAATAAACATAATATAAAAATAAAATATTCCTGAATATTTAAAAATATTAATTAAAACAGTTCATTCGGCAGTAATGATTTCGTGATTTACTGAACTCAGTATTTAAATATTTTACGTTTTTTGTTTAATATTGTACTTAAATTATGAATAGTATTTTTGTTTCAATTTCTCTAATAGCCTTAAAACGTTCAAGAAATTTAAAAACTTTTCTTTCGTATATATATACGTCTCTATATTAGTCATATTTTTAGACTGTCATTCGATTCATAACATTTGTTTTTAATTTTCCATTTTGTTTATTAAAAATAATGAGCCAATGACTTTCAAGTAAATTAAAATATAATAGAATAATATTTTTAAAATTTTGATATTATGGTACAGGTAAATAAGGTAAATATGAAATTACAAGTATTCTATCACAATAATCTAGTTAATATTTTTTTGGGGGTAAAACATAATATACAATATATTGTTACCCATTATACTAATTTTATATATTGTATAATATTGTATTATTATATTTTGCGTACTATATAGATTCTATATATTAGTTAATTTTAATTGAAATAAAAATAATAATGATTATATTAGTTTAAAAGTTTTAATATTGAAAATTATAATAAAAATTTAATATATAAATAAAAAAAAATAATTTATTACTTAAATAATTTTTATTAAGAAAAAAACTATAAATAACACCAATAGTGTGAATAGAAAAAAGAAAATATGGTATAACTCTATGATTTTTTAAAAAAATGTTCAACTGATTTTATAAGATAATTCATCACAACTACAATTTAAAATACTTTGGTATTTATCTTCATGTACAACACGGATACTATTATATTAGTTAATTTTACATTGGCCTATTTTAGTAATTAATATTATTTGTGTATTTATTGATAATATAATAGTATTAATTATTCACAAAGCAATTTGACAACAGCAATATTCTTGGCTTATAATTTGTGTATTCCAATAAAACAAATTATTAATGTTCCTATTATGTCTTCCTAGATAATCTTCCTATAAAAAACTAAACAAATCCACTTATCATTGTTTTTAATCTATACATATATATTATAAAAAAAATTAATATCTGTTTCCACTCCTGTTTTGTGAAAGTGAAAAGTTTGAAGTTCATTTGATCAATATGACGTTTTGCATCAAATTTTCAATTCCTTGAAATAATAAAGTTTCTTTCATATTATATCTTCATTATAAATTTCGTTTCCCTTGATCTATGTTAAACAATCAGTTTTGTTATTCAAACCCAAAACTTTGATAAAAGTTAATAATATACTTCAAACTAACTCTTTTTTTTTCTTTTGTTATAATCAGAATATTGAAATTTCTTTAAAAAACGTAGGTATCTATTAAATGTAAATGATTTCATTCAATTTATCATCATTCTATGATTATAGGTAAGTATGTTTCCTATAAACTAATTTACTGTCAGAAAATGTTATTTTCTTACCGTCTTCAGTTAATAATTTTTGTTCGATCTTTTTCGATAAATACAATATAGCTGCTATAACTTCTTATTTAATAGAAAATCGTTTATGTTACTTTTTAATGAAAATATCAATTTCATTTTGATACAATTTTATGTTAGATGTATAATTTCATTACCATAAAAAACCTTATCACGTCAAAGTTAAAATGACATAACATCCTGAAACTTAATAGGGTAAGCTGTAAATTTATACTTTATTCATAGTGTATGTGATATCGCTATTTAATAAACAGATTGTATAAGAATAGCTGTAATTTAATAATAAATTAAGTTTAGGTAATCTAAAATTAAAAAAATATATATATTATTACTTAGTTTGTATAGTACATTAATAATATGTTTTATGGATTTTATAGTAATACTTAATTTTACGTTTGATAAAACAAGGCAGTTAAAATTTAAAGTATTTATGTTTTGAATTATATAGATAATATATTATATTTCATTTAATTTTGATATTCAATACTCCAATTTTATTTGCCTTAAAATAGTTAAATTCATTATTATTAATTATTAGGTACATTTATTATGTAAATATTAAATAATAATTTGACAACGTATTCTAAAATGTAATTTAAATTAGTTTTTATTTTTACCTCGGTGCAGTTATGCCAGTAATGTTTGTTTATATTATACATTAAAAAATCAATGTTGTACGTGATCCAATTCAGTAGTATATTCTACTTTGTATCAAAAACACGTAAAAATCAAAATTCTTCTCATACAGGTACACTGTACCAATTTGTAACAAATACGTTCGGTTAAACGTATGTTTTTTTTTTTTTTTTTATTCGATAAAGGATTTTGTAAATATATTTTTTAAATTAGAAAGAATAATAAATTCCTTTATTTAACAATATATTTTATTATTTTTACAATACTTGACATTATAACAACGTGTTTAATAATACAAAATCGTATAAACTTACATAAATATACATAAATATAATGAAAGAATCTAAAGAAACAATTTTATAATTATTTAGAAACGAACTTGATTTATTTATATATTATATTGAAAATATTTATAACTAATTAACAATAGATGCAAGTCTAAATGTCTAAATGTATGAATGTATAAATGGGAATTGTCATAATAATTTTTTTATCAAGACATAAACTGCTAAAGTATACAAATTATAGGTATATTTTAATTAAATTTTTTAAATTATTTTAATTCTTAGAAAAAAAAAACATCTATACAATAAATAATCTAAGTAATATTTGCTACAGATCACTGAAGTCACTTGTAAATGTCAAAAATAAAGTGTATTTATTTATTAATTACAATTTCGTTAAATTTTTATAAAGTCAAGTTTGGACGAATTTCGAGTTAGAATGAATTTATTGGATCTTATCCAATCAGTGTTTTATAATATATTAATCCCAATCAAATAAGAAAGTATTGTTTTATATTCATCATAAATAAGAAATAACATCAATCTAATATATTAGTAAGTATAGACATTATTCATGAAATATAATTTTTGACTTTGAATTAAATTAATTTAATTACTTCGGTATATTTGTATAGGTACTCATATTATAATATTATTTTATTAAATGATGATTTATGCAGATTTTTTTTTGCGTAATATTGTATTTTAAATAAAAATATACAATATCAATGTCCGATATAGGCAGTGATATTTTCGTACTTATTACAAAGCGTGGTCTTCATTTTTTCAAATTGCCATTATTATGCACGTCATTGCACTTGAAAATGCCAAAGAAATAATATCATCGAATAAAATCGTTTTTATTTCTGTGCAATTCTTTTCATCCTGAACCTTTTTTTTTTAGTATAAAAAGGCCAAAATTGTGTAATGATTTTCGTTTATCTATTTTTTTTTTTTTTTTTGTACCAAACTCTATATTATTTTCTGTTTTTTAATATGCGTTGGTTGACTTGATATTTATAAAATTAAATTACTACAAGAAGCGTGAAAAATATGAATGATTTTTAGGGTATTTGGTATGCTTAAGATTCAATAAACTTGGTTTAATGTTATATAAGAAAATAAACTATTTTTAAACTTTATTAATATAATATATATTATATTATTTAATTTTTTAATTTATATTATTGATATGATATATATATAAATTAATTAATATATATATTAATTGCATTGAAATAACTTCGTGGAAAATAGTTTAAAAATTCGTTGCTATTGAAATATTAAAATAAAGTTAAAACATTTTTAAGTAAATGTTTAAATTAAAATTCAATAAAACGAACATAGATGTTTCAATTTATAATAAAAATATAAAATAATTATTATTAGTATATTATTTATATTTTATACTTTTAATTTACTTAACATGTAGGTATATTTTACTAAGATCACGGAGTTTAATTTTGAATGTTTAATATGTAGTATTTATAAATTATCAATTTATGTTTGGTTGTTTTTTTGTTTCAGGTAAGAACAGTGAAAAACGAAGAAAAAATGTGTAAAATATTACGCAGTACATCTTTAGAATATCTACTTTAACTTCTCATCCATCAAATAAGCATAAAGTTATTATATTGTTTTACAACATCAGATGTTGTACAATTTATATTATTATTGATAATCATAATATTACATTTTTAAAGTAGTATACTCAATAAAATAATATAACAGGTATATATAAAAGTCGTCGTCGGATCAAATATATCAATTTTATTAAACATGTCACGTAAAACCTAGAGATATTTCAATTCTGTTTAATTCATTAATAAATTATAATTAAATTAAAAAATTAGTAAAAATATTGAAAATAGACAATTAAAATGGTCTTACAATTTAAAAATGTTCGTTTTTTGGAAAAATTTGTACGAACAAAAATGGTAATATTTTCTATATTTTTAAATATACAAATCTAATTTTTTATTTACATAAAGACGATTGTAAGTTAATATAATTTTAACTATTCACATAATTATAAAAGTTTTAATCAATAGTTGTAGATTAAATTGTCCTTTTTAAATTGATTAGGTATATTGTATGTTGATTTTTTTGTAATATATTATTATTATTTTCAAAATTAAATTATATTATATAGTCTGTATAGCCTGATTGTCCCCACGAGGGAGGTAATGTCGTTTAAAATACACTATCGCCCACGTTAACTGGTAACAATCGTGTAGTAAAAAAAAAAAAAAAAAAATATTGAGATATAACTTACAAATCGTGAAAAATTATTTTCGTTGATATACTTTATATTGACTTACGTCGAGGTTTTGTTGAAATTCAACAAAGCGAGAAATCAGATTCGAGTGAAACTCGTGAAAAACGAAATAATATTATTTTTCGGAAATTTAATCGTATTGCAAGACCAGCGTGCAAGACCTCCGTCGGGATTGACGAAAAATAGAAATGTTCTGGTATAGAATAAAAACACTATCGGTATCGGAATTTTCTCCTTGGGAAAACAAACGGGATTTAAAACAATCTTTATTTACCTGGCGGACTCGCCGCGATTATGCGAGCGCATAATATTATTATTTCATAAAGCTTTGGCCGCCGCAAATATATTCACATTAGGATATTTTGATTTACGCGTATAGCTCCGGTGTTTTGTGCCTCGAACATAATATATTATTATCATAAAACTGTGCTTAGAGCTCGGCCGAAATCGTCTCGGACACTATATTCTCCCACGGTCTTTGAGTGAAAATCCGAAACGCATAAATACGCGAACGCCGCCGCTATAATAACATAATATTGTTATTACCTACTTATAACTGAAACCACCTGGATTCCTTTAAAATTTCGCAAACTCAAAACCGCACTAACCGGCTATAACCGTTCTTTCACTCACTTGCCTACCCGTCAACTCCTGTTGCGGGTACAGTGGCGTCTTGGTCCGGTCGTGTTAATATTCTAGCTAAGCTCCTCTCACGTCGGCGAACCGTGATGAATAATTTAAATTCAAATTTGGGTTAATGTGTTCACGGTAGAGTCGCGTCTTAGTGCCTAAGTATAGAACGACGTACGGTATTGTCGTATCTATTTTTTTTTTTTTTTTTTATGACATTTTATATCATTATATTACATATTCGTTTCGTAAACAACTGATTAAAGATCATGTGATAACAAATCTTTTAAACTTTAAAACCATAGACCATAATGCATAGGCGTCACTAAAGGGTAACGAAGAGAACCTTTGCTACTCCAAAAAAAGTATAAGATTTAAAAATTAAAATCGATAATTTAAAATAAATATTTGAGTACTCATAAATTAAAAATATTAATGATTTGTTAATATATATATATTTTTTTAATTAATATGCCACTTTTTAAGTTAAAATATAAAATATGCATATTCATTTTTACTAGGTATGAAAAATAATAATTCAACCAATAAAAAATAACTTTTTCGATTTCCAAAAATAAATGCAATGTAAATTTAAAGTAATTTTTTTTTTTTTTTGATATCGCAAAATTTGGACTCAAGTGACGTTCATATCGTAGTGCAATGTATAGGATATCAATGCAATTGACAACTTGAGAACTTAACAAAACATTTGTAACGTTATACGGTGTCACTATTTACATAGAAAAAGGCACCACGTTGTAATACATATGTCTCGAAATTGTCCATTGAATACCGGTATTCTCTCTTTTCCTATCATTTGTTGATTATATCTGTTTAAAATATTGTTGTATTTATTGTTAATAGAAAATAAATATTTGTAACAAACGTTAGTTTCGACAGAAAACGGAACATTGTTTGTATTGTTTAATTTTATATTTCTAATTATTATTTTCCTAAAATGGTTGATTAAATAATACATTATTTTATTGAATAAAATAACTATTATGTCTGGGACAACAAAATCTTAATAGTCGTTTTCCTTTAGAATTTGGTCTCATAATTTTTTCGTATTATTAGTGTATAAATACTGAACTAAATGAATTATTATTGATCGTTTTTTCTATTTTTGTATTTAATACATTTTTAAAATGTTATTTGAAATGGGATTCAATATTAACGATAAGTATGGAATACATATTTAAAATAAAAATAATTTGTGATGTTTAAATATTATATTATTAGTTCATTTAGAACATACATTACTAGAAATGACTTTACATAATTAATTATACCTACGTAAATTGTTGAGTAGGTACTGTGTGTTAATATAATTTTCATTGCCTCTGTTATAATATGTAACATAAAATAATATAGTGTAGATATAAATTAAACAATCAAAATTATTCTATAATAATATTTGAATTTAAATAATTTTAAGTATATGCAAATTTAGTTTCCCTGTGTCTGTTCTTGAATAAAAGTTTTATTGGACAAAAGTACGATAAAATAATTACAACATAACCACGTACATAGATTAAAAATCAGAAAACCACTGACCGGGTATCTGTTTGAAATCTTCGGTGGTGCATTATGTTTTCTGTGTGAATCTTAACGTGAAATAATCCGGAGAATCACTCTGAAGGCGATTTTTACACGCATATTACATATTATATTAAAGTACAGGACGGTAATGGCACCTTGACGGTTTTTGGTCGATGTAGTAGTTCAAGCACGAAATCGACATTAATCCCAAAGTCTGTTATACTTACTAGTTTTTATTCGTACTCATATATTATAATATTAATATATATTAATATTATATACGTGCCGTTAGAACGCTAGTGAAAGAGTGTTTTTTTTTTTTTATTTACTGACGAAACGGATTTTGAACGAACGCGACGACAGACAACGGTGATTTTCCTACTGTCCTTTATTTTCACGTTTATGTTCTTTGTTCTAACGATCCGTTTAATACTTGTTTCGTTTAAACATAATATTAATAATAATAATAATAATTACACAAACGAGGCTATAAAAAAAAAAAAAACACAAAGATGAGATTTACGAGATTTCAATTTATGTCAATTTATTAGTGTCTCTTACCAAAAAACAATATCATGTGCGATTTAATATAGTTAAATCAGTTGTCAAACTACTACCAACTTTTTTTGCATATGATTTTTTTCGAAATCACGATATTTTCAAATATTACGCGAGAGTAATAATTTATCTTTTAATGATTTCCGACGGTAATTTATTATTATTTGTTCTTTTTTTTTATAATGTAATATAATAATCCTCTCGTGGTGTGCTATGAAACACACGACAAAAAAAAAAACACAAACAAAAACAGGAAATTCCGTGATATTATTTTATATTTTTTCGATTTTTCACTATAAAAAAAATATCGTGTTACATTATTCTATAATCTAAACGACAAAAAAAAATCGTACAGATATTCGAAACGTATTTCACAATATGCTTGTCAATAATATTCTACTAATATATTATGAAACTCATTTTTTTTTTTTTTTCAATAATTATTGTACTCGTTGTATAATATTTTATGTTTTTACAAAATAGTAGGTATTTATCTATACGAGTATGATGGTAAGAACATCATCAAGACTAACAATTTAATACGTTTATTAATACGAAATTATTTTTATAGAGAACGAGAGAAAAGAAATTTTCGCATATAACTGCAAAATAGATAATTAAATATATTATTATTTATTTCAAAATTAACACGTTTATAATATTTATTGCGTTTTATAACGGTTTAGCATATTTTATTTTATTTATAATTAGTTTCTGTGCGTGAATATAAAAGTTTAATATTTTAAAACAAATTTTAACTATATTTTAGTATTTAGTTAATTATGATTATTTCGATATTAATTGTTTATTACACTGTCCGACGGTCGTAAACGTCTTCGTTCAATTGTATCGTGAAACCCTACCGTAAAAACGAGTATATGTTTACTCTAATCTCCAATCGTGTTTAATATATTATCTTGGTTTTATTTTATCTCGAAGATGTATACGCAATAAATAATATGCGCACATTAAAATAGTTTTTATGTTCATAATTAATAAGTTTCCGTTTGCTAATTTATATTTAATTTTTAGTAGTTATAAAACGAAACAAATTATTAGTTTCAACAAAAATGAAAATATTGTAGAATATTAAACTATTTAAAATGTTAAAGTTGACAAAGCGGAACGTACTAATAATATTTAAATATTAATTAAGATACAAACAGATGATACAGAATATACTAAACTCCTAGCACAATACACTGCAATATATAAGTACATCATTATTATAACACTGTTTTGTTATCGAATATAAAATATTAAAATAAATAATGTATAATCGCATTTGCAATCAAATATAATGAACGCCTATAACTGCAAATAATTTAACAACCATCTTATATGGAACTCAAATTCATTTAAAAATTCTGCACAATATTTTCCTGATAACTTGTTTTGTCATTGTATTTACACCTATTAAATAAATCGTTCAAACTTTTCATTCGCCTCTGGCTTTTATAGTGTTCAACTTTTTAATTGGTTCATTTTGAATTGCGTACATAAAAATTAAATATTATATATAATTGTTATAAATACATAACACAGACGTGGAGTTAAATGTTATTATTGATAATTACGAATGATATTTTGTACAAAATATTTTAAATCGATATAACAGAAGATTTTGGGTTATGGAGAAACTTGTCAGAGATATTACATACCTTGTGTTTTCAGTTTTTGTACTCTATTTTTAAAAAAAATATAGTATTATTAAAATGTTTCCATATAATGAATCATATAATTGCGTGTAACTTGCGTGTGAATAAACTTAATCAATTTGAAATAACCAAATATTTATTCGCCCATTATTTGAAGAAAACCTATTACTTTGGTAAAATAATGTACCATACCAAAGTTATAGCTTTAATCGGAATAATTTCGAATTAAATATATATATCTAACTATAAATCATAATTATTTTTAATTATAAACGGAGTGAAATGTGTATTGATATTACAATAATGTAGTTTTTCTTGTGTTTGGTGTACAAGTATCAGTTAAATACTTCTGTGTTCTTTTATTTGTATAAATTAAATATTAATGGATGTAATAATGTTATAACGAATATAATTCATATTTTAAAAACATTCGTATTTACTATTTTATAAAAGTAATTCATCAAAATGAAGTAAAATTATAAATTGGCAAAATTAACTATATTTACAATAATTACGATAATATGTTAGATAATTTTTATTTACATTATTTTTTATTTCTATTTTACTAATATATTATAAATGTGTACTTTTGTTCAGATAATTTTAATTTAATTTTAAATTACAATATTCAAAATAAAGCATATTTCTAGTTAAAATCATATTTATTTAAAATCATTATATATATATATATATATATATATAAATATTCGTTTTAATACGTATACAATGTTTTATCATACTTCTCGTTCCACTTAATAAACGGAATCTTTTTAAGTTTTAAAACAATAAGCAATGCCCAGTCCTTAGTGGGCGGACGATTTAAATTCTGAAAGTAGATATTTTCTGGCGAAAATCCGACAGAGATTTTAAACATCTTCGAGGGGAATGATTTTCTATTCGCATTATTGTAATACTTTTGGCAAATAAAGGAATTGCTTACTTTACCACCAAAACAAATGAATATAACCTACACAAACTGTTGTAAATAATTCAAATGTGCAATTTACACGGTGGTTTTAACTTTCCCTCAGCTTTAAGAACAATGTAGAAAGTGATAAATTGGTAATAAACGATTACTTTTTTTAACTCTCTTTCTTCATGTAGTTACTGGCTGTATTTTGTGCTTTATAAATAGCATCTCATTAAAACACTTAAGCATAAACTTTTACAATCATTAAATGAAAATACATCTCACAAAAGTTTCAGGCAAATCGCACTTAGATATAATTTTTTAAATAAATATAACAACGGCTAATTTTAATGTTTAATTTTACTAATAAAATAAATCATATTTATTCGTGATAAATATTTCATTTACTAATAATCATTAATTTTATAAAATAATTCATTACCGCCTACCAGTGTAATGTATTAAAATAAAATAAAAACATTTGATAAAAATTCTAAATTTATTCAATACTAATTTTAAATGCACATTTTCTGGTTATTTAATTGCAATAATTACGATACAAATAATTAATTAACGTAAGTTATAGATGATTATTTTTAAATTTTAAAGTATACACATTTACTTAATCACATACATTAAAAATAGAATACTATAAAATAGGAATTAATTACATTTGCTTCGAAAATATTAAAATATGAAAATATAGCTTAAGAATCGTTTAAAATAATAGTTTTATTATTTTATAAAGTGTAATCAAACATTATAATATTAATTAATTTCTATCGAAATCATATTGTTTGGGAAAAACGTAAATTTAGCATTATTCTTTATTATTGATTGCATATAGATACTAAATATAAATTGTAAATAATAAAAATTTTAATTTATTATAGTTTTTCTTTGTTTTAATACCTAATATTACAATTCATTACAAATAATGTATAGTGTTTAACTTTAGTAAACTACTATGATACAATATTAAATCTAAATGATTCATTAACTCTTTACCAAAGTACTTATAAACAATTAAACAATTGTTGTATGATAAACGATTAATAAACGAGCACTGAAAACATTTTAAACGCATTGAAATACGTATAATTTTACAGTCATACGATATATTAAATGAATGTGTGCACACAATAAACACAATGTTGAAACAAATGTGATTAATTTCTGTGAGACAACTATGCAAGTAAACTAAACCACCTATATGAAAATCGTGTGTGTCCGGTAAATTTGTACTGCATTAAATTATACCGATTGTAATTATGTTAATTTATAAGGATTATTATATCCGAGGTAGCATATAAGGTACAATGATATAGGATTCATCATTTATCATATTTATTTTAAAAACTTACAAAAACGGGATAATATATAATGGAAATAAAAAACTAAATCGTCAACGTTATCACCAAAACACCAACCATAAATTCGCATTTATTCAACAATAATTTCATGAATTTGTATTCTACATGAGAAAAAAATAAATGATATTATGACGTTCAAATAAATATTAAAAGTAGACATACATATTTTCATTCAGATAGATAATAATATAGATGTTCATAATTTTTTTGAAAAAGTATAGATTACGTTTATATTGATTTTATTATAAGTTCCTATTTAATATATTTAAAATCAAAAAAAAAAAGTGGGGATGTCGATTGTGAACGTTCCTTCTTCGTCCCTTCGATCCTCGGAGAAATTAGTGGTTTATTGTACTTAAGATTTGAATGCAATGATATTGCATTAGAAAATACGATTCTGAGCGAAAATCAATATATTACAATATGCTATACTAATAATCAATTCCAAAATTTTACCACGCGTGTAAATTACGAATTTAAATATTTAAAATAAATTTCAATTTCCTACGATCTAAACTTATTTATTTATCAAGAAATAAAATAATGAAACCGTAATTTTGCCGATTTTCAAATTCTTATTTTTAAATTCTTATTTTCTTATTATAATTCTTACATTATAAAGTTATGAAAAAAAATTGTCAGTCACGATTTTCAAAATATTTTGTAAAAACATTAAGTCGTATATATCTAGACTTTGACAAAATTTTCAAACCAATAAACTAAAAATTTCAGGAAATATTAAACATTTTTATAAAAAAAAAAGCCAAAACTCTATACTTAGTCAGAAAATCAATCATTTGCTTCTAAATTCTTTTTTTTTGTAATGAAGTTTACCTAAGTTGATACTCAAAAAAATTTTCAAGACACTATGATTAAAACTCAATTAGTTATCACGAAATTAAAAAATTTTAAATAACAGAAACTGTAATTTTGCCAATTTTTCGCCTTTTTTTTGATAGTTTTTGCCCTCTTAAGGAAAAGCTTTTGAGAATTTCGAAAAATGAGCTAAATAAAGTACCAACTAGATGCAATTTGCTACCGAAAACATAACCTACTTATAGTAATCATACTATTATTTTTGCCCGAAAAAGTGTCTTCATTCATAAAAAAAAATATCATAATATTCATTTCTGTTAAAATTATTCAAAGTTTAGAAACTTATAAAATAAAGTTGCAACTTACGATTTTGAAAATATTTTGAAAAAGATTAAGTTGTATAAGATTAGACTCTGATAAAATTTTCAAATCGAAAAAGCAAAAATTACAGGAAATATTAAACATTTTTGGAAAAAAGTTCAAAGTTCCATACTGGGCCAAATAATCAACCAATCCGTTCCAAAATTGTACCACATATGTATATTACTAATGTTAATACTCAAAAACGTCCTTAAAATAAAAAACTCAATTAGTTATCACGAAATTAAAAAATTTTAAATAACAGAAATCGTAATTTTGACGATTTTCCACAATTGTTTTGGAGTTTTTCGTTTAAGGAAAAACTTTTGAGAAATTCGAAAATTGAGCTAAATAAAGTACCATCTAGACACGATTTGCAACCGAAAGCATACCCTGCTTGTGGTAATCGGACCATTATTTCTACCCGAAAAAGTGGCTTCATACATAAAAAATAAAAAATAAAAAAAAATAATAAAAAACATCTTTGTAAAACCAATACATTCTTCGCTTTGCTCAGAATCTAAAATCAGTATTTTCCAATATTATAATAAATAATTGTTAAACTCAGGATTTTTATTATTGTTAACGTAATTTTACACAAAACTCTAAAATGACAATAAATATATATATATATATCGTATCAATTTTAATTTATTTTTAATATATCTTGAATTTTCTCGATTTTCATTGTTAACAAAGCAATTCAATAGTTTTGGAATTGATACGTTTGTCATTTATCTCTAGGGAGGGCTTTAACAAGATAATCCTGCCTGATATTCGTTTAATGGGAATATTTTAGAACGATTGTCTGTCTAGTCACAAAGGTCCAAGAAAATATCCAAACTGACCTTTATTAAAAATTACAATAAAAGAACATTCATATTAGTTTTATACTTATACGGTATTATTAGCAATACATTATAAAACCAACTTTAAAATTACCTATGTAGATATTTTGGCTGGGAAATGTGATATAAATGGGCACAATTGTAATTAAAGTTGATTTCAGAACAGGTGCCAAAAGGGAGATTAAACTATAATAATTGCATTATTTGAACATAGTATAGAGATCATGTATATATTATTCAATTTTATTTCAATAAAACGTATAGATGTAATTTCATTATTTTAATAATAATAATAATAATAATTTAAAGTTGAGGTTCATTTCTTATTTTAAATAATAGTATTATAATCTTCTTTGAAACTTTGAACTAGGCAGGTTTTAATATAAAACAGAATATTAAATAGCTAAGCTATAATTCATTTTATTAGATTTACTTTCAAAATTAGAATAATGAATAAAAAGGCGTCTATGTTATTTTATGTATAACTTCATATATTATATTTTCTTTCATTCATTGTTCTATGAACTGTTTAATGAACATTCAAATGTTCATACAAAATTAAAAAATTAAATATTATACTTTAAAAAATATTATAAAGATTGATAAATATTTTATTAATAAATAAAAATTGATTAACCTAACTTAACAAAGAATACGATAATATTTTATTATTTTTTACATTTTTAAAGAATTTAAATTATTTTTTTTATTTTATATACTCGTATTTACTAAAATTAATGCTAAATTAATACTAATATTTTTTTTTCATAAAATCATCAAACTGTTTTAACACATTATCTCGAAATCGGAAGCTAGTGTTCTCCATCTGGTTTATAAATATAATTATAGCAGATGCTTATATTTACACATTATAATTTAGGTAACACACTATAATGTATACAAGTTTCAAGTAGTCAAATGCCCCAGGACAGTAATTCTATTTGATTAAGCATCTAATTAAGGTAAACCATCTGCGAAACTTCTTCCAGTACTATCATCAATCCCCAAACAGTATAACATTAGTAGCAAAAATATGCAATCAGAAATTTATCGCATAAAGTCTAATGACGCTAGTTAATTATATTTTCGTCTAAAAACCATAAGTCATAATAGAAAAATTAAAAATTCTTTTAAAACACACTTTTTAATAATTATGAATTTAATTTAATTATATTATATAGTATACATACATACTTGATTGATAGTTTATACTACAGTTATTATCAAATAATTTATTTTAATAATATATATTTATATAATAATAATTATTTATAACTTATTTAATAATTTATTTTTCAAGTAAGTACTTAATTTGTAATTATAATTTATAGCGTTCTTAATTGGTCAAGGAATTTTTATAAAAGCATATTTTATGTATTTGACTAATGATATAATTAGCTATTCAAGTAAAATAAACAAAATACCACTCAAATTAAAAATACACGTATACTAAAATAGTTTTATGATTAGTAATAATATGATAATACCTATACTTAAATTTAATTAATTGAAAACAGACTTTTTAAATTGATTTATATTAATCAAAATTTACATTTTTCATTCATTCAAAATAATACATATTTTATTGTGCTATGAATGGATTCTAATAATTTAGTAATTTAGTAATCTAATAATTATTTAATAATAATTTATTATTATTAAATTATTAGAATTGTAATACACAATTTATTATATTTATTGTAATACATGATATTTACATGAATCGTATTACGATAATAAGTTAAAATACAAAAGAATATTGCAAAAAAAGATAGACTCTAGATAGAATATCTACAGGGATTTGTAAACTATGTATTACAATCATACCCTTAAATTGTGATGTATTTATTTTTGTATAAATTTTATACTTAAAAGAATTTCTTAATTTGGATAACCAATACTTATAGGATGATTATTTTCACATTTAATATAAAGAGTAGAAACCAGAGTAGAATCCACCAAAAAAAAAAAAAACGTCCGATAGAACAATGGGTTTAATAATTATGACATTGTGAGATTAGGTGCTTAACTGGTTATCAAATTTCGGATTTTAACTTTATTTTATGATTAAACATGTCTTATCAAAGATATAGCGTTAATTATGATCGTTTTAATTAAAAAACAATTTTATAAAAAGAATAAAGGTAAAGTTGTTCTTAAAAATAAACAAATAAACCAAAATTATAACTAAGTTAATTTTTACAATAATGAGTGAATCAATACCAATTTATCATGCCTACACATATATATGTTTTTCTCTTTTACCAACGATAACAGTAGTTAATACATAATCATTTATTTCTAATAACTTTGGAAAAGTAACATTTATTACAGTATTCATCAGTTAAAAAAGAAAATAAATTATAACACAATTTTAAAAATTATGATACGACATTTGAATCAAAATATTCTTAAAAATAATTTAATACAAAAAATGAATATTCGTATCTGATAATTATTATATATTTAGATAAAAATCGTGTACTTTTCACAATAATAATTATTTATTAAAAAATATTATTTTTTGTTGATGTAATATTCTTAAATCTATGTTTAAAATTTAAATGCTTAAAAGTTTTAGAAAACGTGATGTTAAGAACGTATTTTAACGGCGTATCATATAGGCAATACGTGATCATAATTGCGTAGGTGTTCCAACATTACATAACCTATTAAAATTTATTTTAATAAATAATAATATTAATATAGTTATATTATTTCATTTTTATTATTATAATATAATGATTAGAATTAAAAAAATTTTATAAAGTATATGCACACATATTTTAATACGATTAAGTTTCAAGTATCTCTATGAATAATAATTAATCTAATTAAAATTTTAATTTTTTATATTATTATAAAATAGTTTTATATTTTTCTTATTAAAAAATAAAAAAAAGTATTATTAAATTGATATCACATATTATTACAATTATTTATTAACATCGCATTAATATGCGTTATATTATTAAAATATTTAACCGTATGCGTTCATAGGCCGTTGGGTATACTCTTTTGGAATAATTTCTATAGTTCCTTTAAATTTTGCTGAAAACTAATTTAAATTTTTCAAATTTGCATATCAATATTTTCTGTAAATTACAAAGCTTATAAAGTTTAATATTTACACCAAACAAAAAAATTAGCATAATTCTACCACCTATCAAAATTAATATTGAATTTCACTTCATTTTATAAGTTATTTTAAATAATTAAATAACTTTATAACATAAAGTGGGTTATATAACTATTATAATATCTAATATTTAATTTTCAAAAAATATGATTTTTGTAATTTGTTGAAAAAATTATGTCTTATGTAGGTTTTTTACAGATACTTTCTTATAAAATAGTGTATATTTTTTGTATTCTATGAGTCCCCCGAATATACAAATATATTGTAAATTTATGAAACTAAGAATAGAGTTTTATGCTGGACACTTTTCTATTATATCAGGGTGATCAACATTTTTTGTTGTACAAATAGCGTAAATATACGTTTTTCATAATATTATATATACGAGATATTTTCTTTTTAATATTGATTCGTATTGAAATTGAAATACATATATGGTATATTTACACATACTATATTGTCTACACTACACATGTTTGATTAAAATATTAACTAATAATAATTGCATTGTATTTCATATAACACTTTTTTAAATTTCATATACCTACTCGTATTGTTAAAATTTAAATTGATTAAAATTTATTTTTTTTTTTTTTTATATTTAGGAATATTTTAATTGTAATAAATATGATCCTACAATATTATTATTTTTCTTATAAATCTTATTTATATTTTGTGTTATTATTATGTCAATTGAAATGAAACGAGTTTAGTTTAAATTTTATTTATATATATATATATTTTGATGGGTTTGAACAGAAAATAAATGCTAATTTTCTATTTTATTTAAACAAATTTGATTAGTTTTATATAAAATTTCATATTAATTGAATTGTTTAAATATTCTTTAACTATATTTATAAATAGGTTTGTGTACAAGAAATATTTTTCATACATATTCTTTTATTAAAAAAAATTAAAAGGTTTTCATCAAAGTGAAAGTTAATTTTATAAGCATATCAAAATATTCATATTGTATAATTATTAAAAATACCAAACAAAAAAAAATATTTTTTACATACAATTATATTAAAATAATATCAAAAATATTATTCAATCAAAACATATGCTTTTGACTGATTTAGTATATAATATTTATTATGAAATTACAATAAAAGCAAAATAATAATTTTCAACTGTAAAACATACAAATAATATATAAAATGTATTCATAAATTGCATTATTAATTAATCATCAGTATATAACCATATTGATCAAATGGTTTAATTTAATTTTAACATAACGTATATAGAGAGAAATATACATTCAAATTACTGTACTGAGTTTGGTATTTTAAACGCTTGCACCGTTGGCCCTCATCGATCATGAAGTTATATTATTTATTTTTTTAATTTATTGCTTATAGGTACTATACATTTTATTAATTTTCCAATTGCAAATTCTATATAATGTAAAAAAAAATATTGATTCGATGTCTAAATGTAAATTCTAAAACGATTAATCGTGTATTTCATTTAATAAATATTCAATAATATTATGCAAAACAAGATATTATTTATATTGTTAAATATATTGTACTTAGTACTTGTTAATTATTCAGTCGTTACAATTCATCACAAACATGCATTTCTTTAGTAATGTTTACTATAAATATATATATTTATTTTATTTTAAATAATAAGGAAATATATTTAATAAATTTAATTTATATAAAATAATAATTTGCTAATATATTAACAAATTAATTAGTTAGTCAAAAATATTTTAAAGCCATATTTTGTTCTAGATCAGTAGTTTTACACTAGCTCTTCATTAACACTTAAGTAATTTACATAACAGCTAAACAGGTAATACGTTTCGTAAATATCATTTTTCGAAGTATTTGAATAAGTGTACCTATCTAATCATAAATCATCGATTTTACGTTTTATAAACAAATATAATGTAAAAAAATACGTTTAACCTAACCTATCCTGCAACGTTCACATTGTCAAATCGTTTTTGCCATTTAATCGTATCGCCGGTTTCGATGATAATTCGAAATTCGCATTACATTATAGATTATAGTATTACATTATGTAGGTTTATTATGTATGTATATAATTTATAGGTCGCGAGTTCGTGCAAGTTTCTTTTTAAATTTCCGCACAAATACGACGACGTTATAAATTATTAACGAACACAACGTACGGGTGGGTATTAGTTAAAACAAAAAAAAAACAAAAAGTGAGAGTGTATAATGCAAAATATGAAGTAATGGTGTAGGTATAATAAATTTTTTCGTTCACTTTCGAACCACGCCCCGGAATTGAACGCGACCCGCTATTAATGACAGCGCCCGGTAGATTTGATCAGTTTTAATTTCCTGCGTTCCTACGTTCCTGCGGAAAGCTAATGGCGGTTTCGTGTACGGCAAATTGACGACGTAAACAATATTTCGCGCGGACGCCGTTACTGCTACCTGGGTATATGACTTGTAGATATATCATAGTGGTAGTAGTGCTCTTTCGCGAATATTATGCGAAATTTGCGGGTTCGCGAGACGGGAGAACAGACGGGACGTGTGGACCTGGCTGGTTAGGTTAAGTTCGTTTCATTATTATAAAACATGTGCTGTTATATGATAAATCAGCATGTTGCCATAACTATATTAAACCGATTATATTCGTTCGTGTTACTAATAAAAACAACTAACGGCATTATAATAATATACTATTATAACATTATAAATCGATAAAGTACGATTTTTGCGAAGTCTATAATTATAAAATGTAACACTTGCCTATTTCAATTTTATCGAAGGCGACCAATAATAACTAAAGTTATTTTCTGAAACAGTTACAATAATTTTTCTTATTAAACAATGTGTTCGATATAATTCAATGCAATTTAATAAATGTTATATTAATAGATATTTTATCAAAATTATGGTTAAATATATTGTTATGAATATTATTATTGTTACCATATTATAAAATATAATTGTAATTACTTTTGGATATTTGTTAACATTTACGCGTCTGTTATGCAATTGTATTATAAAATTAAAAAATGTTTAACTGCTAATACATCTTCATATCATTACCGACTGCTAAACTTTGTTATGATTAATCTGATGAGATGCATTCAATTATGAAGACATTTTAAAAGTTAAACAAAATAAAACTACGAAACTTAAGTATATAAGAAAGTGAAATACGAATAAAAAATTATAGCGAACTATTTGTGATTCGTGAATAATTTCTATCAAAGTTTATTATTTTTTCCTTATTTTTATTTTTTGTCAGTTCTTGTAATAAAACGATTTTTTTTTTTTAAACAAAATGTCTGTTTATTTTATGCTAATTTAAAATGGAAATGTATGTTTACGACTGACTTGATATCTGTCAAGACGTGTGGTAAGATATTAATATTATAAATTGAAATCTTTCAAAACCGTCTGGATATATTATCTCATTTTAGTTTACATTTAATTATATTTAAGAAAGTTTTCTCAATGTCAACTCTCAACTCTTGACGGTTTTACTTACTATATCAAATAAACAAAATTTTTTTTATTAAATTCTAATAATACTTATTTATAGAATAATTTATTTAATAAATAATGCTGATGAATTTTGTAAATACGTGATATCATATGAAATTAAATAATTTACTAATTTGTATTCAGTAATGGTAATACTTATGTACGAACAAAGAAATGTAATTATTTAACCTTTGAGAAGGCGTGCGATTTTTAGAAACACAACTGGGCGTGCGAAGTAATATTAACTACACTAAAATATAAATAATTTAAATTTCAGATTTTGAGGGAAGCGAAGAATGTATTGGTTTTACAAAGATTTTTTTTTTCTGATGTATGAAATCACTTTTTTGGATAGAAATAATGGTCCGATTACCACAAATATGGTATGATTTCGGTAGAAAATCGCGTTTAGTTGGTACTTTATTTAGCTCATTTTTCGAATTTCTCAAAAAATTTTCCTTAGGAGAAAAACTACCGAAAAAATGGCGGAAAATCGGCAAAATTACGGTTTCTGTTATTTTAAATTTTTAATTTCGTGATAACTAATTGAGTTTTGATCATAAGAACTTGAAACTTTTTTTGGGTATTAACATAGATAGTATACAAGTGAGGTAAAATTGAAATGAATTATTAGTATAGTATATTATAATTTATTGCGAATTGCTCAGAATCGTATTTATAATGCAATATCATTGCATTTAAATCTTAAGTATAATGAACTATTAATTTCTACGAGGACCGAAGGGACAAAGGAGGAACGTCCAATATTAACATTCCCACTTTTTTATGTTTATTTAAAAAATATTTTATATTTTATTTAATATTATAAGCAATATTTAATCAAATGACAATAAACATTATAAATTACATTTTTATGCATCTCAGTATTTTTAAGTATTTTTAGACAAAATTTGAAAATAATGATTTACTACGATAACTGTCGATGAATTATATTTAGGAAGATTTATGCAATTTCATAGTAATATTATCATTAATAAAAAAGTAGATATTACAATAATAATTACGACTGGGGTCATTATATTTACTCCGCTAAAAAGTTATAATATAATTTATAGTTTTAGTATTTATTAACATTGAAAAAATAAAAGTCAATGTGACAATATTATTTCACTATTCTGGGAACAATTAAAATATTTTTTTTAAATGTATTATATTAAAATGCTGGAAATGGGTAACTTCTTAAATAAATTTATTAAATTTAACGAGATTTCGACAAATTAAACAAAAGATTTTATTAAATTTAAATTGTATATTATTATATTATTATTAATTAAAAATTACAAGCTAAGATAATACTTGCATTATATTGATAGAAAAAGTACATTTCACTATCTTTTCCATCACTCTTCATGCTTTGTTTTTGTTTAGACCAGCGGATTAATGTAAAAGTTTTACTTGAAGACGTAGCAAATTTTGCTTGATATATTAATCAAGTTAAATTTATAATGAATTATGAAAGTGATAGGAACGTGGAAACTAATAGTAGTCAAGTTCTTATTTTTTTCAGACTTTTAAACATGAGAATTATCTCAATACTAATCTGTGAATAAAGGGAATGTAATAAAAATAAATTTTTATTAAAAATACACAAAATTAATTTAAGTAGTCTACGTAAACACTTAGATACATTAATTTAAAATATTTTTTTATTTATTATAACTAAATAAAATCAATTTAAATTGATTTAAGTCACTTTATGCATTGAATTGAATAAACTATTTAAAACAATTAATTATTTTATTTTTCCAATAATGCTTCCTGGAATATTCTCTAGTTTAATTTATTTTCATTTATTATATGAACAACAGTGCCTTATTTTATATTATTTATTTATATTATTAAATATTATCAAGCAATTTAAATATAAACGGAAAGTGTTCAAATATTCATTATATTCATTGAAATCCATATATAGAAACGTTATTATTTTTTTTTTTTTTACACAATTCAGTTATAGACGTTAAAGGAAAAAAAAATATCGTACATACATATCGTCTATTTTTTATACTCAATAATAATATGAAAATTTTGCTATATATGTTAAAATATGTAAAAATCGCAGTTTTTTGTACTATAATTCTTATAATTGGTATTTACAAGAAATATGGCCAAGTGTTTAAAGAAAAATTGTTGTTATTACAGTAACCATAACTCACCGCAATGTGTGAAAGTGTTTGTATGTGGTTACGAAAAGTTTTATCGGCCATGCAGGATATTATACCACAGGCGCGGCTGGTTTACACAAAAGTTTTTAAACTATTCTTTAGGAACATAAATCATAATCATTGATAAAAATATAACACCAACGATTTTAAAAATTGTCGTTATTAACTAATTTATCACAATGTTGAAATGACCGACCTTATACGAGTACTATACCATTAAACTCGATACAATTAAATATAATATTGTCGTAAATTTATGTGTAAAAAAATATACATATTTTTTAACCAACAAAAACATTACAGGTTACAAATAGCCATAAATTGTTATTATTATTATTATTATTATTATCATGGCTTAACATTATTTTTATAATTATAGCAAAATTATTAGCCGCTGTATATAAAAGGTCCCTGATTTATTTACTCCTAATATTGCAATATTTCCACGAATAATTAACATTTTTAAATGCGGATTTTAATTTACTATTTAGGGAGTAAGCTATAATATAACAACTATTTTCTTTTTTAATTTTAAATGTAAAGTTAAAAATTAAATACATTTTCATTTTTTAAGTTATGTAAAATTTGTAATATTATCTGGAATTTAAACACGCCATGTTTTGTGGTTATCGCCTATCCTATCTTGGAAATATTTTGTTTTTAAATTTATTTTTTAATACTTTAAAATAAATATTGCGTTTAAATGTGCTAAACTTAATATGTTCTCAATTTTATTTAATTGCATTATATTAAAAATAATGTATAACAAAACATGAAAAGCCCATGAAACGATTATATTACCAATAACATTGAACACAAAAAAATAACGTTATAAATTTGTATATCGTTAAACAAAATACAATTTATTACGATTTCACTGACTTAACGTTTAAGAATTTTTTTTTTTTATGATTTTCCAGCTGTGATAAATATAAATTATTTCATAAAGTAAATAGTTTGCGAAAACACGTAACTGAGAAATTATCTGCACGTTAATATTAATTGCCATAATTGCATAATATTTTATTTTTCACAATTAATAATTAATATGAAAAAACTTTCAAAATGGTTACAATTTATAAGAATATTATGAACGAAATTCATAATTGAACTCGAAAATATAAAGACAAGTTTAAAGGATATACAAAAGAAAATGTATACACAGCATTATTAAAATTGTTGTATATTTTATTATTAACTAAGTATCTACTCTTAAGTTTTCATATCATAAAGCTTTTATCTATAATCTAATATTCAACATAAAGCAGAACAAATAAAAGGATATGGATTTACAATATCAAAACGGAGAATATCGAGTTTGTATAGTCCTTGTCACTTACAGCTTAAGTTACTAAAAAAATTAAACAAGGAAAATATTATATTTTTCAACCTAAAAAGCATTACAAATTACGAATAACTATAAATTGTTGTTGTTATTATTATTATTAGTATTATTATTATTATTATTATTATTATTATTATTATTATTATTATTATTATTATTATCTGACTTAATATAATTTTCATAATTATTAGAAATTTATTAACCTTGCAGGATGTCTAACACATGTCTAATATTGCAATATCTTAGAGAAAAATTAAAATTTTTAAATAAGGTATTTTAAAATTATTATTTCAGCAATAGGCAATAAATATCACCTAGGTATTTTATATTTTTAGTTTTAAACGTTTAGTCAGTACTGACTATACTACTAACAATATACTAACAATACTATATTTATATATGCAAAATTTGGAATTAGTAAATAGATCTAAGTTCTGTTAATAATGTTAATATATCTTTGTGTTGGTGGATCAACTGATTTAGGTGTAATCCTAAGACATTTAACATAATACATCAAGTTAATCGACCAAAGTTATCAATATCTAAAAGGCATGCATAATATAAAATTTACATTTAGGAATATTTGTTTATATTTCTACGCATTGGATTTTTAAAATAAGTTTGTAGTTAATTTCATTATATTTTAAACTTAAATAATTAGGACTTAATATGTAAACCTATAATCATCACAATTTGTTTTATTTTTTATCTATATAAAGTTATAAATTATATGAAATTGATTATATGAACGAAAAACAATGAAAATCATTGTTAACCTTACTTCTTGGTTATTTTATTGTAATATTTGTAAAAATAAATATTTTATGGGAAGAATCATTTATCAATCTTTTAAATTTAAAAATATCTTTTATCACCTGTGTACACTCATCTCCAGTATCAAGACGCATAGTTTTAACGGATAAATGATTAAGTCATAAAATGATACCTATGTGTATTCAACCACAACGCGTTTTAGACAAATTCGTATACGTTACTCACATATGCCATCCGGACATTTTTTTTCTCTAATCTAAATTTGTACCTATAGTTTGTTTTACATTTATTAATTATCCAACAAACAAGTTTAATATGATATTTACATCCTATTTTGAAGTATATTAATACTTCATTAGTCTTTTCAAGACACTGCTTTAATAACGAATAATATGAATCGTCACCATCAGGTGAAATTATGACAATGTTACACAACCATATCAATATAATATAATATCCAGAAAACGAAGCTGTTTATTGTCACGTGATAATGATACTGATCGTAAATGCAGTCTGAAACAACAGTTTACAAAGCGTTGACCAAACTTATATGTATGAAAGAAAAATTTGACATATTATTTTTATTGAAGTTCTGTATTTCGTTAATTATGGCCGTCCATACTATAAAATTTCCAAAGAGAAAATATTGAGGAAGAAAAATATTTTAGATTCTGAGTGAAGCGAGGAATGTACTGGTTTTTCAATGATATTTTTCAAAAATGTTTTTTTATTTTTTTTTTATACCTGAAGATACTTTTTCAGGTAAAAGTAATGGTCCACTTTCCATAAATAGGGTATTCTTTGAGTAACAAATTGCATTTACTTGGTATATTATTCAGTTGATTTTTAAAATTTGTCAAAAGGTTTTCTTTAGAATAAGAAAAACTACCAAAACAAAGTTGAAAAATTTCGAAATTCACACTGTGATTTAGACGAATTCGATTTTAAATATATTATCATAAATAATGCAATTTTGAATATTCTCATAGGTCGTTAACTGATACGTATTTACTAAAACTAAAATTATTTCCTGATATATTAATTAGAATATTACAACATAACCTTTCATAACCAAACTTAACCACAAAAGCAGAAGAAATCTAGGTTTAAAATAATTATTACATTTGATTTTTAAATTGAGCACATTGGAGATGTCTTAGATTAAGCAGAACATAATGTTACATATTATGAAGATTTACAAATAATAAGTACTATTACAATATATAATTGCCTTAGAACACAATTTGATACTCAACTAAAATAAGTGAATAATAGTCAAATAGATTCTAGTAGGGTGTAAATAGGGCTTCTAAACTCGCATACCACCGTCGTAACCCGCAACCCGCAACCCACCGATGCATACCACCACAACAACCGCAACCCACAACCCACATCAAACCAAAATCTCCTCAAACTTTTCGGCACATTCGAGATTTCATTTTTTTTTTTATCTATGAGTAACTTATCATACATTTTTGGATATATATGTATTATCATCGTTCACGTCACCTATTTTTAATTTAATTAAATAATAAAATACGACGTAAAAGAATCAAGAGTGTAATGGGGGTTGCGATCCGCATGACGTATGCCGCATAATATCACCGCAACACGTAACCCACATCATACCACCATCTCCTCAACCTTATCGGCACGTTCGAGTCTTCACTTTTTCTTATCTATGAGTCAGGTTAGGTTAGGTTAGGTTAGGTAACCTAACCTAGTTAGGTAACCTAAGTTTTTCGATGAATGTATAATCATGGCTAAATATATAGGTAGGCGGCCACTGGCAGTGAATTCATTATCAATTGTTATTATTAACAATTAACAGTAATAATTGGTCACGCGTGAATATTGAGCATGGTTGTAGATAGAATGGTTGCAGATCGAATTATAAAGATGCGTCTTACTATAGTTCTTATCAAATACGTGAAAAAGTTACGTTATAACGCCATCTAGGTTATAAATCATTATATTTTTAATTATATTAATCATTTTAATTGTTGTATCTATTGGCTTTTTCCATTAATTAAATACATATGTATGTTTAATCGATGCTATTTCTATATTGTTTGGGATTAGTTCTATCTAACATCTACAAAGATCGTTGCAGGCACTTCACTTTTTGATAAGAACTTTAATAACCCGTAGACGCTCTTTAGAAGGTATACGTCGTACTGCAACCATTCTATCTACGACCATGATATTAAGTGATATGTCATATGATTCAATCAGGTGATAATAATCTACTCTATAGATCACTGCCAGCTGAGATTTTCTTTCATGGAATATAAAGGAATAATACATGCGTAATCCATAACAACATTTTACACAGTTGCAATTATACCTATATATTTAGCCATGTGTATAATATCATCGATCACGTGACCTATGCTTGTTTCAGTTCCTTTCATTTTTTTCTTACCTCATCATTATTTTTCGATGTACCTACGTATAACATATAATAATATTATCGACCCCGTAAATTATAATTTTTCTTATATTTATTCGATCGGCAATCGATCGTTAACACATAGCTATCATTAATTTTTCGATGTACACATACATATTATCATCGATCACGTGATATATCTTTATTTGATCATTAATCCATCGATCACACAATTCATGAGTACAGTACCTCCTCCACTATTTATTATCCAATTACCTTACCGTCGTTCAATCGTCAATCAAACGTTAACAGAGTGCTATCACAATTTTCTCGATGTATACATATGAACACGACGATGACATAAATTATAATTTTTCTTATCAATTATTATCTTATCGTCGTATTTCATTACAAAATATTAATATTGCATTGGTATAAGACCAACTGCAAATAACTTCAACTACTTGTTGTTTCATTTAAATTCAAATTACAATTAAAACACTTCAAAGAAAACGTTTTGTAAATATTTATAAATTATTCAATTTCACAAATAAAATAATGTCGGTTTAAAATATTTTATTATTTATTTTCTAGACTCTAGTATTATAATGATATTTAGTAAAGATGATTGAATTAATGTGTACCTGTGTCCATACTGCAAAGTTAAAATACTTTTCAGATTATATTAGTTAAATATCAAACTGCTATTAAATGATAATTTTATTCATTTAAACTTGAAAATAATACTATGGTTCGTCGTTGCAAACATATTTCTTTTTATATCTTTAAAAGTTAAAAGATAAAGTAGGTACATTAAACATGGCTCCGACAAAAATATCTGTATTATTCAAATAAAACGACATTACCGCTTATCTTGGAAGTCCATTATATTATATATTATTCTATTTCCACGTGTAAACCGTATCGCGAACAAGTAGTTTTCTTAACACTGATTCTCATTGTAGACGAAATAGAGCATTAATTTTGTTGATTTACACCTTCAACGGTAGATTGAGTATTACAAAGACACGTTTGTTATGTTTACTTGGAGTCACGAAAATTTACTTTTCTATTACAGGACTAGTACAGTGCACAGGAAACATTTGAGTACAAAACACACTTGAAATAATATTATTATATTCGCGAAATAGTCTGTTAGAAAGTTAGTTCTGTATTATAGACAACAAACTCTTAACTTCCGTCTTATAATAATAATTAAAGCAATTTATTTAAATTGTATATTTTCCGTTTATAAAATTGCATGGACACAAAAGAAATTAAAATTGTACCTATATTTATTTTTTGTAGAATATTTTAACGAATACCATTTTTTGTAATATTATTTTCTTCGTGATTGATTTTGATGAGAAATAAAATAATCCGTAACCGTTTTAATATGTTCTTTTATTAAAGCTCATTAAATATTCACGAGGTACAAAATCAATTAAGAAATATACACTGGTTTCTAGGAGACATTTTTTTTTATTATTCACTGTAGAGCTTAAAATTTAATTTGTTTAAATACCATTATAATAATACATACTAGATCTGTATCTATATAATATTCGAAGACCTATTTATTATTCCACGTGAATTATTGGATTATAAATTTTTATTAGAATAATACATATTACATTTGTAATTAAATAAAATAAATGTATGTGATCGATATTTATTCATTATTAGAGTTAGGATTTTATTAACCTAAAACCTTTTACTGAGTGTAAATTCCACTCGTTCGATAACTTATTAAAATATTTAAGTAATCGATAAATTAAAATGTCCACAAGGAATATATTATTATTATTAATTATATGTAATTTAATCAGTTTATTTCAAGACTTTGTACACGAATCAACCTTAAATCATAACAATACTAAAAGTTATTAAAATTCAAATACCCGAAACCTATATGAACTCGAATGTTATTTGATTTGATAAATCCGAATTAACTAATCATAACTCAAATAAATTGTCTAAATTAAAAATTATTCTGATACGTTATTTTATATGTATTTTTAATGCACTGAATGCAAATTTGTTATCAGTAATATCAGTATTATGTATTTATTTCAAGTTAATGAATGGTTCAAATATCTTAGATAGACAATTGATTTAATCATAATTTACGTGCTCTATTTTACCCCCATTAACTAATATTAACCCAAATAGTAACGATTATGTATACCCAAAGGTCTTTTGCCAATTCTTTTAATTTTGGTATTTTAAACACCAAATAATTCATAAATAATCATCGCATTCGAATGCAATGAAATTGTTTTATTTTGTCTAATATAATTAAGTTGCTACTATTATTCTTACGTACTGAATGTTTTCAGTGAGAATGCATGTTTTACACGAGTTAAATTGGACGACATTGGTTTATGAGCCGTTACACAAATTTGAAACTCAGCTCATGTCAACGGCGAACATACAAGTATACGACAACAAAAACACGGAACAATGGTCATTAACAGGCGCACTGTTATACTCGGTCACGGTTATTACAACCATCGGTAAGCGTATAATTTTTTTATCGGAATAAATATTACGGTCGCCGAATAAATTATTATTGATTATTATTTATTGAGATTGTGAGAAATATGAATTTCAGTCGATTCTGTGAATATTAAATACATAATCTTGAGTAAAAATTAAAAAAAACACGAACCCATTACATATATTTTAAAAAATATGATTTTAACTTTCGATTTATGTCTTACGTTTTTGATGTTTATTCAAAAATCGAATAATTATTATGTCTCATCCGATTAAAATCGTTTTCGTAATATTATATTGTGGTGTACACAACAATTCGATTGTCAAGATGTTATAAATTATTATAACTCATATTGACTTATTTATTTTTTAATAAAATGCCTTACTCTAGCAGTTTTTATCAACTTATAATTGCATCTCGTTCGCAAATATTAATTTAAAAAAAAAGTTTCTCGTTAAGAATTCTGGAATATATTCAACCGCAATGTCAGCAAATATTAATTATGCCGCTTATATTATATTAAATACACTTATTATTATAACCATAATTTACGCCTCTTTTGTTTACTTTTCAAATATTTATTTCGATAATGAAATGTACAAACCCGTATTATTCTAATATTAAAACAGTAAATACTAAATGATTATAATGGTTATTATAAATATATATATTATTATAGTTAACATTACAATATCATTCACAATATAAATATTTAATTTATGAAATTAGTTAAAATTATCTTATTGATATTTATTATACATAATTAGGATTGAGTATAATGAAATATTTGAATTTGTATACGTACTTAACTATCCTATATTATATTATTTTGTTAAGAAATACATCATTAATAATAGGAATGTATTAAAAAAGACTTCATATTTTGATTTCTTTGTTTATTTTTAATACGATTTAGAAATTTCCATTTTAAGACTTGAATATTTTTATTAGTTTAATCACAATGTTTAAGACTATTATTATATTTAAAATTCCTTACAAATCATTATTTAAATTAATTATGTAGAATACTTTAATAAATTTATTTCGACAAAATAGTTTTTAGATATTAATTTTATTTTCGTTAATTAAAAGTTATAAAATAAATAACAGCATATTTTAACTCAATATTAAAATTTGATGTTCCTAAATATATTTTACCAATGTTGTAAAAACATACATTATAGACCTAATGTCTTAATAGCTAGAAGATATCTTACCTAGAAATGTTCTTATTTTATTTCTGTGATTTAATTTTGCTCTTAAATTAATTTTATCAATACAACGCTGGCTTGCGGCTACGATAATAGGTATATGAAAACAAATGTCTTCGACATTTTGTATCTTTTGTTTTTCTATGTGTATTTTATAATTTAACAAAACATCTATTACCTAAATGAATTGGTTCTCCTGAAAATTGTATGCTATGAATAAAATATTTTATGCAATATTCAAATTTGTACATTATTATTTTTAATTTATATTTATAAAATAATAGCAAACTGAATATTTAGTCGTATTACCAATTATACGAGGTTAGTCCGGAAAGTATCGGGCCTACGTTTATATCTTCGCGCCATAGTGTTCGAGCGACCTCTGCTGGACAGAAACGTCAACAGTAAAGCCTCACAAATCTATTGGTTACTTACTGACATCTGCCGAACGTATAGTTCATGCGCAGCGTGTCTTTGTTTACAGTGCCTTTTTCACGTTCGTCGGATTTTGATATTGTCAAAAATGACTGAAAAACAAGATCAACGAATTTGCATCAAATTTTGCTTTCAACTCGGAAAAATGAGTTCGGAAACTATTGAAATGATGCAAAAGGCCTTCGGAAGTGAGTGTATGAGCAAAACACGAATAAAAGAGTGGTATAAGCGGTTCAAGGATGGTCGCACTTCTGTTGATAGTGATTCTCGTTCCGGCCGACCTTCGACGACAAAAACCGCAGATAATATTGAGCGGGTGCGACTTGCAATCGAACAAGATCGTCGTATGACTGTGCGAGAACTAGAAGAAGACCTTGGGATACCAAAAACTATCATTTCAGAAATTTTAACCGAAAATTTAGGAATGAAACGCGTGTGTGCGAAATTCATCCCAAAATTGCTCACAGCTGAGCAGAAGAACATTCGCTTAGAAATCGCTCTGGACAATCTGGAAATGGTCAATAATGATGATAATGTGCTTAGAAAGGTTATTACTGGTGATGAATCATGGGTTTATGGTTATGATCCTGAAACAAAACAACAATCTTCACAGTGGAAGCATCCTGAATCGCCAAGACCAAAAAAAGCACGTCAAAGTCGGAGCAATGTTAAGTCAATGTTGATTGTTTTTTTCGATTGTGAAGGTGTTGTGCATCACGAATATGCACCAACAGGTCAGACAATCAATAAAGAGTACTACCTTCAAATTTTGAAACGTTTGCGTGATGCAGTGAGAAGAAAACGCCCGCACTTTTGGGCAAGTGGTGACTGGCTTCTCCATCACGATAATGCGCCAGCGCATTCATCCAATCTTGTGCAGCAGTTTTTGAGCAAACACAATATCGCATTGCTTCGATAACCTCCATACAGTCCCGACATAGCCCCTTGTGACTTTTGGCTGTTTCCAAAACTCAAAAAACCACTCAAAGGACACCGATTCGATGACAAAACAACGGTTGAAAACAATGCGACGATTGTACTTAAGGCTATCCCTAAAAATGAGTTCCAGGACTGTTTTGAAAAGTGGAAACATCGATGGAACCGTGTTATTCAATCAAGTGGGGATTACTTTGAAGGATGCCACCCACCAGATGATAAAGAATAACGCTAGCACGAAAATATAAAGGTAGGCCCGATACTTTCCGGACAGACCTCGTATAAAACGGAATTTTCCAATAAACAAAAAAACACACTTATTCTAATCGTTTTGATTCGTAATAAATATTTCAGAATTATATTAATATTTTTTTTTTTTTTTTTTTTTTATAGGCTACGGCAATTTAGCACCCAAAACTCCAGAAGGTAAAATAGTAACTATGGTTTACGCATTATTTGGTGTACCATTAATGTTGCTGTGCATATCAAATTTGGGGTCTTTGTTGGCCGGTACCTTTCAGTTTGCATATTCTCATTCGTGCTGTTTTTCCAAACGAAAATCAGGTGAACAGAAATAAACCTAATTTTGATAATATAATAATATTATCATATGATTGAAAATTATTGTCCTATTACTATTACTATAGTAATAAAGAAAGTGTAGCGTTTACATTGTGTAGGTCCATATACTAAAACAATAACTATTATAAACAAATTAATCGTCAGAATTATTTACTATTCAACGATATTTTCAGTAATTCATAAATTTTTAGTCGCCGCATACTATATTATGACCAGGAAGTTAAAACCGATTTTAAAATTTCGGATTTAAAAACATTTAAAATTATTTCCAGGTTTCAGTTTTAATTTTTATACGCAATTTATAGAAATACATTTCATAAATAGATCGTTTTAGGACCATGTGTATTTTCGTCGGTGTTAGACGATATACTTTAATTATAATTGTAACTTACTAGTTAATAGTTATTTATATTTATAGATTACAGTACACAATATAGTGATCAACAAAATCACATATTATACAAATATAAAGTATATAATTATAATTTTATTGTGCTCATACCTAATTAACTAAATGTTCATTGAAAATTTGAAATACAAGACTACCAAGCTAAATTTATTTTTAATCAATATTTAATTTAAAATTATTTCGGATTACAATCTTAGGTCTTAAGTATTTAAATTGGTTTTAATTTTTTCCAGGTTTGTGTTTTCGGGTTAAAAACGGTTTAAAAATTTTCCGGATTATCCTGTTTTTAAAACCGTTTTCAAAACCGTTTTTACACCATGATCATATCATTTTAAAAATTCAAATATTATTGTAAAATTTCTAATGCGTACAAATTCGCTATTTTCATAATAATAATTTTAAACGATTAATAATCTACTGTGTTTTTTTATCATTGAAATACAAAGAAAAACCAATTGTATACTCAAGAATCAAATAATTTACCAGAATTTATTTATATTATATAACTGAAAAAAATAATACATTTAATAAACTTAATATCCCTGATTCTCAACTTTTCAACATTCATAAATTACCATTTAAAAATTTGGGAACCCCTAAGTCAAGAATCACTGGTATATATTACATTGGTACTTCAAATACCTAATAAAATTTCAGGAAAACAAAAAAAAATTATATTATATCACAGATAATGGAGATGACAAGATAATTTGATTGGACTCTCAGAAAATATACTTACACCTATGTTGTATATGTATGATCGCACAATGTTCGCGTATAATATCAATTGTAATATCTCTAATGGGTTTTCGACTCACTAACTTACATTTCGTTAACGTGTTATTGATGTAAACACGTGTATGGGTAAAATATGCTACACTCACGTAACTAGACGTGAAAATCTAATTTCCAAACTAAAATACAATTTTCTGGTACGTACCTGCTATAACATTATATAACGACCTTTTACACGCTTAGTGAAATCGTAAAATATAATGTCTTACAAAAAATGAATTAAAGAAAATTGCGTTGTGTATGGAGGTTTTTTTATGACTTTGATAATATTCTCATAATTTCTTAAATACACAGCGAATATTATTATCCTTTTGTTAAAATTTGGTTACAAATTTCCAAAAAAAGAAAAATGGTGATACATGGGCAAAGGTTATTTACTTTCCGAATACGTATAATAGTTAAATCATTTCAAAGACACTTAATAAAATTCTATTATTTTTGGATTAATTTAGTTTACAATATCTTAGAAATACCCGAAAAGTTTATTTTAATATCATCACGTTAACAATACTTAATCGTTTGTTAACAAATTATTCTTAAAATATCACTATAAAAACAACTCTAAAATCGAACAATTAGAAAAAATTAGGAATTTATATAATGTATGAAATGATTTTTAAAAATGACATTTATATAATTTCCCAAAGATGACGTGGATTTACATCAATTTAACTTATATAATAATTGACATTATTGTTGATATCAAATTTGAGTGATTTTCAGCAATTTCTGATTATCAATATTGAAAATTAACTAACCCTTAAATATTGTTAAAAATTAATATCGTTTTAAGTTTCATATAATAATGGTTGTATTCTAAAATAATATATGTGTTATACACGCTAAAATATCAATAATCGTGTGGTTAAATTTCAAATAAAATAAACAAAGTGTCTCAGGTCTATATACTAATTGAAATATTTTAGTGAAAAATACATCCTGTTATGAGTATTTATTAATAATAATAATTTAATTTCCTATTATGTAATAGTCACATTTTAAAATATGTACTGTAATATATTATATATATAAATATATATAATATATATATGTTTCTAAAATTGAGCTCTAAACATTTCTAACGAATATTTTATTGAAATAATTATTACATTTTAACCAATATATAATTTTTATTTTTATTAAGTTTTAAGATTTTTGTAAGTTTAGTTAATCTCTTAAATTGCAATATGATAATTTTGTTTTGTAAGTTAAATATTTAAACTATTTAGATACTATATTATACTTAAGAAACTTTATTTTGGATAACAAGTCTCGTTTAAGTTATAATAATACTTTGCTTACAAACTATATTTTATATTTTTAAAAGTATTTAAAATTGTATTATGTTATACTGGAACTGAAATTTATTCTCGTACGTTATATACAATAAATAACGATACGATGGCAAATATCTCTAAGGAAACAATTATAGTGCTATATAGGTTTACTATATAGAAATATAAGAGACAAAGGTTAAAGCTTTAATGTCGTATACATAATGTGGTGGTGGTTCGTTGGCTCCATTGGACTTTTGTCAGATCTTCTGAAACTGACGAAGTTATATGTATTCACTATTTTAATTAGGTACATGAATCTGGTAGAATGGAATAGTAGAACGGTGACCGACAAGACGAAACATTCGGTATTTTCGGTATTTACAATATGTACCTTTATATCGGTTACCCGGTTACAGTGTAATAAGTTCGAATGGGTATCATCTGGGATTTGGGTTTTCGGATTGTAATTCCTAAATTCCTTATTGGCTTGATGCCGCGAATGGCAAGGAAAAAACGTCAACAAAAGTTTTTGCCAGTGCATAAATTAATCCAATTAGTAGCACGGTTTTTGTCTACAGCGAAGACCAAGCGACAGTACATAACTGTGATTTATACTACGTTCATTTCTTTTGCTCGGGTTTATTAGCGTTGTATTTCTTCTTTAGTTAATTTTTTCCCCGAAAATATACTACCAGTTACATGGTAATCATTTTAATACACAAAAAACCTATTGCATAATATCTTCCCACCGAATCGTACTAATATGCGTCACAATTATCTGCTGTCTACATAATGATACGCCAATAATATTCAATTACAAACTTTTTTACGCGGTGCTGCGAAAAATACGTAAGTATTTATATTATATCATAGAGAAAAAAATCTCTGTGTAACAATCTTAAAAACGAAATTTATTTTCCGAGCATAAGAAAACTTATCGTCAGATCATGTTTCGCATAATAAATAACGTTGATCGTGTATAACGTATCTATCAAAACTGAGATTTATTTTGTTATTTGTTATTTCTGTTTATGCCAAAACGCTGAACGTTTTAGTCATTTTTTTTTTTCATACTTGTGAGTCGACAATCAATTAATAATCTATTTCAAAAATTAATATTATGAGCATTTTTGGTTTTTAAATAGGTAAATCGATATTTGGATTTTACCTCGAATTATTCTTTATACTAGATATCGTCAGACTAACAAAATTAGAATAAACTATAATAATCATATAATGGTACATGTGAATAATAAAACTAAAAACTAAACAAAATAAATTTTCGTTACAGTTTACAATCATAGATTGTAAAATAATTTAGGGATGTTCTATAATTCATATTGAATTAATAAAATAACATTATTGTATAAATTTACATATTATTCTTATAATATAATTCATACCTACCACGTGAAAAATGATCTTCATTGATTTTATTTACCATACGTTCAATATATTTAAATTCAAAGTGTTCTAGAAAAATCACATTTTCTAATTAATTATTTTTGTATTTAATATAAATTATTAATCAGAAATAATAATAATTATATTCAATTAAATTCCAAAATATTACTACCTGTGAAACAAAGATACAATTTGCTACCGTAAGCATACCCTATTTGTAATAATCGTACAATAATTTCGGATAGAAATCATGCTTTCAGACTTGTAGTACAAAGATATACAAAGTTTATTAAATTATCGTTTATACACTGTATATGATAATTAAGTTATCAAAATAAGCTATTATTATTAATTCCTACAGTATGATAAAATTGTAAAAAAAAGGTCATTTAACTCCCATCATCAGCAACAACATTTCCGCTGCTAAAGTTGTTGCAACGGCAGCAGTAGCAAAGTCAATGCGGTTGTGGCTTTTGTAGCAGCAATAGCTAGAAAGGGACGCGTAAGAGGATGTGGACTTCTTTGGAGTAGATGAAGGAGAGGACATGCACAATCTGACTAATATTATTCAATAATATAATATATAACTAAAAATTAAATAATATACCTTATTTTTTGTGACACAATGTAACTTATAATTTATGATTAGGTTAGGTTTGGACTTCAACCACTCTCGACCAAGCCTAATTGATTTAATAAAATCTTCATATATTTTCAAGAATAATTATATTATTTTTCCAAACACTTGCACTTTGCAGTTTATTTCGTATATGTCTGTAAATGTTACTAAGAATCTAAGAATAATAATATTATAGATTAAAAAATATCAATTTTTTCAATTCGGTGGATGTTCAAACAAGCACTCAGGAAACATGTAGTCATACAATATATTTCAACTAATGCGTACTTTATAACTATTGTTTTTTAAAAAGTAATATCGGTTAATAAAGTTAACAGACAGTTAAAAAATTTCGAGGGGATCCCGGATCCCATGAATCTTAGCTATCTTTGTACTGTATTAGAATAATTAATAATTGTATTTTATAAAAAGAAAACCGGAAACTTAATCTGGGAAACTCAGAAGAAATTTAAATTTATATAAGAAATTGAACCATAATTGAAATAATTTAATACATAATTTATCTTACATTAAATTTTTTATTGCATTTTTTTTAAACTCTTTAAGGACCCGAGTAAAATTTAAAAAAGGGGTAATATTATATTATTCAATCATTATTAAAATAAAAATCTATATTAAACTTTAAACATGGTTTAATTTTGTTGATAATCTGTTAACATATAGAATGTAACTAATAGGAAAAAAAGAAGATGTACAACTACTAATTTTTTTTGAAAAATATTTAATTAGTTTATATTAACAATATTTTATAAATTATAATGCTCTATCAAGTATAAATAACTTATATATAATCTGAAGTTGGAAAAAATTAATACAAAATAATTTATAAATTATAAATCATGTTTTTATATTTTTATCTTTACAAATATTGAGATAAAAAATAGACAAATAAAAAATAAAGTGGTGGAAAAAGTAGTATGTACAATTGAGAGAAACCTAAACCAATTATATATTAATATAAAGTTATACAATTTAACTAAATATTAAATTTCACACTTGCACTAGTCATCCAGTCGGGACGGTTTATAAGGAGTGTGTGATCGTTATAAGTTTAAAAGCCACGAGTTATCAGATTTCATAAACGATCTTAAACGGAATATATCTGTTTTTAAAAACCACATTTTGTGCTAAAACTTTATAAGGTAATAAAAATAGTTTTATATCCAATCTTCTAGAATAGTTTGACTATAACTTGGTAATAACTTCTGGTGGACGTATTATATCGTATTAAGGGTCTTCGATGGCAAAACGAGAACGCACGCGATGCATCATAGAATGCGCTTTTACTACTTTTCTAGCGGCGCATGCACGCGACAACAATACATATCTTGGTTTATACGGGCGCTATTAGAACACAAAAGGAGAGCGCGATTTATTGTTTTATGAATGTTCGTCCTATACGCATCACATAATTATGGTTGGGTGAGGAATAACTTATTATGATGACTATACGTACGACGCGGCGACATTACGTATTTTCGTCTCCTAACCTGTTTATATTATAGTAAGATCATGCGTTTCCCACAAATTAATTATATATGAAAGCTAATGTTTACCTGCATATGTACTATAATTATAATATAATATGTACTATATAAATAAAGTTACCCAAATATATAACACCAATCTATAATACAATTATGAATTGGGTAAGTTTTTCATATCTTATGTACAATTTCATAGACGCGAGCTTACGTCTCAAAATTTCATTATTTTGTTATATAACAGGTTATTAGGTTATTACGTTAGGCATACATGATAAACACATATAATAGTATATAAAGTTTTTTGTTTTTTCAAAAGGCATAAATGCAGGAAAATAATGTTTTTTTTCACATATTATCACTACTTATTGAGTAATAAAAATTAACAACACAATATTTTTACTTATCAATTTGTACATAAATTATAATTTAGATATATAGATATAATACACATAAAAGCTTATAAGAATAATTAATTATTTAATTTAAAGAAAAATTATTAGACATCACTTTTTTTAAATTTTGTACAGTTTTTTTTTTCTTGTGCTTTTATTATATAATCTGGATTTCTTATTGGCATATTTCTAATATGCCTTGGATCTACTAGCTCTGGTAAATAACAGTTGAAGTAAAATTGTTCAAGTTTTGGTAACATAGAAGTAGTCCAAAAATGAATGTCTCTTTTCACAATTTCGTATTTTATACCTTTTCTTGTCCACACAGCAAATATACAATAATCCTTTTCACAAATATTTAATTGTCCTTGAATTTGATAGTACCACTTGTGATTTTTTTTAAGTTCTAATGACCCATTTTTATTTTTCTTCCAACAATTAATTTTTTTTTTTTCTATCCCTTCTTCTGGTGTCATATCGGCAGATGATTGAGGGCATTTTATTTCAACTAAACCATCATTATTAATTAACCCATCTGGAGTTGCACCCAAAAAATATTTAAATTTATTTATAAATAAACCACACTCTCTAATTTCTATATTTAATAACTTTTCTAAAGACATTTTTGCTTCTTTTTCGTGATTTCTTCCATATTCCATTGCAATTGTATCGACATCTGTTGTGTACATTAGACTTTTTACTAAATTTTCACATCCTGTATCTGAGCGACGATTAATTATATTTCCAAAATTAGAAGCAGTAAGTAATTTACGTCTTATTTCATACCAATTGTTACATGAGCTTTGTTTTATAGTCTCTCTTTCAATAAGTTCTCTTTGTGTAGCCATTTTTTTAAGTGATTCTAAAAGTTCATTTTTTTCTACGTTAAATTCATTTTCATTCATATCTGGCTTAAGCGCATTATCTCCATATGATGCGTTTGAGCAATTACTAACAAATAATTTTTTTTTAAACCTCTTATTAACTGTCAAGCGACTATTTTGTCGAATTTGATTATTACGTCGTGTTATTTCCATTTTCACTGATGGCAATTTTCCAATAGGACTATTTTTTTAAAATTGATTTATGTAAAGAATAAAGTGGTCTCTTAGTATTTTTAGTTACTGTTGCAATCGCACAACGTCCAGCGTATGATCCTTTTAGTGCGAAATTTATTCTTTTACCGCCTATAAGTTTTGCAATTATTGCATTTAAAGATTCAACTATATTACTATCGACATTTAATATTAAACTTGAACTATGCCTTGCAATATACCGAATAGGTCGCATTAAGTTCTCCAAAAATACTCGATCGGTACTTTCAATTTTTTCAAAAAAATTATTACTATCATCTTTTTTATTACAAAAATAATTTGAACAATTTTTATGGTATCCAAAAACATGATTCGCAACATTTAAAAT
Organism: Eriosoma lanigerum; assembly: GCA_013282895.1. Lineage (NCBI taxonomy): Eukaryota > Metazoa > Arthropoda > Insecta > Hemiptera > Aphididae > Eriosoma > Eriosoma lanigerum. Next base: position 59,374,781 of record CM023357.1, on the reverse strand, counting down.
GTCATTTCTAAGGCCTTCAACTGAGTTTTCTTTTTTTCTATATTCTATAGCTTTTATTATACCTTTTCTCATTCGCAAGATATTGATTGATAATAATTTTCTATGAACTAATTGACCTGCTTGTTTTTGTACCGATATCTCTTTAAGCTTATTACAAAAATTACGAAGAAGGTGGTTACGACATTCAACTTTTTGTACTAACAAATTTTTATATGGTCTTGCATCTAAAATTTTTTTATATACACTTGAATCTCCATCAGCAATTAGTTTTTGATATCTAATACCATAAATCTGTTCACTCTGTTTAAACCCTTCAACAATTATAGCAGCCTCCATTCCTGATGACCCAATTTTATCTGGCCAATTTTTAGTACAACGATGTTCTTTAACATTTATTCCACGAAGACCAGAACGTACACAAATTGAACAGTATTTATTTTTAACTCCTAAGAATAATACTTTTTTTGTTCTGTAGCCAATTATAGCAGCCTATAAAAAAAAACGGATTTTATGATGTATGATAGATTTTATATTTTATTTTTTATGTATATGTATTGTGTATGAAAAAAAAATGTTTGGAGGGAAATATTGTACTTTTTTTTCAATATAAGATTGTGAGAACTTGAATTTTATTTTGGCTTATTCACATAGGTATTCTACATGTAAGAAAATATTGGAAAAATTCTTTACCGAAAACATAATTAATAATACTATATACTTACAGCGCCTGATAACGAATTATATGTTGTCCTGTAAGATCGCTTACACCAAGAACCGTCTGCAACTACTGAAATAAGTGGAGTTCCATCAGTATCTATATCTCCGGCAGATATAGCCAATTCAGCTTCTTCTTTTGCAGCTGCTTCCATTTCTTTCATAGCCAATTCTTCGAATGATTTGCAGATAATATCATGTGATTTGTTATATAGAAATTGACCTAAAGGAGGTATTTCTAAAGAAGCTGTCATGGATTGCAGTTGACTAAATCCTCCACCAATATTCATAATACCCGCTACAGCAGCAATATTTATATCAGTCATATTAGCTTTCGGATTTTCTGAATCAATAGTATAAGTTTTGTGACAAAATTGACAATTGAATGTAAATGATGATTTTAAGCCAATTTTTTTTTCACTAATACAAACCATATCTTTAAATGAACAACCGTAAGGGTAGTGGTTATCTTTTTCTTTAATTTGTGTACATATATAAACTAAATCTAATACTCTTCTTCCGACTATATTATGTTGTACTACATTATTTTTAATTGGCGAAATACTTATATCTAATTTATGTGTCTCAATGTTAGAATATAATATTTCAGTCTCTGTAATATTTTGGTTTGAAGTATTTAAAGGTTGAGCTAAATCTGTATTGTCTTGGGTTATTGGAAAAGTAATTTTTACTCGTTTTGCGATCGGAGACATAGATACGGAATCATTTGTAATATTTTCTACAGGCGGGGTTGAAGGTGTTGAAATTTGAATATTTGAAGAGGATTGATCATTAGGAGTTCTATATATACAAATTAAAAAAAAAGGAAAATTAAGTGGGAATGTCGATTGTGGACGTTCCTCCTTCGTCCCTTCGGTCCTCGGAGAAATTAGTGGTTTATTATAATTAAGATTTGAATGCAATAATATTGCATTAGAAAATACGATTCTGAGCGAAACTCAATATATTACAATACACTATACTAATAATTCATTCCAATATTTTACCTCACTTGTATACTACCTATGTTAATACTCAAAAAAAAAATTCAAGTCCCTACGATCAAAATTGAATTAATTATTACGAAATTTTAAAATTTTAAATAACAGTAATTGTATTTTTGCTGATTTTCCGTCATTTTTTGATAGTTTTTCTTCATTTTCGTCGATTTTCAAAATATTTTGTAAAAAGATTAAGTAGTATATGATTAGACTACAACAAATTTTTCAAAGCAATAAACCAAAAATTGCCTGAAATATTAAACATTTTCGGAAAAAAGTTCAAAGTTCTATACTTGGCCAAATAATCAACTAATCAATTCCAAAATTGTTTCTATAATCTAGAACACTTATGTTGGCACTTAAAAAAAAATTCAAGTCCCTAAGACCAAAACCCAATTAGTTATCTCAAAATTAAAAAATTAAAAATAATGAAACCGTTATTTTGCCGATTTTCGGGAATGTTAACTTTAAAAGCCTATAAAAAAAAATTGTCAGTCACGATTTTCAAAATATTTTGTAAAACGATTAAGCAATATATGATTAGACTTTGATAAAAATTTTTAAAGCGATAAACCAAAAATTGTCGGAAATATTAAACATTTTTGAAAAAAAGTTCAAAGTTCCATACTGGGCCAAATAATCGACCAATTCTCGTTCCAAAATTGTACCACACTTGTATATTATCTATGTTGATACTCTAAAAAATTTTCAAGTCCCTACAATCAAAACTCAATTAGTTAACACGAAATTAAAAAATTTAAAATAACGGAAACCGTAATTTGCCGATTTTTCATCATTTTTTTTGTAGTTTTTTCCCTCCCACGGAAAAACTTTTGAGAAATTCAAAAAATGAGCTAAATAAAGTACCAACTAAACGCGATTTGCAACCGAAAGCATACCCTACTTGTGGTAATCGGACCATTATTTCTACCCGAAAAAGTGTTTTCATACATCATAAAAAAAAAAAAAAAACATCTTTGTAAAACCAATACATTCTTTGCTTCGCTCAGAATCTAATATATATCTAATTGGTAATTATAGAGTATTGAATGAGCCAAAACAAACGACTGATTTTTGCCGAAATTTGAGATATATTACAATATATGTGCTATACCCGAAAAATATAAATAACTTGATATACAGTAAATATAAATTAGTTTACACTATATTTTGAATAGATTAATTGTATGTAAAAAGAAAATAATGGAAGAAATTAAGAAATTTAATAGATGTCGTGACGACGGACATCGAAATTTATTGTTTATTCGCATATACCTATACGTATTATTTAATATCTTGGTAATTTATATGGCTAATTATATGGCTACAATCAAAAAATTCGACAAAAAACAGTCGTCTGCTTTTCAGACCCAATAAATAAGTTACATTTGCGCTTATAAATTTACCTTATCCATCGACTTTTGCACAAATCGTTTGTTACTCTACGGTTACATTTTTTCTTTTTTGACAAAAATCCCCTTTTTTTTTTACATACTGGTGCAGTAGTTTTATTTTCCATTTTGAAATAATACGAGTAATACTGTTGTAAATGTTTTGCGCTCAAAATTCAGAACGTAAATGAATTCATATAGACTCGTATAGTTTATAATATGCATGAAAATAACAATACAGGCGTTTTATACGCTTTATATTTTCACATAATATTATGATGATATTATTGTTCATTTCATACAATAATAAATATGAAAAAAGTATTACAATATAAATATACCTATAAGTTACAGGCTATAACCATTGATTACTTATTATTATTATTGATATACTTATTTATATTCTATATACTATTTATTACTATTTATCAATACTATAGTATTTATAATCAATGGTAAAAACCTATAACAATAATCTAGTTATAATTTTTAAAAATAATATACCTAACGCAATAATATTATTATGTCAACAGTTAAAATAATTATACTATACTATTTGTACATATATATATATAATATAGATAATATATATACATAATATATTATGGCTAGGCTGGAATAGCCCAACATCCGATGGTCACCGGTCGCTGTCAATCGTGATCGATGGGTTACTATGGGTCTATGGAAAGTATAGAGTAGAATGTTAGTTATTGTAACGGCCGATCGATGCGTACACAGCGCCACATGTCGGTCAAAAAATTATATAATTTTATATCAAATATTTAGTAAACATGTTTTTGAATTTCCATGATTATGGTTTTCTGAGTAAGTTTAGACAAATAATACTCCAGACCAAAATTAAAGACAAGAAGTTAATCTGTGTTTTTATCAGATGAATTTTAATTTCATCAATAATACAACCTTTTAAAGCTGTTTAAAAATCAATAAATATTATATTTTTAATCGTTTATTTTTAGCATATAAAATAAATATTTTTAAAAATCATCTGATACAAACATAGACAACGAAATAACAAATTCAGAACTGCTTTTAAAATTAATATAGGACTATTATAACTATGTAAATTTATGGAAATTCAAAGACCATTTCAATGTTTAAAAAAATACAATGACGAAGACCCTTAAATGTTTTTCATATTATATAAAATGTAATTATAATATTATATTTAGAAATCGACTATTTCATCGATTATTTATTTAATATTATCTTACGTTATAACAATATATTCTTTCTATTGTCCAGTTTATGAAGTCATTATATTATATTGGTTTAAAAACCTATATTTTTCGTTAAAAATTCGATTTCGAATTATATACCGGTTGATAATATAATGCTACCTATGAAACGCTTTAAACTCAAACAACAACGTAAACAAGTATTTTATAAATTTATAAATGTTTCGAAAAAGATGTAACTTCCTATATATAGGGATAGTAAAATTATAAAATCGAAAGTTCCACACTGATTTCTATAATACATTGGTGCATATTATATAATATTTTGGTATTTTGGTCATACTATAACAATATTGATATTTTAGGATCCGTTTTATAATCCCTAAATCATCGATTATTCTTATCACGTTCAGAAAGATTGTTTTTCTATAAATACCGTTGAGTACAGTAATCTTTACGCAAAGCTTTATAGTTAATCGTGAATTTTATAGTCGAAGAATATAATAATATTTTGTAATTTATATCGTGCACCGAATTTATCTATTCATAACATATCTTATCATTATTATTATATATTTTGTTTGATAAAAAACGAATAATAACGAGAATTGGGAAGTAGCAATGTTTCGTGAATCGCAAACTTCTGGGATAACGCATACGAACAAGAAAGCGCGATGCCAGAAACTGAGTTTTTTCGTTATATTCCGAGATAAATATTTTAAATATAATTTTGTATTACCTCGTTCCATTTACAATAGGAATTTTATCTAAAAATATATTAAATAATACTCCCAAAGATGTGTCGTAATATTTGTAATGTAAATAAAGAATTAGGATTTTTTTTTTTTAAATCATTATTTAGGTTTTAATTTTAATAATTCATAGTTAACACAATGTACAAACTACTATAAATTTAAATTACAATTTAATCAAGGATAGACTATAATTATAAAATATTATGTTTCAGTATAAATTAGGGGATACGAATAAGCATATTTTAAATATACATAGATTAATTATCACTTTTAAAATCAATATTTTAATATATTTTAAGAACATGATATGACTCTACAGGGGAGTAAAAATATAATTCAACGGTGCGAATAAAATATATTCGACGCAAATAAATATATAATTAAAATTATATGGCGCACGCGTTTACCTTCATGATTTGTACACAAACATACGACGCACATATCATTTTATAAAAAAAAACAAAAAAAAAACAAATATTTAGAAATAGTAGTTTTTGAAACAAATAGTTAAACATCAATTTAATTTCCATGGTGAATCTAAACACGATTTTCTGATCACAGAATAAAATTTGACCACAATGATTTTCTCACTTTATTACGAGGGCGTATACTTACTCGAGTTTGTAACTACAATTATTATTATTTCGCTTTGGATCCATCGAATTGTTAGAGAACATGGATTCGATTTCGTTATGATTTTAATTTTAATGTCATGAAACCTGTATGAGTTGTGATGAATTGATAATTTTAATGTTTTTTGAAAATTTGTTAATTTTATTTAAATCTTTACTTAGAGAATTTGACAATCAATTTTGTTACAGACACCATTTTGTTTTAACATGGGAAAAATGATTCTAATGATTCGGCTATCGCAGCTTTAATTTGTTCATTGGAATTTCGAAATTATCGAGTCATATTTTCAACAATTATTCGTGATTTAATGTTATAATGATTAATGATGATAATTATCCGTACAATTTATTATGATTTTAATTAACAATAAATTATAGTGTGTTCGTAGAGAATAAATTTTCATTAAATCCATTTCGTTCTTTTTAAACAACTACTATTTGTTTATATTAGATAATCCTACACAAATTATTATTATATACCTACTAACCAAGAATATTATAATTTTGGTGCAAACTTTTTATTTAGCGTTAATAAATTAAGTTGAACAATTTTTTATTTGGATGTTTAATACGTAATTTTACTTTATTTTCCGAGGATTTTCACTACATTAGCCATCAAGTATTTCTTTAATGACATTAGTATGATTTTTATCTCGTTATTTAATTTGAAAGATAGAAAAATATCTTTACATCTGCAATTAAATTACACTCAGATACTTTATTTTTATATCAACATTTAGTTTTAAAAATAAACTACATTTATCGTTCAGTAATATGATAAAATTATCTTTTATTTATAAATATTAAAAAATTCCCAATGTATTTTATAATACATTACTAATGTAATAATTTTCATAGTCTGTTATTAGTTAATAATTTATTTCAATATCAACAAATATTAGTATAATATTACACTAATCTTAACTAACCTAATCTAATATCAAAATGTAATAAATAGTTTTATATAAATCATAACAAAATATTTTTAAATGTTTGGTATGTTGGTTGGACAACGCATATGACGTTCCTTTTGTCGGAATCTCTTTTTATTATCTTAAAAGTTTATAATAGATTATACGATTTTCAAGTATCAAGAATACAGATTCTTTTACATTATTACATTATATTTTTTATTTTTTTATTTTTTGTAATCCTATCAAGAATATTTTGTTGGCGGAAAAAGACAAGAACGTATAAAATATAAAGTATAACATTAAAAAAAAAAAAAAAAATGTACACTTTAAGTTTTAAGTCGACTATATTAAAATATTCGACTTATGTCCTTATTTTTAACATTACATATAACTATTCACATTCTCGCAGTACCTATAAGGAAAGAATAAAAATTTTACTCGTAAAAATGGGATCTGAATTTTAACGCGTCATTTTATTTTTCTCAAAAAAAAATCCCTTATTTTATTAAATATAACCGCGTATAATATATAATAATATTATATGCCTTGATCATATGAAATATTATCTAAACTAGTAGTAAATGTTGTATAATTTAAATTTATAGATCATCACATAGTAATATGATAATAATTAAACCTAACTTTAAGTTAGGTACCTTTATATATATATGATATACCTATATACATGATTTTAATAGTTCAGAATAAAAACAAGTATTAATTAAACAATTTTTATTTATTACAAACAAACTTAAATTATATAACAAAATTATGATGTAAAAGTGTGTGTTAACTATGAATTAACCAAAATATTTAGGTATCTATAGTAAGTTTAGTAATTATTAAATATTATTAACAAATCCATTAGTTAAATTATATCAATTACCTATTATTAATAGGACGTCTCAAATCTGCACGTTTTGATATCAAGCTGTTTATTTAACGAGAAATAAAACAAAATCACAGTCACGTAGAATTAAAATTATGGTGTTAACTTTAAACGCCACAATTAAGGTTCCACATGGTTGTTAAACAATATATTATTATGCATTTTCCCCGTTGGACGGACACAACGTCTGAAAGTTAAATGTGGAGTCCTAATAATACAATGAATTTATCTTATAAAAAATTTACAGTGTAGTATGTTATTGTCAAACGTTTGCGATTTCGTTCACTAAGTCATAACGACGTGCTGAACCCAAAGTAGTGACTGCGTTAGCTTCGATCAACTTCTTCGGTACCATCCTGCGAACGATGTGACCGCGATTGTCAAAAATCGATATAGCTACGTAATCATTATTGTTAATGGGCTCCAGTGAAATTGTGTTCATGATTTTGACGGTAACGTCAAAAATTTTCTCGGCGGTCGTCAAAAGATGATTTTTCGGTGGCCGTTTTATCGCCGAAAATCGCCAACGACGGTATTACGGATGAAAAAATCGTATCGTTCAACGGTAGCATCGTCGCGTACCACCGCCTAGCACCGGAGGACAACGTCCACTGCAACGGCTGGTCCGATGGATTGTTTTTTTGATCAGATGCTTTTGCGACCACCGGTCTTCCAGTGTTGTGAAAATGCGGTATTGCTGAAATATATTAATCATAATATTATTTGGTCAATTGAGATACTAAGACTTAGGGTTTATATTTTATAGTAACCTCCGGTACATTGTTATAATATGTATACAATAATGTTATAAAAAGAGAAAAAACTCCTAATCAATAACAGTACTTAACTTAGATCCAATAAAATATAAAAATATTTAACAGTAATTATTAAATCAGAAATATACTATTTTGGAATGTCTATTTAAAATCTCCAGTAATTCTGTTTGTATAAGAAGTAGCTAATTTATTGGCAAAACATTTTGAAATGTATTATAAATATTTGGTCAAGTGAAATTTAATACAATCAATAAATATTTGTTGGTTTTAATAAATTATTATATAATAATTTTTAAAGTGCAAGAAATAGTTTATTATTAATTAAATATTAATTTAATAAATTAAATTAAAACGTAAATATATATAATATATTATAAAGAGTGTCTCAGATCTATTTACTTATTTGCAATATCTCAGTGAAAAATTAAAAATTTAGAATGCAGTTTTTTTCATAATATTATTTAGGCAAATAATAATATTATTTATATAATATAACTTTTATTACTTGTTTAAAAAAATACAACTCGTAAAAACACTTACTCATTTTTTTTAAGTTACATACAATTTTAAGATAACTATATTAAAATGTATATTTATATGAGAGTTTTGATGTGTTGATCTCTTAATTCAATCAAGATTTCAACAATTTTAATTTTTCATGAAGATATTCCAATTAATAAATAGATCTAGGACATTCTGTATATTTTAAAGTTTATTTTGTAAAGTTTAAATTTTAGTGGTAATAAACTTTTACTATTTTATGACCAATTTCAACTACCTAATCTATTAAAAATAGTTTATATATTGATATTTTAATTTTTTTTTTTTTAATAAAAAAAATCTACAAAGATGTTACTGTATTCTGCAATAAAAATATTAATCAATTAAAATATTCTCTGAATATAATTATGTCGATTGATAATTTGATATTTTCTAGATATACTATTTATTTATTACTTTTATAAGAGAATTTAAAAAAAACGTTGACCAAATAAAATGAGTAACTACTCACCAGAGCTCTGAAATCGATTACGACTCATACTATGATCGATCAACCTGGCATTTTTTTAGAATCCATTACTGGCCGATAATAATGAATTCTGAAATCTGAAGTTGATTGTGTGGGCGTATCTAGTAAAACCAAAGTTGTAAATGGTGTTGAAACATTTATGCAAAAAACAAATAAAAGATAATAATATTATTATAACTATAATTTCTTAATTAGAAAAAGTATATTTAATATTATATTAAAATTCTGTACTCTAACCATAGACTTCTTTAAATATATTTTTCATTTCTGTGATATGTTTGCTATTATATCCAATGGGTGTCGATGACGTAATAGTGAACATACAATTAATGAAACAAGTTCCATAATGGTAGATTTAAAAATCAAAATTATAGCACTTTGACCATATTATAACGATAGGTCACAAGATATAAATTATTGAAATCAATGAATTACAATTTTAAATGACATGTTTATTTTTCCATAAATTATCGTATTCACAAAATATGAGTTTATTTTACTAGCCAGTTGGTTAGATATTAAAATATAAGAAATAATAATATGATTAATAAATTGGGTTTTGGGCTTTTTGATCCGAAAATTAACTTCGTAAAACATTATAAAGTAAATATTTTCACCAGTAGTTAGGTATTTCTTTCGTAAAAATTAATTTAATTTTAATGTTTTATATGAGATTCCTTATAAATGTGTATGTAAATTTCGATCAAATGCTATTGGTAGATATCTGTTTGTTAAATAAAAAAACAATCTTTCATTTAGAGAATTTAAAATGTATTGTAAATATTAAAATCTATCCTAATTTGTATAAACATTTATCTGTATTATTCACTATACCAATTTCTTCAAGTGCACGTGAAAGATCTTCCTCAGCCATGAGGAAGATTATATTTTGATTAAGCGTACATACAGGTATATATACTAGGATTGATTTTCCAATTTTTCCCTTTATACAGAAAAATATTTTTCTTTTAAACGTAAGAAAAATATTTTAAATACATTTTCTCTATCAAATCACAGCATATACTATTATAGAAATATATTATATATATTTTATACATTTTCAAATAAATGTAATGTTTTTTAAATTAATTGTATTTGTTAAAAATTACCAGGCTCAAGATTTATGAATAATTATCATGTTTTCTTATAATAATATATAATAGTATATGTTTTCAATGAGTTTTAAAAGAATTTGTGATTTGGGGTATGAAATCATAGTTTCAACGTAGTTAGATTTATTTTAGTATAAAATCGTTGCCTTTTAAGTTTTAAACACAAATTTATTCTATACTCCTTTAAATTCTATCCTTTTAATAAAATACATAAATACCACTTCTGTAAATCTTAAAATAGATTACAGCTTATTGAAATAATTAGGTCCAATATCTATCTCAATTATTGATATTATTTTAATTTATGTACATATATTATTTTAAAAACATGACTGACGCGATGGTTTTTGTGAATAAGCTCGTAACATTTTGACCGTTGTATGAGGAATATTGTTTGTTTCAGGGCTTGCATTTGGAAAAAACAAAATGTTTAACGTTATAGAGCATATGTGTTTAATGTTATCAGATATTTTATCGTTATGAATTAATTGTGTTTAATGTTACGGTTAAATTATATTGTTCTTAGACATTTACGTTTAGCGTTTACCATTATTTTAATGTTTAACGATACTCATTATGAGGAAAAATAAATTTTCTATATATTAAAATACTATATAATTAATAATAATAAATATTATTTAAATAGATAAGTATTAAACATGCTTTAATGTTAGTTAAAATTTAAAATATCAAATTACATTATACTTCGATTAATTATTGAGTATTCAAATAATCCATTTCAACATAACAAATCTTGTTTATTGATGTACTTATACATATATGTACAAGTATACTATGGGAAACAACATGTATTTCTTAGTTTTTTATATGTAAATATATACATTAGGTAAAAAAAAATGGTAAATGATAAATAACTTTTATTAAGTATAAAAACTTACATTTTTTTTTTATAATTTATTTCCTCTTATGATTAATATATCTTCCAGTAAATCACTTGAAATTGGTATAGTTTTAATTTAAACTTGCAAATAAAATAATACATATAAATATATTATATTTATAAATTTTAAATAATAATTATTACGCTTTAAATAATTTACACGTACATACAATTAGTAACAAAACACGTCAATAGGGCATCCACTAATACACGTCTATGATGTTTGTGTTACATATAATTTCACTTCTTATAAATTCTCTATTTTAAACTATATAATATTAAATTATATTTGTACACAAATAGTTAAAATTAAAATAATTGGTAATGAACCGATGATAATAATGTGGGTACCCTGATTAATCTGATAAACAACGGGCATTTCCTATTTTATAATGACATCTACAAAAATATTCCTATTAATAATACGAATAGATAAAAATTATTCTTAAACATGTATATTTCATATTGTGGTAAATATTGATTCTCTAAATTAATAACAATATAATTTTGTTTTTGTATTATTATGTTTTGTGTTATTTACTATTTATAACGTTAAAGCATTATTTCGTTTAATATTATGTTTTATTTATTGGTATTATTATATTTTCGTTAATAATTAACCGTTTAAATTAATATAGCATATTTCAATCGTTTTATTACAAGTTTAACGTAATAATCATAACGTTATTATAACGTTTGCAAGCCCTGGTTTGTTTATTATTGTAATTGATTATTAATAATTTATAAATAATTAATAATAACTATTTACTACACTTAATGATTATTTGTGAATGGTATAATAGTATTCCTAGCAAAAAGGTAATATATTGCTTTAGTGTAAAAATATATATAATACTATAATTATAAAACTATAATAATATATTTTATAGTGTATGGATGTGTGGTGTTAGGATACGTTATGGAGATAACCTGTATGATTTCATACAATACATATTATGTATCAAATACTTGGCAGTAGATATAGCGAATATAAAATAACTGTTAGAAATGTAAATTCGATATAAAGTGCATTTTATTTAGTATATATAAGTTATCTATGGAATTCAATTTTAAAGTTTTTTTTTTTAATCAATTTCCATTAGTTAACAATTTCGAGAATATCAACAATCCTTAAGGAATAGTTAACTAATTATTAAAATTTAAATATGTATATAAAATTTTTTTAAATGTAATATATATTAACAGATTATTACATTTTAGAAGTTTAAATTTGTTTTGTATCTCTTTTTAAAATTGTTTAAATGTAAAATAAATTGGTACATTTATAGGAGATGCAATCATTTTTTAAGGTTTTATAATGCATAAAATATTCACATCGCTACTCATAAGATACGAATCTCGAGGTGCATGCGGAAGATAAAATTAATACTTGTATTGTACACTATTATAACAGTCTCAATTCCCATGTACATGTGTATTTATATATATATATATATACCGTTCAGAAGATTACTTACTATTGATAAGTCGTCACAATTTTTGTTTGATTTTATGTATAAATAATGTGATATTATTCATTGCAATATTATTGTTTGTATAGTGTTCCAGCGTAATTAAACAGACTTTATATTTGAATAGCAAATCAAATTTTAAAAGTACAATAAATAATATTTTTTTGTATTCATATATAATGCGTTCTTGGTATTATGTTAACTAGACGAAGATTACCATATTCTCAGAAACCTGTATTGCTTGCGAATTTCTATAAAAATAATAGTACTAGTACTATTAATATAGTAGTAATAATAGTTAAAAATAATTTGCAGACGTGAGATATAATAATCATAATAATAATGTTAAAATTATACAAGTGCATACGATATGTAAAAAAGTATACTGCGTCATAAAAAATGTTTTACTTAAATTATACAAACTATAAAAATAGTCGCATTTGTAATAATGGAATAACGTCTTTTGAGAACGTTTACAATAACCCCTTAACGCGGGCAAAAAAAAAATAAAAAATAAATAAAATCAATCTAGAAATAATATATTATATTGTTATGTTGATTTTCGATATTATATATTTCTCGTACTTGCAGTCGAATGTTTAGAAATCATATTTTATCTATAATTTATTTCGAGTCCGATCTCGGACTACAATATTATCGACGAACGACTTTCACAGCATAACCGTTTGTATAAAATATGTCTCTTTACAATAATCTATTCGTATTCGCCGGATGTCGTGTTAGGGATACACATAAGTGTATTTCCATTCACCCAAATTCGTTTTATAAAACTTTGACCTATCGTATTATATTATAGTTCTCTTGTCGTTTAGCTTAATAAAACCACGTGATTAATGGTGTTTATCTCCTGTAGATCGACCTTCTTTCCCATGTCCCGGGACATGTTTACGTCAAAAAAAAAAAAAACATTTTGGTTTTAAACCTCGTATACCTACATATAAAGTAATGTTGCGATAAATCGTTATACGCTTACACTATTTCCAATTATTAGGATTTTCGATCGAAACTTTTCCGCCGCCGTATTTGCAATTTCTCAGATATAACATTTTAAATCATATAATAATATTACACCATCCTATTTACAGATAATGAATTATAAATTCAATCAAATGAATTCTTTGGGTAAAATATTCCTAAAACAAAATTATTCGACAAATTCACAAGAACTACGGGTATATAAACATTAATAAATGACACTGTTTTATATTTACTATATCACGTGTATAAGTAGAAAGAGTGGAGCAACCAGTGGTGGGGTTATTGAAGGTTATAACCCACTTCTTAAACATTTTTTTAAAAATTGTTTCATTGCATATCATAAGAGTATTAAAATAATACAATATAAACTGAAAATTTAGATTTACAATCAGTTAGAATCAGCTAAACTTTGCTTATGCTACTCACACTACTTTAAAAAAATTTCTGAAAATGCTGATACTCATAGTTTCATGATATATTTAAAAAACATTAGGAGTGCCTGTTCTTTTTTCAAAATTAATTTATAAGAAATATTAAATTTTCTGTATGTATAATATAGACATTCTGCATCGTCTATATCATTCCCATAATGATTAAATATAAATAATTTCCCTCCTCCCTCCATTATCTTAAACTGGATCCATTACTAGTATTTTGTATGTAATATAATTATAATATGTGTTAATATTAAATTGTGACCCCCTCCAAGTATTTTTCTGGTTGAATAACTTCGTAAAATATACTAAATCATAAATTATTATTATTACTTTTCACTATAAAATCGTATTGTTACTCATTTTATAAAGTATAATAAATAATACAAATTTAAATTAGATTCTAAATGTAAAAATTGAAGAAAAAAAAATCGTTTTTTAAATTATTTAATTATGTTTTACGATCAAACATTCACAATTTAAGTTATAAATAGTTCCATTTCAAAATAAAATGTTTCGATTTTTATTTCTATGAAAAAACGTTATTTTATTTATTTCAAATTTTTAATAGTAAGATAAAGAGATATTACGATATTAACACATATTGTATTTTTATTTGCAAATACTGCCCATATGCGAGTGGAAAACACAAAGCCAAAATGATTTTAGTTGCATTTTTCTGGATTAAGCAAAAACACAATAGAAAGTGGAAATATTATGACAGTGGGATTGGGAAGAATAAATTGTAATTTATATATATATAATATATATGTTATTACCGTGGGAAATGTGGTGAATAGAAGTTAAACAATAGTGTTATTAGAGAGAAAACCAAAATATTATTTGCATTACAATGGCGATAAAAATATTCGTTTTTTTTTTTGTATGACAATTTTTAAAATGGCTATGTATATTTTAAAATAATTGTACAAAAACTTTATTAAACAATAAACTATTTATGTTTAATTTTTGTATTATTAGGCAATAATATTATATGAACGGATTGTTGTTATTTATTTATATGATAATACTGTGTTTAAGTTCATTTTAATTAAAAATTGAAATTATCATAAAGATGAATGGTAAAGTGAATGCAATAAAACATGTTATAAAAATATTGTTTTTATCTAACAATTTTTTTTTTTTTTCATAATTAAAGAACGTAGGAGATAAATAATTTATTAACTAATATAAAACAATATTATGCACGGTTTTTTATATCAAAGATGTTACAACGAATAAAATGTAAATGTTTTAATGTTAATATTTCTTTTTTTTTTTTTTTTGAAACAAAATAATAATCAATATTAATAATAACTTAAAACCAAAGTATGTAAAATATTTTAATGTACCTACTCATAGTAAAATATTAAATTGTTGGAAGTAATAAACCGTTGTAAAAAAATAATATTTCTACATTACGATAAATTTGTAGGTATAAATGTATAGTATGTTCATTTGTCTATTACTTTTTAAATAATATGAAATATGTGTAAAAATTTACAGTTTTTACATAAGTGTAACCATAGAATGCATTCAGTACAAGATTTTTAAACATTTCTGATTTTTATTCAGACCATGTTAGTGGATAAGAAGATAAATTTCGGAATATTGTGTTACTAACCAAATAAATTATTATAGGTAGACACTTGCATAAATTATTGTAACCTAACCTAGTACCTACTTATTGTCATTTTATTGAAAGTCAAACGAATTATTGTTGGCATTTTTCGGTCTCAACTTTTCTTAAATTTTAATATGTATCCATTCTTAGTTGTAAAATTACATTAAACATTAACTTGTTCTTATATAGTATTAATAAATTATGTGTCGTTTAAAAAATATTTTTAAAACAATTGTAAGAAATCTCGTATATAATGAGAAAAAAATTAACAGGTTGATTTTTTGTGTAAACATTATCAGTATATTCAATTAGTTAGTAACAACATTTTACATAACAAATTGTATTAAAGTCGTATAAAGTCCGCATTAGCGACTAGCGTAGCATTTTGACGAACTAACTCAGCTGCCTCGTGTCGGTATAATAACGAACATCAATCGATGTTGTATCGATTTTATTATGTTCGTCGTAATACCGACATTTCGTTAATCGCAAGTCCATAAACGTGTTACGTGGGTAAGGACGCGGCTTATAATATAAAACATAATTTACAAAAACCGCGAAAAAACGTGAACTCGAACGAGAATAAACAAATAATTTAAAAGAAAAAAGATTTTTAGTACGATAATAATAATTCATTATTATTGTACTAAAAAAAAATTGTATTATTATGTTATATAATATTATTATCAATAATAACATATTGTAGCCGTATAACAAATCCTTTTCGTGTATGATTAGTAAATATTTTACAGTATCGTCACAAAAACAGACGATAGCGATAACTGAGCTCTTGTATTGTTAAATTGCAGAGCAACAACGTGATTATTACGATCAGCAATATATAGGACGAACAATCGGTCACCTTCGTTCCCATTATATTATGTTTGACAATACGTTGTCCCTTCTAGTGAATCTGTCGCGTTACCGTTACCAATGTTTTAGTCGACGGAATTTCCGTTTCCAAGTTGACTAGTTTCTCGTTTCTGTTAACGCGTTCCTCGATACGTTTCCTGTTATTCTTTTTTTCCTTAAATGTCAATCCCTTCGTATGCGTCTTTTTACCGCAGACGTGATTTTTACGAGACCTTCGCGGCGTCGTCAACGGCTCCAACGACGACGACGGTGTCGAAGAGTTCATTGTGGTCGTGATCGGGAATCCGGTAACCGGTACCATACGAGCTGCCCATTCGTCTTGTCGAAATGACCAATAGTGGACCGGCAGCGGCGCCGAAGACGCGTTCAGCAGCAGTATCCCAAACCAAACGAAGGCAATTGTCCACAAAATCTTTCGTAAACAGTCTGCAGACTATGTTTTCTTATAATTCGCGGATTTCATTGTTGTAAATTTGTGATATTGGTTAGTTAAGTATTTTTTTGATATAAAATTTTATAAGTACTAAATATATTACGCAGCGTTCTTGAATAGTGAAACGATTTAGATGCGTTATAGATGACAAATAGCAAAAATTATTTTGATTATAATAATATACATTTTCCACTTTGTATAAAATAAATATGATATTGTTTTGAAAAGAACAATTTTATATTTCATTACAAAAAACTATATATTATTATGTTATTATTCGTTTGATGATTCATCGTAGGTATTACTAAGAGACATATTTATATTTTATGGGATCAAGATATTATGTAAAGTGTACATGTAAATAAACATTTTCTACTACAATTTTATTGCTGAGGAATAACTATTATTCCTTATTACTCCTCTATTATCCAAATTATGTCGTTAACTACGCACAAGTTATAAAAATTATTTAAATGTTTTTTAATTAAATCAAAATCTGATAGTGACTTTACAGATTAAAATATTTTAATGTCATTTTCTAGTAATAATATATTGGAATATTTCATGTATAAAACTATATAATTCATAAATAAATTAAATATTAGAGATGATAAGATTGAGAAACGACAGAAATTACTTATATTGGTTTAGAATTAACATAGTTATTAAAAATTACATGCTGTGTTCTTTGAATGAAAAAAGAGTGGAACTAATTTATGTAGTTGGTCAGCAAAGACAATCATATCAAGTTATAAATTAAAACGCCAAAAGTTGAAAAAAGAATTGAAACTTGCGGAACGAAAAATCGTCATTTAATCGTGTGTAAATTTAGTTTAATAGAATGTTATTGTATAAAATTGTAAATTATTATTATTTAATAATATTTAATTTATTTTATTTTAAATGTGTTTTATGTTAAATCATTTTAAGTTGTATGTGGAAATTATAATACAATTGGAAATTAATAACAGTGTACTAAATTATTTAGAACATAAGTATTTCTAGTTACTATAGGACCTAGTAGTTAGTTGAAAAATAAGAACACCTAAGTCTAGAGATTTATTATAACTACCTGATTTCTATATATTGAATATTTGTAAATTTGTATTCTTCACTCTTCAACTATAATATCTTGTTTTCATCACATTTTGTCGTAACCAATGTTATTGAATACGTTGTTCGCATTATCTGTTTAAAAATGCGAGGCAATAAAATAAAATTATATTCATAGTTGGAATTGCATAATTGAAAATAATATTACTAGCAAATGGCAAAATATAGGTTTTTTTTTAACACTGAGTTATTGATTTTTTAAGAGATTATTTTAAACATTATTTATAGTTAATACAAATAAAATTAAAATATTCAACAATACTATTATGTGACTAATAATATATAGTAAAAATAGCTTTATTCGAGTTTTATTTGTGAAAAAATAGGTACTAAAATATATTATAATATGTCAGGAAAAGCTAATAAGTACTCTTAAAACCTCAAAATGTTACATTATATAATAATAAGGTAAATGTTGTTATCTAAAATAATTAGACGTTTTCGATATAACTATCTATTGACACTGACTGTTATAAAAACTAATAGTAAACAGAAATAAACACGAAAGATTAATTTCCATTTGTTATTTAGGAAATCGACGAGAAAAGTCGGGGAAAATTATGTCAGCTGGAGGACCAGTGACGCAAGTTGCTGCGTCTTCACCGACGCAACAGTACAATAACGGGCATCATCACAGGACTACCAACGTAGAAAACACGTCCACATCTCCAAAACATCATCAAAACATAGGTCTGTGGAATATAGAAAAAAAAAATTCATTAATAAAATATATTTTCTTTGGTAAATATTTTTTTACATTTTTAATGAATTGATGGCGGAAAATACTCTGTTTTCTGATGTATATTTTATATACGTAAGTATATACATTTATATTCTTATTAATATGATTCGAATTGCTTAGGACACAATACTGTTCATACCCTTTATTAATAATAATAATTATTATTATTTATTAATATTATTATTATTATTATATTTCAATATCAAAATTGTTAATAATTATTAAAACATATATTATTGAGTTCATAATTCTTATCTACGGGCCATTGGAAATTATCATATTATGTGTATGAAATACTATCGGAGGAACTGCAATAATGGTATGAAGGATTGTTATCGAGACTAACGAGAAGGGTCAAGAAGAGATTATGGTTGGTAGAAGTAATTCATTTCCTATTTCGAAACGATTACTTATCGTGATATTTATTCGTATGGGAAAATCTATTTATCTGCTCATGTTGTGTTCAAAAAGTAGATTTATTGGGCTTTGGTTTATAAAAAACATATAATTTAGTTAAGATACAGTCGTTTTTAGTATGTCGATTATTGTCGTTGTTGTATGAATTGTATTACGTGTGCTGTAGATCGAATATTTTACGAACAAACCATCAGACTTAATTTCGAGCTTTCTTTCCGAGACGAAAAAAACTCTTTGTGTACGTGATCCGGTCTATGGTCTTTTTTAAATAATTTCAACGCAAAATAACCTGATGGTGCTTAGGCGAAACAATTTCTACCACGGTTTAGTTATATATGATTGTTGTGGAATAATAGTAATATTAAGTCAATGGACACGACAAAAATTTATGGCGAAAAATATTACCGATAAACCAAAAAGTGCAGGAAATATTAAACACTTTTGGAAAAAATTCAAAGTTTCATATAGTAATTAAAATTTGATTTTTAGTATGGAAGTTATGAAACTTTATCTTATCCATATCGACTCATAATAAAATATTTAATACCTATATGTTTGACATGTGTTTAAAATATCAGATGATAGTAATAAATATAAAATATATATCTATCGTCATAACAGAAAGTTTAAATCAGGCTGTATGAAATTAACGCGTGGATCGATGTGTGACGGTTATAACACTTATTATAATATTGACTTGAAAATTTGAATTGTTAATTAGTTTACGATATTCTCTATTAATAAAAGCATTAATGTAAGAAGTTTAACACAACATACTAATGTGAAAAAAATTAAATTTTGGTTTAGTTAACACCAAGTTGGTGTTTTTTAATATTTCACATTTTATTTATTGTTAAATATAATTTAGGATTGTATTGATGAAGACTAAATTAATTATATTAAAATAAAATGTATAATAAAATTATATTTCGTTTTAGATACAAATGGTAAATTTAATCATTTCCTTTATTTACCTAGAACACATTACTATAATTAAATATTATTCTTTTGAACTTCTATCTATCTATTGTATAAAATAGAATTTAGAACTTGTTATTCTATCAGTTATCCTTAACAATTTTTTTAGAAATATTTTACAACCAACTACTATCTAAAATCGAAAAAGTAATTTTAAATTTTAATATTGTATAAAATAAAGGATTTTATAAAAAAAAACTACGTTTACGATCAGAGTGTTCGAAAATAAAAATAAATTTTATGAAAAATAGTCATAGAAATATATCCAATCCCGTAAAAAGTTTTGTACTCGATTTAGACTTTATGAGGTCGCGGTGATAAATGTAAGTTTACGATACGTCTTTACTACATAATGGATGGACGCCTATAATAAATCATCTAAATGTACATAGAATCTCATAATGTAAGACATAAGTCTAATATTATAGACACAGATGAAATAAACATATTTATTATGTTTTTTATCTCTAGAAATTTTTACATTTTAAAAATTCTTTAAAAGTACACAATTTTAAACTAATTATAGATATTATATATAATATTGTTATAAAAATAATATATGTTTATAGTTTATAACCCATTGAATTATAATATAATATTTTGAAAAATAATTTGTGAGTTTTATAATTTAATTACGCTAAATATTATGTTTCAACTATTATGTATCATGTAATTTTTTTACATAATCTGCATCTGCCACTACTTTTTCTTGACTAATATAAGTACAATTTTTTAAATTAAATTAATGAGATATGAATTAAAGGTATTTTATGAGTAATGTCGAAGCAACCCATCACCCTTATTATTTCCATTATTTTGCGGCGTCAATACGTTGCTTACTTATATTACATTAACATTAATTATCCTCTAATACTCTGTCCATTTATGTTTTAACCGTCATCTGACCATAGTATATAATATAATATAACTATATAATAAACATGTTTGCTTTACCATAGAGTTCTTGTAATTCTACATTTTTTTTTTTATATTTTTCTTCAATTTTCCTCCAAAGAATCAAATAATTTTCTAATTACTTAATTAACTTAATTTAAAAAAACAGAAGGTTTATCTGGACGTTTATTTCATTGATCCTCGAAGAAATTAGTGATTTATTATAGATATTGCAATGATATTGTATTCGAAAATACGATTCTGAGCGAAACTCAGTCAGATGTACAATATATTATACTGATAATTCATTCCAACATTTTACCATGTGTGTAGACTACCAATGACAATATTCAATAAAAATTTTATAAGTTTTATAAGTTTCTATATTTAAAATTGCATTAGTTTTAATGAAATATCTAAAATAAATTTCGTAAAAATTAAAATTTCTACAAATTTTCCGTTTTTCTGTCAATTTTTCTTATTCCTAGGAAACATTTTTGAAAAATTAGAAAAATGAGCTGTATACAACTCCTAGTATATGCAAAATTCTACCAACAGCATAATTATTTCCTGTTTGTGGTAATCGTACCATTATTTCTACCCCAAAAAATGTTTCCAGAATTTAAAAAAAAATAAGAAAAATACAAAAATTTCGTATAACCAATATAATATTACTCGCTTTGCTTAGAATCTAAATGTGGCATCAAGGTCAGTACATCAAATGTTCACACTTTCTTACTGCTATCGCCAAATACAATTTTGAGTTGTAAATATTAAGTCATGCACATCAAAATATTGAATAGAATTTTATATAACATTAATTTTTATATGATATTAGTATAAAAAAAAAAATAAGACGGCACATTGTATAGGCAATATTGTTACATACCTGTGTAGAAGTTAATTTCTTACATAATTTAGTTAATTATATAGATGATTATTTTATTAATAAATACATAATAATTTTATATTGACATGAAATAATATAGATACATTCTTTGCTATAATAATAATGTGTAAGTATTAAATTAATAAATTAAAACATAAATTTATTTATTAATATTATAAAATATAATTAATTATTATTTTGCGTTGAACACGGACTTTATTAAGTAGAGTTTTTCTCTAATTCCTCAAAAGTTTTTTCCTGGGATAAGAAAATGTACCACATAATGACGGGATTACAGCAAAATTATGGTTTCTATGAATTTGGTTTTAAATATGTTGGCATAGCTAATATAGTTTGAACGTAGGGACTTTTTTGAATAATCTGATATGTAATTTACACAAGTGGTGAAATTTTGAAATAAATGATCAGTATAATAATACTTATATTGTATATCTAACTGAGTTTCCTTTAGATTAGTATTTTCGAATGCAACAGTATTGTGTTCAAATCTTAATTATAATAAAAAATTAATTTCTTAGAGAGCCGAAGAGATGAAGGAGGAATGTCAAAATTCGACATTCCATTTTTATTAGTTTACACATTTGATTTAGCTGAATAAACTGTAAAATCTAATTTTATTTTATTTGAAATAAAGAATTGTTTATGAAAAAAATTATATTACCGTAAATAAATTGGTTTTATAAATATTTCATACAATTTACTTAGAAAACATCATTCGAATATAACATAAAATATGTTTATATTAATTCCCACGCTATCAATATTATGTGGAAATGAAATGATATTTCAAATTTTAATTTTAATTATAAAAACTAATTATAAACCTACAATATGGTTTATATTATGTTAAATAATGTAATAAAATATTATGAATGACTAAAGTAAACTATATTTGTTATAATACATTTTTTCTTCGTGAATTTAAAGATTTTTACGAATTACATATTGTATTGTCATTTATATTATAAGAGGTATTTGCATATTATAATTTTATTGTATTTATGGTAGTATTAAAAGAAAAATACTAATTAACATTATATTATATCTGATAAATACAGACTTTTATACGTTATTAATTGATTTGATTACGATAAAAACATCTAGGTAATTCGTATTTGTTTTGGAGAAAGGTGATGTCCAAAATGTTATACATAAAAAAAACAGTCTAAATCGCCGAGGAATAGTTCACTGTAGAATGGAGCAATATACCAACTGACACAATTCTGAACTGTAATCTCATGGTTGAACGATAACGAAATCCACAATATCCTGAACTTCACATTTAGTTGGACGCACGAATGCAAAATACAACGAAGCTATACACTTTATGTTATATTATTATTATATATTATCATTAAAACAATATAGAAAATTAGAACAAAATATTTTTAAGTACAGTAAATAAAAAATATTTTATTTATTTGATGTTGGTAAATTGAACGAGTAATGCTTAATTATAATATAAATTTACGATGATTCACATATGAGAACATATTTAAGGACAAAAAAAAACTGCAGTTCAACTACAGAGAATTCTTCTTCGTTCACTAGCAAGAGACTTGTATAGAAATTCCCATCGAGAGCAATATCTATTATCAACAAAACGTGTTGTAATAATTTACTAATAAAACTCTTAATTCAATACTATATTCGAATAACTGACAGTTAAATGAAATATTAAACAGCGCTGCTTTGACATTCTTCACTATAATTTAAAATGTTTATTCAATCAAATTGCGCCAACGTTTATATTATAAAGTGTAATTATAATTAGTCAATATTACAGTATAATAGTATAATATAAATACATTGTATATGTATTTATACAGAGAGGTCTCACCTTGATTTACTAATTTTAATTTCCCAGTGAAAATTAAAGGTTTTGAATACATTTGTCATTAAATTATTAGTTAGGCAATAGCATATTTATTACATCTATACTTTTTTATACTCTTTTAAATTCTTAAGTATAGAGTTTTGGCTTTTTTTATAAAAATGTTTAATAAGATATTAAAATTATTTTTACATGAATATAAAAGTAATAAAACTCATTATTTCGACAGGTGGTAGACCGGTTTATCGTTTGACGTCCGAAGCCAAACACGTGTTGTGTGAATGCGCCGAATATCAACTAGCCAATTCGCCGACACACGACCACGTCGCCGCACACATTCTGAGACAACTCGGCGATCGTCCGGATTTACCATCGTCGAAAAAAGTCCAATGCGTTTACGACGACGAAGACGATACCAAC
Organism: Eriosoma lanigerum; assembly: GCA_013282895.1. Lineage (NCBI taxonomy): Eukaryota > Metazoa > Arthropoda > Insecta > Hemiptera > Aphididae > Eriosoma > Eriosoma lanigerum. Next base: position 59,350,327 of record CM023357.1, on the reverse strand, counting down.
GAAGATTGCTACCAATGGTGAGACCAGCAATCACTGTTAATAATAATTTGTTGAAATATATTAATATATTGTTGTTTTTTTTTTTTTTTTTTTTTTAGAAAATTGTTTTAATCGAGATTTCTTAACTAATTTATCCGTATTTTTTACCACGACAATTAAATAATATTCGATAATAAAATATAGCGACGAAGTTCTTAAAAATTTTGAAACAATAATAATTATAATCAATAACGCAATCAGGAGAAGGTTATTCGGGTCATTTAGACACATCCTTGGATCGTATTTCGGTATTTTTAATTTGTTGAACGACCATTGTCATGAATTTCCTATTTATAACATACAAATTCCATCAGAGGTAATAATGTTTATTAGAAAACATTAGTCTATCAAATCCTTGATACCAATGACGTATTTAGCAATTACAGGAGAGGGTTATTTAAATTATACTAAGCATTGAAAAAATTCTACTTACGCTACTGATTACTATAATATCACAAAATTATTGTTATTGATATTTTATGTATTATATTATACATAATAACATTATTATTCCTTTAGTAATGTTTTGTATAATTTAATATTAATAGACAATAATATTATTCTAGATTCGTGAAACATTATAAGTGATGTGATATTTCATATAGACGTTATTCACAGACATTATGTTGTGTTTAATTGCTTAACAAATTTAACACAAAGGCACGTGCTAAAGTTTTGTTCAATTGAAAGTATTTTACTATCTTTTTTATAGCAGCTAAATGTGAACAATAAACTGTAAAATTGTTATAATATTATGTTAAGTTCTACGGTTGTGCATTTATAAACGTTTGCGTAGGCATACTGACCGATACAGATGACCGTTTTCGTTATAACGATATGTAGCAAAACGTTCGAAGATAAAGTACCCATAATCGAATTCGAGAATAAAATTAATAAAATTTTCCATTAGAGAACATTGTTTTGTGATAAAAAATATAATACCCACCACAATATAGCTGAATATAAATTATTTTTATTTAAAAATAGTTCGCAAAATAATAATAACCCAAAAAATAAAATACTCGGACAAATCGTATAAAATATTATATTTGTTTTGGTATTATTTATTCTATATAATTAAGTGTCTATTATTATATCAAAATATATGATCAATTATTGATATTTATCACCGAAAACAAATAATACATAATAACATTTCAGTGCTCAATCTTGTAATTAACATCTAAACAAAGCTTTAGAGTTCATATACGGTTTATAAAGTTGAATTTTATAAAAAATATACATTTAAGAGTTACAAAGGTTTTATAACTGGTTTTATTATTAATTTAATTGTATTATAGCTATTTTTCAACCAAAATTGCATAAGAACAATTTTTTTTTGTTTATATTTTGTTTTACATAGTGTGAAAATAACGTTAAGATTTAATATAACGGATAAAAATTATTATTATGACGTCATTATTGATTTTTTAATAATATTATCACACAAGCACGATAAACGCTCGTTCATCGATCGATGATTAGTTATAAAAATTTATACAATATTTAAATAATCACTATTTAAGTGTAATTGGTGGGTATGCCAAATAAAATGACATAATTGGTTAAAATATATTTTGTCAGATGGATGTTTTTGATACCAACTTCTATTTTTCTAACACAATTGTGGGATTTTTTTATGTTAATATTTTTAAAGTTATAGTTTATGGCCACTTATAAATAAACAACTAGGAAATGATCCAATATATTACCTACTTGTAAAAAATAAAATAATTAAATTTACCTTATTTATTTTCATTTAAAATTCGTTAATCATCATTACACATATTTTTTTGCAAATATAGTTTCTTTGTTGAGATGAAAAATCCACCACCACTCATTATTAAGTTTGTTCCTATGAGTTTAATAGATTATAATATAATTCGGTAATTTTCCATTTCCACGAAGATTCTTTGACCTTATAATGGGCTTTGATTCGCGAGTCAAAAATATATTAAAAATATAATAAAAATATAACACTCGGTGTTACAATGTTTAGATTAAGTGGTTAAGTGGTTAAGTGATAGATGACCAGTCATATTGGTACAATAATTTAGTGGTAGGATATTAATCTAAATGACCGATCAACCCAATATAAAAAATAAAATATTTTTGAAAAATTATACTTTATGCTGGTTATGAAAGTAGACAGTATCATATCAGTTAGGTATGATATTATTTTATTACCGTGAAATGTTTTTGTTGTGCGAATTCCTCGCACGGCAACAAATAATACATTTGTTACGCCAAATCCTCGTCCGTCATAACGATCATTATAAATAGTTTGTATTCGTTATCCACTGTGTGTAAACTATATAATAGTATAGATTTAATTCTCCAATACTATCTCTAGAAAATTACGTGCATTCGTCTTTTCTGGAGATTTAAGAGCAAAACAAATAAATTTATCAAATACTAGGAACACTGCGGTGATAAATCACAATTATTTTTGTTCAAATTGGAGGAGCATAAATCGATCTAATCACGGGTAAGACAAATAAACGACACGAGTTTACTCGCATCATATCAACAAGATTTTTTTTTCACTCGGTCGGGTTTTATGGTCATTTTAAGGAGGTAGGTACAATTGTAAAAACTATCGTTGGGGAATGTTTTCGCAATACGAATATTATAGAAAAAATTAATGTGTACATTATTGTGTTTACTGAACAGCGCCACCGCCGTCTCTCACAAAAAATAAACTTTGTTCGATTAATATATATATATATAGATTTCAAATCGTGATTTCTTGTATACAAGTCGAATGGAAAACATTGCAACGTACTACTCAAACAGCCGTTTTATGTTCATATTAGAATATCCAGGATTATCATAAACTCTTGTTACATAAACGGCTGATAGATTTACAATTTATAGTGTATATTTTATTTTTCTATATGAATTTATGAACTTGAAACCATAAATTATGCAGTATGTATCTGAACGACCCGAAAAGTCTTTAAAAAAGGTTATACCTGCGTAGATAAAATAAATCTTAGTATAATTCTAGTTTGGCTATCCCTTTAGATTATGTTTATTTTTTGTCCTTTGATTTGACTAATTTAAAAACAACGGTATAACCGAAAATTTGTAAAAATCAATTTTCATTGAATTATTATCATTTTAAGTATAGATATTTATTTTATTATTATTATACATAAATATTTAAAATGAAATTATCAAAACGTCGTCGTACTTTAAATGGTGATTAAGTACTCAACAACAATTGCTTTCTGCAAATTTGTTTCTTAATGCTTTTATCGGTTCCGGTTTAGGTACGGTTTTATAAAAAATTAAAAAAATGGTTTCGGTTCCAATTTAGGTTTTCTAAATGTTAAAATTAAGGTTTCGGTACTGGTACCAGTTAATACCGGTTTTAACCGGTTCTCAATTTTGTTTTTTAACTTTAATTTTACATTCACATATTTTACATGTCGTTTCATCTTTTTGTTTATCATATACAAAATATAAATATATCGATGACTTTCTTAGACGGACCATATTGATTAATAATTATTAAAAAATAAATTGTAATAAATGAAATAACTACAATACACACATTAAGAGTCGTAGAACAAATCGTGAAATTGAAACATGTAAAATATTACGATTACGCATTCACCCATATACATTTCATTATTGAAGATTTAATGTATTATACTATTCTAATTTTCTCAAAATAACATTTTTCAGAATTTTCTAAATTTATATATATACATATATTATTATACTGATTATGTTATAAACATTTACAAAAATAACAAGTATATTTCCGCACATGTCCAGATTATAACTGAAATAATATGCGCCCATATTATTTAATTTCTATTATTAACATATAATAATTCATATTTATAATAATATTTTATTATTTCACAGATCATCAATTTTCTGTAGTCCATTAATTCTTCAATAACAATTCTTGAAATTACAAAAAAAAAAAAAACTTAATATAAATATAATTTGTTGGAACCGCGAAGAACCGAAAAAAACCGACAATTTACTAAATTAAAAGATCGGTTCGGGTTCGGTTTCGGTTCTTAATAAAAAATATACAGCGGTTTTCATACGGTTCCGGTTCCAGGGTTTTTAAAGGGTTTCGGTTCGGTTCCAGTCCCTGAATATAATATTACATTTTTTCTACCGATCTGCTATATCGATAGATACGATGTTTTCCTCGACTAATCATGTGCCAATGATAGTAAAAATTATTGTTTATTACTCGTATTATATAAATTGTTACTAAATTATAATTACTCATATGATTGAATAATCTAAAAAAAAAATAGATAATATTGAAAGAAATATTGCATTAGAAAAAAACCATTCTGAGTGAAACTCAATATAATACAATATACCATTCTGATAAGCTGTTCCAAACGTTTATCACGTTTGTAAAGTACCTAAATGAATACTTAGTAAACATTTCAAGTCTCTACCATCAAAATTCAATTAGTTATAATGAAATAAAAACTTAAATTTGCCATAATTTTGCCGACTTTACGCCATTTTTTGGTAGTTTTTCTTTTTCCAAGAAAAATTTTTTAAAAAATTAATAAAATGAGCTAATTAAAGTCCCAAATACATGAAATTTGGCATGGAAATGGTACCCAATTTGTAGTGATCTGACCATTATTTCTATCTAAAATCGTGCTTTCAGATATAAAAAAAAAACTCTATAAAACCAATATATTCTTCGTTTCGTTTAGAAACTAAAATTTTAAAAATTGATAAAGAAAATGAATGTAATAATTTATTTAAATCGCTCTATAAAAAAAAATATGTGCCGAAACAATACAATAATTAACGATTTTACTGTAAAATTCTTTCTGAAAAGATATTTTTCTGCTTAGTATATAAAACCCTATTTATAATTTTTGATCTATTATGTATATTCTAAGGGAAGAAATGATTTATATTTCAATAACTTTTACCTTATCCAAACTCTATATATTTCATAATTTCGACCATATTATAACCATCAAAATTGCGGTTTAGGGTCCTTTTGACTTGAAGTTTAAGAATGTTATAATAATAGTAATATCATTGATCCATCCGAATCACATTTTATGATGTGGGCACTTACCTCTTGTAAATATATAATAAATGTTTTGCCTAAGAGTAAATTTTAATTCATTTTTCATTTTTCCGCAGCCAAATGTACAACGGAGCGTACGGGACGCCGAGCCGAGTTCCGTTGATCAGTGACGGTAACGGTGGTCGTCAACAACAGCAGAAGCAGCAGCGACGGCGGGCGAACAAGGACCGGCGACAAGCTGCCGCCGTCGCCGAAGGGTACCGTCGTGAAAAGGCCGCCGCGCAGGCCACGGCGCAGGCCGCGAACAAGAGGCCCGCAAAGTCGAGACGGAACGCCGCGCCGCCCGGAGTGCCGGTGGCCCTGGTTCTGTTGGTGTTGACGTGTTACATATGCCTCGGTGCCGCCGTGTTCGCAGCGTGGGAAGGCTGGACGTTCATCGACGGTGCGTACTTCTGTTTCGTCACGCTGTCCACAATCGGTTTCGGCGATCTGGTCCCCGGGAAATCGTTCCAGGGCACCGACACGCAGAACGGCCAGCTTCAATTGGTCGCGTGCTGCGGTTACCTGCTGTTCGGTCTGGTGCTGATCGCAATGTCGTTCTCGCTGGTCCAGGAGGAAGTGGTGTCCAAGTGCCGGCACGTGGCCCGCTTCGTGGGCCTACTCAAACAGCCGCCCCGGCCGGGCGCCCAACCGTACGCCCTGTAACGGAATCGCCAATAACGTTCATCGACACATTGTTATATTATATTATCCATTACTCCGAACGCGTATACCCACACCGACGCCTGTCTTCACGCGTTTTTTGCACGTCCCCACGTCCTGCGGCGCGCAAAATTGCCTGGGTTTTCTCTCAACAGTTTTTATATTTATAGGAAAATCAGACAGATCCGGTTGGCAAATAATACGGTGTTTCCAACTCTCTGGTCAATTTCTACAAAACCTATTGATTGATATTATTTTATAATATTTGTGTTTTTTTTTTTTCTTTTCGAACCGGTATACTCGTTATTTGTATAATATAATAACTCTCGTACGATTAGATTCCACTCGTTATTCAACTCTAATAATAAAATGCAAATTAATTGAGGGGCGGCAGCATTTTCATCACGACGTGACACGAATAGTTGTAGTTTTAAAGCGACAGGCACGTTAAAAATCATGAGAGTTTACAGTTTGTTTGGCAGACCGTAATAAAAAGTTACAGTATACACGAGCAGGATTCTGATCTAATGCCATTTTCATAAAATTCGATCAACCGTTTTAGTCATTAACGAACATAAGAAGAGACTTTTTTAATGTCTATGTTAGCAAACGTGAACTATTAGAATCACTTTAAATACGTTTATAAATCACACGTTTCAATATACTCTATACAAATCTTACAGATAGAGTGGTTTTTTTCTCGATTTTGGTTAAACCAAACCGAATATTAATATTCGTATTTATATTTATTGTTGAACACAATTTCGTGATATAGCCATTCAATCTGAATGAACGATTTTCAGACGGTATGCGTTTGCCAAGTTTATAGTTATTAAATAAATTATTTCACATTTTTATTATCTGAACAGTATAACATTATTTTACTATTATCAGGAACAATAAAAAAATTATCATTATATTGATAAATAATAATAATAATAATAAATATATAGAAATAAAAAATTCTATTAATATGGAGTACAATGGTAAAATCGTAAAATAATATTAAAGATATATTTATATATAAATTATTATTTCTAATCAATTGTTCATAGGTTATATAGTATGTAATAATAGTATGTCATATATTTAAGATATAAATATATAAGAATTATAATATAATAAATTTAAATATTTGTGATTAAAGAAGTCAAATAATTTTTATTTAATTGCGTAATAAAAGTATTTTGTTAATAATGTTTCGGGAAAATAATCAAAATTAATTACAGTGTATTTCAACCTCTTATTATTTCAATAGCGTTATGTTTCGTAATCCTAGAAATATAAGTTATATGTATACAAAATATTACCTATATATTTGCAATTTATTATCAGTTTGACAAAAACAAAAAAAAACAGAAAAAATTTTATTCTAATTAATCAAAATTTTGTAATTATAATGTTTATAATTTTTTTTACCAATATAACATTATAAATATTTAATTTTTATTTATTTTTAACTTTTGTTAAACGATATTTAAAACTATTGTATAATAAGAGGCTGATTTTTAAAACATGTACCTATTTCATTACGCAATGAAATAATTTAATAGTAAGCAATTTCTTAATTTATATATGCCATATCTTTTTTGTTCTTTGTTGATATTATTATACTTCACTAAATATTTATAACGGATAATTGTAAATGGTATAATATTAATTTAGTTATATATATATATATATATATATGAAATATGTCAATATATACACATATAAAAAAAAAAAAAAAAAATGTGTTTATATAATATTATTTTAAGAACAATTTATTTAAACACCTTATAATACGTTCATCTATTATCATTAACCGGATAATACACAACACATAACTAATAACATATTACCATGTAATATATTTGATTATAAATAATATAAAAATAATATAATTGTGTGATATTTATTGCAAATCGGTATTAACCCTATTACCAATAAGTTGCGAAAAATATATTATATAAAAATATTATCTGTGATTGTCTTTATAATATTTACAATAAACTTATATTAATAATTAAATTGAAGAACAAAAAATAATACGTTGATATATATTTTAATCAAATGAAACCTTAATGACTTAAAATCATTGTCGTACAACCTATTTTATTGCACAATGGTCACTATTTTAAACTTATCCCCCCTTTCTTTGTATTATATTTCCAAAATATATATTGTTTACTACCCAAAAATCAAGTACTTAGTATTTATAAATTCAGCTATAATTTATAGTAAAATTAAAATACATAATTTGGTTATTATTATTATGATTTCTGTTATAATATTATGTAAATTAGATAATTGCGAGTCAACTTATTATTGTACTTGTGCGAGGTTTAATAGTTATTATTATTATTAATAATAATTATTATTTTATATTAAAATTATTTTTATATTTTCACTTAATCAATCGTTTGTTTGTGCACGTCGTCTCCACCTGACATCCGGATTTCATTAGTCAATCGCTTTGATTCAGATATTATATATATTTATATCATCTTGTGTTGCTAATTTGTTAGTTGTTCTAATTTTGAACTAAGGTTAAATAAGAGTCCCTCTATGGCTACATAAATTAAATAGAGGACTTTAGATTTTCTAGTGCAGAAATTACTTATACAACTATATCCTCAGGATTCTAAGACATATCTATCGATGGACATTCACTAGACGAATAGTACAGTTAAAACATATTATATCGATACATCCAATGAAAGAGGTAGTAACTCCATTTTGCCAATTTTTCAGGAGGAGTAAAAGAAAATTCAAAATTAATTTCTTATTCTATTTTTTTTTTTTTTTTTTTTTAATTTTAATATTAATTTATTATCTCTTCAGAATATATGGGAACACAATCATTTTCGTGATCGACAAAACAAAAAATCTTTTATCAGAATGCAGTGTTAAATGTTGTAACTCAAAAACAAAAAAAATTGAGTTACTACCTTTTTCGTTGGATGTATCGATATTATATACTACTAATGCACATTTGTTATATAATATATTATATTTATATACAGAGATACATGTTTTGTCGCACATATTCTATTTAATTATAACGACGTAACTGTACATAAATATAGATATAATATATGTAGGTTGGTATAGAAAAAAATCAAAAACTTATGCTGAACATTAAAAATAATTCATATTTCCAAGAATATTTATTTTAATGGAAAATATAATAAATTTAATTATAACAAATATTAAAAGCTTATTGTATACTTATTGTTGTATATTGTAAATATAACGAAAGAAAAAAATGATTGATGTATCAATGTATCACAAACCCAATCATATACATATGGTAAAAATATGTACTGACAGACTTTCTCTCCTGACATAATTATCATGCATTATTGAGCCATTTAGATTGTTAAAAAAATTGCAATAGTAATATTTGATGGTTCTTGTAGAGAGTTTTAGTTAAAGTTTTATATTTATATATAAATTAATGTAACAGTTCCAAAATTGTGTGTTATAATCAGTAAAATACCTATGTAAATACTATAAAAAATTAAGCCTCTTCGTTCAAAATCGTTTTAGTTATTATGTAAAATTCAAATTCAATTTCCCAAAATTACAGTTTCTGTGAATTTAACGTTAATTTTCTTCATTCAAAAAAAAAAAAAAAAAAAAATGAGAAATTAAAAAAAAAAGCGAAATATAATATGCTAACTAGATGAAATTCTCTACCGTATGCTATAAACTCATATGTATATGATCTTCGTAAATAATCGTATCTCAAATTAAAAATAATTTTAAATTTTTTAACATATTTAGGAAAAATATTAATTAATTTTATATTTTTAAAGATATTAAATTTAATTATAACAAATTATAATATTAAAAGCTTATTGTATATTTATTGTTGTAGACTGTAGATACATCGAAAGACATTTTTAATCTATATATTATAAATTTAATAATCTGTTAATATTCCGTTAATTGTAGACTGCTCATTGAAGCCGCAAATTGCTGATATTCATTTTTAAATATAAAAGAAAAAAAAATACTATAATAATTATATTAAAATTCTGTTAATTATTATAATTAATTATTAATAATTCTTAATTCCTATCGATAATAATAATTTACTGGATTTACAATGAAGTGTTTTTTTTTTTTTATTAGCTATTTATATTCACACTTCTTCGTACCTATTTGACTATTTAATGAGTTTACAATATTCTAGTAAACATTGAGTGTTGCAAACGAACATTATTAGCAATTTTGATTCTTATGATTGCATGTTAAATACATTTTATACATAATATTATGCCACTTAAATAAAACATTTCAAATTTTATCAATCAGAATTATATTTAATTATGTTAAATTAGGATATCTGAACTGTAGGGAAAATTTACAAATTTAATATTGATATAATATCATAATTTGTAGTGTATATATTTCAATATTTATACTATGATAAATTATTTTAGTTTGAACATTTATTTTTTATGAGCATAAAACGAACTGTGAGTTATGAAATGTATTGAATCATGATTAATGAATTTGTTTAGCTATATTAAAGTTAAATTTTTCAAAAAAAATAATTTGATTGGTATCAATATAAAATTACAATACATGTTTAGCTAATTATAAAGGTTGTAAAATAATTGATAATTATCTTAAAATTATTTGGGTTATTTCTATATTTTCAGGTTGAAAAAAAAAACGTTTAGTTGTTTTATAAATAATATAACAAATGATACCTTAAAATAGTATCTTAGTTACTTACCTAGGTGCAATAAGGTAATCAGTTATATATTTTACAGTATACTCAGATATTGAAAGATTATGTTCCAATATATGAATCTTTTCCTCAAAGCTAAATGGAAATTCTTTTTCCAATTCACTTATTGCATTGTCGTTAGGTATTTTTGTAAAACAATTTGAATAATCTATGTAAATCCATTGGAGTGATTTACATTCTAAAACCATATAAAAAATGCTAGTCAATATTTAATATTTAAAACCCCCAGTCAATAAAGACCAGGGGATGACTTTTTCAGTATCTGTTCCCATTTATGGTAACAGATACTGGGCGATTGGAATGTCACTTTTCCTATGACTATGGCTACTAAAAAAAAAGTTATCTTCGGTTGTGTATTAATTATCATTCGCTCTTCTATATAAATATTTATGTGTGTGTATGTGTATATATTACGTTATCTATTACTACTCGTAAAAAGTAAAAAATCGTTAAAATATCAACTAATTCAAATTTACAAGTTTAAATACGTACAAAATAATAAATTTTTTTTAAATATAAATATAAACAATAATATCAATAGACAAGCATACCATCAGTATTTAAATCTATTACATCGTCTGTTAAAAATACTATTATTAATATATTACAAGATATATTTATTGAATATCAAAATATAAATAGTATTAATAATATTCTATTTATTTACTAGATTTATGCATAGCAAAAAAATTTAAATTTAGTTTTACTTTGATAATAAATGTATAGTAATTTTAATTTATATTCTAATCTAAAAAAAATTATATATTAAATGTACTATAATAAGAAATATGCACGAATAAGTATTCCAAATCTGAAAAAAAAAATAAACACACTAATATATGATTAAATTAATTGTTTTTAATAGATCAAACATATAATTAATCATATAATATCTAGAAAGAAATATTTTACATAATTTAATTTCTAAATTTGTTTTGTAATATATAATCATTTACATTAATTATTCTTAGTATAACAACAATTTTAACAACCTCACACAACTAGCGATATCTTCTAATATCAAATACAAACACAAAACGGTTTAGCGCACTCAATCACTAATAATAGGGTTATAACAACAAAGCTATTCATATAATCGGTCGACCTACATGAATACAGACATTCACATAAGTAAAGTACATAAAGTGCGTGAACTTTCTGTTCATGATGTTTCTGCCAAAATCGTGCCTTTCCCTTTTCAACCAATTCACTTTTCCGACACATAAGAAAGATTAATTTTATTGTCGATCACAATAATAGTACAATATTATTTATTTATTTTATATTCTGAAAACAGAATAAATTATGTAAAAAATATAACACGCATCATTCCGTTTTCCTAATTTATTATAATATATAATATATTACATCTAATATAAATATACCAATTATTATGTTATTATTCGTTATATTTTTAAACATTTTTTTGAAAATAATAATCAATATTAAAACTTGAACAAATTCACTACTACTCGAATAAATTAAATGATACACAAATTTTGTGATCGATGTCAATGGATAGAGGATAGAGCATAAAGTATATACTATATACCAAGTAAACTGGCCAAATATGACATCAAACATATTGTTAACACATAGTTAATTGTATTAGATTAAAAAATAATTTATTAGGTTGTGTAGTTCAATATGTATACTTTTTAATGTAAATGTGTAATAATCACGTATAATAAAATTGTTGTAAATTATACAACGTGTGCCAACTTTTGTTGTTATAAATAGTGCGCTTGCTGGAAAGTAAAATTCAGTATTTTTAAGTTTTAATAGAAAAAAATACTGTGCATAAGTTTATTTCCTATTTCATATTATGGTATATGGCAATATTACTTTAAGTAATATATATTTATTTCTAATCTCATCTATAGTAAAATATTATTAAAATATTTAATAGAACAATACCTTAATATTACTTATATAATATACATTAAGATAAATTAATAAAAATTAATTTTTTTTTTCTATTTACATACATGCTTTATTTTTTACTTTCTCTGAAAAAAAATATAAGTGTAAGAATATCAATAAATACATACTTATTTTTATTTAATTCATAATTGATATATTATATAAATATAGCTACCAATAATCGTTTTTAAATCAGCATCTGTTAAAAAAGAAAACAATAATTTGATACATAACAAGGAATATTTTTAATGTTTATAAATCTTATATTATATTTAATATAATATTTGTTACCTGAAATGAATCGGATAATATATAATCTAAATTCCGCGTGTAATAATGATATCTCGCGTCTGTGTGGTTGTCCTGTTATAAATGTAAAAGTTTGATTTTATTAATTTTAATTTCAGAGCTTAATTAAATGTATATTTTTTAATTTCACCTACGCCTAATGTTGATTACTTTCGGAAAAGGTGAAGTTGGAAAACATTTATTCTCGGGTCGAAATCATATTACGATTGTTCATAATTAAACGTCATTAATTTAATTAAATAATTTAATGCAGTAAATTATTTATTATAGGTATGAAATTAAATATAATATAACTAAAAATAATAAAATTAAACAAATCTAAAATAAAAGTTACCAGTTTGATTTTCAATATGAGGAATTATTTTATTTGAAAAATCATAGATGTGAATAAACATTTTGATAATATATGATAAGTATTCTAATTGTGAATAAACAAGATGATCTGTAACAAAATAACATTAGAACCAATTAAATAATGATTAATACATAATGATTTTTTTTATGAATATTACAAACTAATACAGTATAGAATAATCTGTAGAATATTGTTACAAAAATAATGGATAAGTATAACATTATTTTTCCATGTTTTATAAATAATTTATCTATCATGTAATTTATTCTAATCATATCATTAATATTTAATAAATATTTTTTTGAAACTTATTATTCATAAGTACATTTACGTATAGCAACTTACTTTTAAAATTGTTAATAATCCATAAGAATTTTTTATATAGACATAATAAATCCTTGTAATGTTCATTCAACAATTGTTTAACTTCTTTATCTGGAATAACGATAAATACTAAGAATTATCGATTATAGTTATTGGATACCTAAAATTATATAACTAAAATTTTATGATATTTTTTGTAAATATTACAAGAAACAAATAATTTAACTGAGAAATGAAAATACCACTAAACGTTCAATTTTAAATTGAATTGTAAAAATTATAAAATAAACGAACAATACAACTCTTTAAGAAAAATTGATATTATTAATATGAAATATAATGGACATGATAATAATAATAATAAAAAATTTAATGATAATAACAAATATTTATTTGTATTTAAATATAAATATTTATTTGTTTATTTGTTATGTATTATATGTGATTGTAAAGATAATATTGGATGTTATATAAAGTATGAAATAAACTAATCGAATATAAGAACACTTTATTATAACATAACAACAGGAAATAACTTAGGTGCGAATGACTTGTGCATTTGTCGAGTGACCAATACCAACTGTATTGTTAGATAGTGCATTTAACGCTTTATTACTCTTGAGTACTTTTATCATATCAATGAGAAAATGTGATATAAAGAAAACGTCTTTATCAAGGCCACTAATTTATTAAATTTATATATTAATTGTTTAAAAAACTGCCCTTTAAACATTGTTTTTTTAGAAAAAAAAAAAGCAAGGGGATAAGTTCGTAAAATGCACCGAGGCAAAGAAAAGGACAATAAATAAACAGTTTCAAGAACTTTTCCATCACTTTAGTTGAAATACTTATAGTAAACTAAGGTCGAGAGGAGAAATAATGTTTGTTTAAATAACATAAAAGCAACACTCCAGCCACATACTTCTATGCCTCTACGAATTCGTTGTACGGAACATATAGTTACAGACTACTAAGACAATGAGAGAAAGCGACATATATTAAATGTCTTTCTCGTGACCACCAAATTATTCACATGGACATTAGGGAAAATATATTATGGAAGAACCCCTAGTAAGACGATCAAATGATTTTCTTGTCACATAATGTCAACATAAATAAATATAAAAAAAACAAAAAAACAAGACAATTTAAATAAATAAAAAGTATAAAAAATGTGAAATATTATAATATTATTACCATATTGACCAAACTATAAATTATTTTATACATTCCCGATTGTTTCAGCATTAAAAATTATACGAAATTTTTTTTTTAATTATTATTACATATGTATACATTTCATTAAATCATAATAAAGGTTCTTTACTTTCGTCCTGGAATGTGACAATGTTTGAAGTGAGCTGATAACGTTCAAAATCAAAAGTATTGATTAATGTGGCATTGTTTAAAGATGTCATATAGTTTATTAATGCTGCTTCATCTGTAAATACTGTTTATTAACACAATAGTAAATATTAATAAATAATTATGATTTATTTTTTTTTAATTAAATGTCAAACTTTTAACTAATATTTATAAATATTTTAACTAAAGAGAACAATTGTTTAGATTCTGAGCAAAGTACAAATAATATTGGTGTTACAATTTTTTTTTTCCATGATGTGTGAAAGCACTGTTTAGGGTATAAATGATGGTCCGATTATAACAATCGGGTATTCTTTCGGTAGACTATTGCATTTAGTTGATACTATATTTAGTGTTTTTTTACTTTTTACTTTTTTAGAAGAAAAACTACCAAAATAAAAAAAGAACAGAAAGGCGGCTAAATTTACGGAAATCGTAATTTTAAGGAAATTTGGTTTGGATTTTTATGATAAATGATGTAAATTTAAACGCAGAGACTTGTAAGTTGTTTAAGTGTTCTCGTAGGTAGTTTACACATGTGAAAAAGTTTTGAAAAGATTTATCTGTATAATCATTGATTATAAAATAGACTGATAGCTATTTTAATATCAGTAAGTAAGTTTTTTTTTTGAGACGCTTGGTTTTTCTCAATCCTTTTTTATTATTTACTAGAAAAAGTACACAAAATTTACAGAACAATCCAGATTTGATTGATAAATAAGCTAACCACGGAATTTGTGCAAAGTTGTTGCGTTAAAAGTTAACACATACACGAACGTCTAATACATAGTCGTATACAAGTGTTATAGTATAGACAAACAACTGAATATAACAGTAGAATATAAAATCAAAAATGTGTTATCTAGTATAATAATAACAGTATGCTTATTGCATGCATCATGCATCGCCAACAATGATCTTGACAAGAACACACTTCTCGCATGACGCAATTTGTTACGAAAGCTGTTGTCAGCATTACTGACATGGGTTCGAATGATCTGCCTTTATTGTCTTCATCCAGAGGACACCACAGAACATACTTTACGATTGCCTGAAAGGACTCCTCTTTGTCAGAAATTAAACCTGATTATTAAAAGTAGGAACCGCAGACCCCTAGATTTACTGAATATATTGTACGATCTAGAACAGGGATTCCCAAAGTGGTCGATATCAGTTTCCTAGGGGTCGACATAAACGAAAACTGATTTTGGGGGTCGACGAGGTCTAAAAATCGACCCCTATTAAATTAACCCTACACTGCATGGTGTATCACCTATGATATAATCAACCGTGAGTTACTAACGTGGTTATTTCTTGTTGTTAACAATAAAATATTGATATAAAATCTTTATCGATTGTTTTATTATCAATAATTAAAAATATTTTTCCTATGTGTTATACCCTTTTTATTATCTAAGTAGGTAATTTGGCCATGGGGGTCTGAAGCAACAGTTCATTTTGGAAAAGGGGTCACTTGTCCAAAATAGTTTGGGGATCCCTGGTCAAGAATATATGTTGATATTCGCTTAGTAACCTAGTCGTTACAAAAGCTGACTATTACTGTCGGTAAGCCCTATTGATTTACACGTAAATTAAAAAAAAGCGGGAAGGCTGACTTTGGACGTTACTCCTTCGTCCCTTTGATCATCGGAGAAATTAGTGGTTTATTATCGTGTTAAGATTTGAATGCAATGATATTGCATTCGAAACTACGATTTTGAGCAAACTTTGTATGATACAATATACTAAACTGATAAGCCCTTCTAGAAGTTTACTATGTGTGTAAACTACTTATGAAAAAACTCAAAAAAATTTAAAGTATGTACCCTACGTTCAAAATAATGTTAGTTATCATGAAAAATATAAAATCAGTTTCGTCACAATTACGAGTTTCTTAAATGTTGCCGTTTTCAGTCATTTTTTGATAATTTTTATTTTCTTAAGAAAAAACTTTTGAGAAATTCAAAAAAATAAGCTAATGAAAGTACCAACTAGATACAATTTCTACTAAAAGCATACCTTAATTATGGTAATTGAACCACTATGTCTTCCCGAAAAAAAATCTTTATAGATAAAAAAAAAAACTTCACTCAGAATCTAAAAGTGTAGATTTATAATTAACTGTTAATATTACCTGTAAATATATGATTACATATTTTAATTACATTTTCGTTTCCCATATCTATTATAATTGTGTACTTTAATTAAATAATATCCTTACAATATTAATTTTTTTAATGAAAATGATTAAAAATAACATACATGACATCAAAATTATATTCGAATAATATAATTTAAATGAGTTAATTTTGAATAGATTGAAATTAACAATCATTCATATAATATATCATATAATATTATATGATATTAACCCATATAATATACAATTTGATTAAAATGCGTGACACCCCACACCCATATTCGGTGTTTGACAAATTAAATTACAATGTTGATCCCCGTGAAAGATGTTTTTTCCTAAAATTTATCTTTTAGGTGCTTTTAAGTATCTGTAAGCGCCCTCTTTGATTTCCGCCTATGAATTTCCTGCACAAATTATGTAGGTACTCATACAAGATATTGAAAATACTATTCATTAACGAAATCAATAGTAATATTATTATTAAATTTGAATTATAGTTCTAAATATGTATACAAAATTTCAATAAGTTATATTTTAATTATTATGTTATGGTATTACTTGTTTTATTCCATTCAATTGCGTCTTCCAACTTAATATGTAATTGAATATGTTTGATTATGTTCACAAATGATGATAACTCTAATGTTCCAATATGTCCTATTTAATCATTATTTAGTTAAATAATGTACAGGCTAGGCTACTTTATATTTTATGAAGAAAATTGTAAACAATATATAACAAAATGTTTTGTAGAAACTATTTTATAATGTAATTTTGGCATAAATAGGATCGAAAGGGGTTTAATACCTAAACCACTACTAGCTATAAAAGACACTATGGCTTCGCCACTGCATGGACCTAATGTAAATGGTTAGGTAATGTATTATAGCTAACTTATTATATGTAATTTTGTAAAAAATTTATTAATGATAAAATAGATTGCGACCGTAGACAACCCACATAACAATAAATATACAACTAAAATTCGGAAATTCTTTAGCGATATCACATAAATTTGAACTCTAACAGTGAAACGTATATCCCAAAGCAATGTTTATAAATAACCTTCATTTAATAAAATTTAATTTTGTATAATTTCGATATACAACATTTTGCCGTGAAATTTACCTTTCATCATGTCCATTTAAGTAATAACAACAAATTAAATTTTTCCGAAAAAACTAAATTTTTTTACATATTTTAATTTATCTTAGAAATAGTAAATAAACAAGCAATTTTGCCTATTCATTTTTCATGTAGAATAATATAATCTAAAATTTAAGTTCTATACATTTTTATGTCAAGAGCTATATTTTTAAATTAAACTCAAAAAACTATAAAACTACCAACTTTGACTATTGTTGAACCCTCTTGTGGCACGTGACGAGTGTGAGCAATTATTATAAAAATGTACACAAATTAATTTTCAATAGTATTTAACAAAATGGGATGAGGAGCGGGAGTGGTTCTGAATCAAAAATTCTAATGTTCAAAAATAAGGACCACCCTAATGTGCATGCATTATTTTAATAAAGGAAGTACGAGTAGGAAGATTTTTAAGAAATTTTTTTTCTAAAAAAGATTTTTAATTGGTTATATTTTTAAAATTTTAAGAATACATTTAGTTTTCAAGGTTGGTTAAGTTAGGTTAAACTAACCTAACCTTACAAATAATCCGAAATTTTTTATCATTCATTCGTATCATTTTTGGTAGTACTACTAGTACTCCATACATCACGAAATATCGCAGAAAACAATACGCGGTTTTTATACCGTTCCAACAAGCGACTCAATTCCGGGCCACAGTATTGTAAAATTAGCGACTTTTAGACATTTCAGCCATTTTATCATTTTAGACATGATAGAAAAACTAAATAAGATGGTAATAAAAATAATATTAGAGATTCAAATGGATAACAGCATTGAATTTTTGACTAATTAATTAGATTTTATATAAACCAAATCCAAGGTAGATGAAATAAAAGAAATTATTAAAATTATAAATCAAACCGATTTCGGGTATATACATAGACAATGACTATGTGCAGTTTTTTCCATAGACCTATAACCATTTGAGTTATTATTGGAGAATTTTATCGGAAATATAGAGTGCTTGCTATTATCTGAAAAATTGATATACACAGAGAAAAAGGACTGCCCACTAGGGAAGATAACTTCCTTTATATATAAACTTCATAAAAAAAAATGGAACGTCAATTTAGGATGTTCCTCCTTTCGTCCCTGAGAGTGAAATATATTAATATATTATAAATATTATACTGATAATCCATTCCAAGATTTTACCACCAGTGTAAATTACACATACGTATATAATATTTAAAATCAATTTCAAATTCTTACGATCAAAGTTCAAAGTGTCATCATTTACGATAAAAATTGTCAGTTATAATTTTCAAAATATTTTGTAAATTGAAAAAAAAAATTCAAACCATTGAATCAAAATTGCAAGTAATATTAAACACTCTTAGAAAAAATTCAAAGCTCTATATTTCGCAAAAAAATCAATCAATCCGTTCCATAATTTTACTGAACGTAAATATTACCTATGTGAATAATCAAATAATGTTCAAGTCCCTACGATCAAAACTTAATAAGTAATCAAGAAATAAAAAAAAATTTAAGAAACGAAAATCGTAATTTTGTCAATTTTCCGCGTCTCAAGATAAAAATTTTTAAGAAATTTAAATAAAAAGCTTTACAAAGTACCAATATGATACGATTTGCTTCCAAAAGCATACAATACTTGTGGTAATCGGATATTTATTTTTACCTAAAAAAAAAAATTTTGTACAAACAATACATTTCTTGCTTCGCTCAGAATCTAGAATATTAATACCTTATAATAATAAAATACAATTAAATAGATTTTGTTGTTCTTTTAGATTCTGAGCGGAACAAGGAGTGTATTGTTTTTACAAAGATTTTTATTTTTTATAAGCATGAAGACACTTTTACGGGTAGTAATAATGGACCGATTACCACAAGTAGGGTATGCTTTTGGTAGAAAATTGCATCTAGTTGGTACTTTATTATTCTCATTT
Organism: Eriosoma lanigerum; assembly: GCA_013282895.1. Taxonomy (NCBI): domain Eukaryota; kingdom Metazoa; phylum Arthropoda; class Insecta; order Hemiptera; family Aphididae; genus Eriosoma; species Eriosoma lanigerum. The sequence continues at coordinate 59,330,326 of CM023357.1, read as the reverse complement.
TTTGAATTTCTTCAAAGTTTTTCCCTAAGAGAAGAAAAACGACCAAAAAATGGCAAAATTACGATTTTCTTCATTTTTATTTTTAATGTCATCATAATTAATTGAGTTTTTATCGTAGGTACTTTTTTGAACACTAACATAGGAAATATATAAATATGGTATAATTTTGGAAGGAATTGGTTGATTATTAGCCAAATAAAGCTTTGAATTTTTTTACAAAAAGATTAATACTATCGAAAATTTTGGGTTTATTGATTTGAATATTTTACAAAAGCCTTATGATATACTACTTACTACTCTTTTTACAAAATATTTTGAAAATCGTGAATTTTTTCACAGGCATTTTATTTATTTTTTTCTAATATAATGATAACATTTTTCGGGTAGAAATTATGATCCGAATACAATAAATAGGGTACCTTTTCCGTACCAAATCTCATCTAATGGGTACTTTATTTAGCTCATTTTTTAATTTCCCAAAAGTTTTTCCTTCAAAAGCGGAAAATCGGCAATTATTATAGGTTTTTTGTTATTTTTTTTCTGATGTTAAAAACAACTTTTTTTGAGTAAAAATAATGATTCGATTACCACAAATAGGGTACAATTTTTATACCGAATTTCATCTAGTTGGTAATTTATTTAGCTCATTTTTTGAATTTCCCATTAGTTTTTCCTTGAGAAGCGGAAAATTGATAAAATTACGGTCCCCGTTTTTTTAAATTATTTTATTTTTTGATTATTAATTGAGTTTTGATCATAGGGATTTGAAATTTATTTTGCATATTTACATATATAATTTATATTCGTGGTAAATTTTGGAACGGCTTATCAGTATAATATATTATATAATTATATTGAGTTTTTACTAATATATACCAGAATCGTATTTTCTAATGCAATAACATTGCATTCAAATCTTAATTATATTAAACCATTAATTTCTCCGAGGACCGAAGGGACGAAGGATGAACGTTCACAATCGGCTTTTCCCACTTTTTAAACATTGTTTTTTTATTAATTATAATGAGTAGGGCAGAGGACTTGTAGCATTTGCATATTTGTTTTACACAGTCAAAAAAATAGCAGAGTAAGAAACAAATATGTATTATGCTAAGACAAAACTTGATTAGTAATTTTATTTTGTATATAAATACATATTTTGAGTTTTTTGTTTTTAGGACATATTTTTCCCTTTTTATAGTTTTTGAGACATATTTTAACTGAATTAATATTTTTATCAATATTTTTTGCATCGATGTATTTATTTTATATAATACAACCAAAATTTATGAATTCAAATATATTTTTAATTTTTGTCATATTATATGGTTGACTGTCCGCGGACGCACGCTTTTCCTAGAAGCACCCGAGGATTACCGATAAGATTAGTTTTTCGTATGTTAACTTTATTTATGGATTGATAAATGTTTACATTATAATATACATGTTTATTTTAATATTAATTTCAATAATAATTTAATGATGTAACAAAGTAAAATAAATAATACATATTAAATAAAATACAAAAAATAAATTAAAATAATTTTGTCTTTAATTTTAAAATACATATTTTTGATGTAAATGAATATCTTTAATGCATATTTTAGTTATATTTTATTTTGAATATAAATGCATATTTCGAGGTATTGAAGTGCATATTTGGTGACTTTTTATGGCTACAAATCCTCTGCCCTAATAATGAGTATCATGTAAATTTTTAATTTTAATAAAGAAATTACCTTGAATTGTTTTATATGCAGTAAACAATTGATATCCGATTTTTCCATATCTCGCTTTAAAAAAATATTTTAAACAAAATTAATGTAAAAATCATATTCATTCAAGTAAGATCAAATGTTGGTCTTAATCTTAAACTTTACATTTATATGATTAACTTTTAGTGTATTAATTCTTTACGATTAAATATATTTTAATTCTATAATTTTTTTTATATTTTTAAATTAAAATTAATATTTATTCTTCCTACAAATAAAAAATATGTTTCTATTTCTTTCAAGTTTTATTGTTAAGATTATCTAAATTAAAAAAAATTATTAATTTACTCACAATGATTCATAAATTTAAAAAGTATAGCTATAGATCTACGAATTTTTGTAGAATTGTCTAAAATATTAATAGTATTAACATTATAATAATTAATATAAAATGTATATTTCTACATGATTTACTCCATATTTATATAATAATATTATGTGGAATAATTAACTGAATAATCATATATATTATATGTTCACAATATACAAAAATGTAAAATATCATTTCTTGTTAATGTTAAAAATGACTACATGAGTATAAATATGTAACAAACTTACTAGTTAATACACCTGTATTAATAGTAAATAGTAATATGTGCGATAACTCATACATAATACAAGCGTCAATACTTTTCGCTAGAAAATATAAATATAAGGTATAACTTTGGTTTTTTATAAAAAAAAAAAAATGTAAAACTAGATGTAAAATTACTTACATAATGAGTTCGATTCAAATCTCTGTATTGTATTGAACATAGTAATTAAATTGTCTATGCCGATGGTATCTGTGTGTATTAAAAAATAATAATAATAATTTAATTAAAAAATATAATAAAAACGATAACGTGTTTATTGATAACTAACAATAAAACAGTTAAGCTAAAATAATGGTGAAATAATTTTTTTTTTTTTTATAAGACAAATGTATATTGCAAAAATAGTGAAAAATTTTTATTATAATTATGTATTTTTTTTAAGAAATAATTATTATCATTAAAGATTTATTATACAGGTAAAAATGAATCATTCTTCTGTAATAAACAGTATAAATTATACTTATTATTCAGTATAAATACATAACACTTAACTGGTATCGTCGGGTCAAAAAGACCCACAATATTTTGTATTCAACTTTTCTTCAATAGATTGTACTTTATTCACTATTTATGCAGTGTATTTTATCTCATGACTTCGAAGTACATATGTCGTCTATCGTTATCATTCATAAACATGTTTATCGCATCAAAAAAGCTATTTATTGCTGTTTCGGGTCATAATAGACCCAAGTATACCAGTTATATATGTATTTTTTTTAAATAATGCCATTATGAAAATAAAAGTTATATCGAGATGGATATTATTGGACTTCATTACGTCTTGGTATTAATATATGGAAGGGGTACTGATAATCATGTCGAACACTAATATTGTAATATTCAGAATAGCTGATTAATATTATAGATAATAATCTAAACTTATTGTAAGAAATGAACATGGAATATCACAGTAATAGATATAGTATTATTAAATATAACTGTGAACATCCGGACCATCGGATATATAAATAATAATTAATGTAATAGAAAAATTACATAAATTAAAAAATAAAAATTAGATACGTATTATATTAATTATATTAAATTTAATTATCAATAAAAAATGATGATTTTAAAATTAATTTTGTTTCATTGTATATGTCCTTTACCAATCGGTTACATCTTAATAAAGGATAATTTAAATATGTGTAATATTGTAAATTAAATTTTTTTTTTTATTACATTTAAGCTAAATTCTTAAGAGTTAAAATTTAAATACATCTTTCGTATTGGTTTGCGATAGACGTGTCTTCGATAATAATTCGAATGTCCACGATGATGTATGATTATAAAACTAACTAAATATGATTTTAAATGTCGACATGCCCTTTATAATATAACAATTAATATATTGATATATGATTTTTAAATAAAGAAATAAAATGGCTTTTCAATAAATGTTGCATAATCATATTTATCTTCTCTACGTACAATTTAACCGAACTAATGTTTAAGTAGTTTAAATATTTACTTGAATAGTGTATGTGAGGAGATATCATAAGCAATATGATAATTGCGTTAAACATTTTGCGTTTTACTACGAAACTTAATAGCGCACAAAACTGCCAATTTTTAATGCTTTAGAATATTTTTTTTAGAAATATCTATAAGCGTTTAAACACTTTTGCGATCGTTATGTCGTGACACGTAATAACTTTTTGCTTTAATATGGTAGATTGTTTATGAAAATATTTTAAATTCATTTGTTATAAAACATATTGTTGAAACAATGTAATGACTAGCCAAAATATTAACCAATTAGAAATTATTAGCTTTTGCCAACATAAACATAATGTGCGATACTACGCCAATAATGACTGTCTCACAGTTGGCTTACGATAAACTGATTGTATACAGGGTGATTCTTTTATCGTTGTAAACTCATTATTTCCCTCAATTTTGTTGCCTTTCAATTTTA
>CM023357.1:59207198-59326027 GCA_013282895.1 Eriosoma lanigerum | reverse complement strand
TGTCAACATTAACATAATGTGCAATACTACGCCAATAATGGCTGTCTCACAGTTGGCTAGCGATAAACTGATTGTATACATGGTGATTGTTTTACCGTTGTAAACTCATTATTTCCCTCAATTTTGTTGCCTTTCAATTTTAACGTTACAAAATGTATAGGACTTTTATTATTACTTTGAAAAATTTTTTTTTCAATTTTTTATCTTGTTTATTTTTGAAGTTTTATACTTTTTCCAAAGTATAAAATTGTATAAGATATTAGCATGGTATATATATTTTTCCATTACGAATATGGAAGAAAAATAAAGAATAAATCATTCTTTGTTATTTAAATTTTGTAAACTTTTCAATGAAATAAAAAAGAAGAAGAATTTTAATATGGGTGATAATGTAAATTAAAATTTGTATTTTATTACATTTTGGGTTAAACTCTTAAAAATTAAAATTTTAATATATTTTTCAAATTGGTTTGCGATAGGCTTGTCTTCGATAACTATTCGAATGTCCATGAAGAGGTATGATTAAAAAACAACCTTAATAAGATCCTTAAATATTGACATGCCATTTATGATATAACGATTAATTCATTAAAATAATGATTTTTTTTTAAAAATAAAAAGTGGCTTTTCAATAAAAGTGTCATAATCATATTAACCTTCTCTACTTATAATTTAACCAAAATTATGTTAAGGTAGTTTTAATATTTACTTGAATAGTCTATGAGAGGAGATATCATAAGCAATATTATAATTGTATTAAACATTTCGCGATTCACTGAGAACTTAAATAGTGCACAAAACTGTAAATTTTTAAAACTTTAGAATATTTTTTTTGGAATAACTATAAAATTTTAAACACTTTTGCGATCGTTATGTCATGATACGTAACAACTTTTTGCTTTATTATGGTATATTGTTTATTAAAATATTTTAAATTCATTGGATATGAAAAACATATTGTTGAAACAATGTATGACCAGCTGAAAAATTAACCAATTAGAAATTATTAGCTTTTGTCAACATTAACATAATGTGCAATACTACGCCAATAATGGCTGTCTAACAGTTGCCCTGTTATAAACTGATTGTATACACGGTGATTGTTTTATCGTTATACACTCATTATTTCACTCAATTTTGTTACCTTTCAATTTTAATTTTACAAAATATATAGGACTACCCTTTATTATAACTTTGAAATAATTTATTTTACAATTTTTTATCTTGTTTATTTTTGATGTTTTCTAATATTGTGTAATGTATTAGCATGGTATGTTTATATATTTTTACATCACAAAAAAGGAAGAAAAAAATTTAAATAATATTTTTATGTCATTTTCAATTTTATTAACTTTTTAATGAAATAATGTGATTTAAATTAAGTGCCTAAATGAGTATTTAGTAAATTATTAAACTGCTTCTTGTTGTATATATTTTTATAATCATTATATTATTTTATATTATACTATTGGTTAGAAGAATTTTGTTCATTATAAGTTACAAATTTTATAAGTAATGATATTTTATTATTATATCATAATAATATTCCAGCGCCTTATATCATAAAATTATTACGAATACCTATAATGGGTATAATATTACTATGATTAAGGAATTAGATAAGGTCTACATATAAATTAGGTTAGGTTAGGTAATGATATTCTACCGGTTTTCATTATCCAGCAATAATTTTCTGCGTTGACCTCATAGACATAGGAAATAACTAGAAAGCCAACTTGAGTAATTTATTAATGCGAAGACGGTTTGTATTATTAATACAGATGTCACACAAAAATTTAAATGTTGCCGTTTAGACAAATGTGCGGTTGTCGCATCTGAATTATGTATAGAAGTAGTATGGCTACCGGTAGTCGGCTATCTAGTTACTATATATGTCTATGGTTGACCTTGAAATCAACTAATAACTTCATGGTGGCCTTCGTATCGTAACTAACATCTTATCAGGCCTCCAGAGAATGAGCTAATGAGGATGTTCTTATAAATGCGATGATTGTAGAAAAAAATGTCATAGTCAACTTCATATCGGGTTTACGCTTCCTTATTCGTAGCTAAAATCATATTGGCCTCCAGAAAATGTAAACAAATTGATTAGCTGCTTAAGTGTCGTTTTTATTATATTCCATGATATTACCGACGCATATTTATTAATTATTGTCGTAAGTTTTGTTCAATGTGTCGTCTTAAAATTAATAATCAGTCCGATCAAAATTTAAATGATTAGTTGGCAAATGGATATTATACTTAACCTAAAATTCTCAATAACAGAAATTTACTATTTACAGTAATTTCATTTTATTTGATACATTAGTTATTTAGTTATTTATTTTTTCAAAAGCACATGCTACGTTGTATACCATACTGTGAAAACTTAATATAACATTAATTATATTTAAATGAAAAAATATGTAACCAATACATTTTATTTATAATCAGGGCCGTAGCAAGAGGTGTAAGCGTCCGTGGCAATCGTGTATAACAAATAATGAATTAAAATTAAAATTTATACTATTAAATTATTTAAAATCATATAAAACTATTTAAACTAATTTTTATAACTATTGACGCTATCGCGGATTTGACTAATAGTAAAATCGAAAATCGCGCTCTGTCTTTGCCGTCCGACCGGCATGTCTGGTGGTTTTCTTTTCTCGAGTGGTGGTTGATTAGGCACCGCGGCGGCGGCGGCGGAGCTCTATCTTTCGACAACCACTCAACGATACTCTGTACACGCCACGCGCGGATATTTGCAACCACCAAATCAATAACCTATATTTTATTATAACATCATTTTATATTATTATACATTGCGTTTAATTATTTATTCACCACCGTCCTATGTAATAACGTGCTACTATGTGTACAATATTATTAAAACCATGCTTTCATGTCTTAAACTTTCTATTTACGTTAATATAATAATGAAAAATTGTGTTTGTATTTATAAATATCATTAAATTTGCACCTTTCACAATACTGCGCCCCTAGCGAAAGCCCTCTTTTCAGCACCTAGCTACAGCCTTGTTAATAATACATTAATTTTAAAATGAATACAATAACTAGTTAATATTTATTATATAATTTTTACTTTTCAAATAATTTCGAATTATGATTATATTTTATTTTTATGTTGTTCATATTCCATTACCGAATACCTTATATTATAAAATAAGGTGCAATATTTTCTTCAATAGATATTGAACAATTTAAGTAATGTAATGGAAGATTTTCTAGAATTAATCTTTTTTCAATTAAATCACGGTAAGTTGTTCCTATTATAATGTATCATTTTTATCTGAGTACTACCATAGACTATTTCTAAAAAAAGTCTTTGATACCACATACTTATCTATAAATGACTTTATTATTGTACCTACACAAAATTAATTGATATTTAATTTTAATTTTCAGCAGTTTTGTTGAATATTTGAATACATATTAACCTTAAAAATGTATAGAGATAATTGTTTTGTTGGAAGAACCATTAGCCCCCCTAAAATTTCACTCATGAATTGGAGTTAAGAGTTAAGATTCCATGGTTAAGAGTGGCATACATTTACATTTAATAAATATTAAATGCCATATTAGAAACAACGACAACATTTAAATATCTCAGGTTTAACGTCAATATTGAAGTACATTATATTTTTTGATAACGTTTAACAAAAAAATTTTATAAAGTTAACATTTTAAATGACGTTAAACGAAATTTATTTTTCAAATGCAAGCCCTTAAATAAAGTACCAAGTAGATGAAATTTGCAATTATAGTTTTACTATATTAATATAATAAAATAATATAACTTATCCGAATACAGAATAGCAATCCAGGAATACACATGTATATTAAATTTTTAATATTTATGTAAGTTCATAATTCGCCAAAGAACCGTATTGACTATGTTTCATAAGACTCTTTTACGATACTGAGTATATTTATTATTTCCATCAGTGTGATGCCATGGATTTAAAAAATTTCAAGTTAAAAATTATTTATCAATAACGTAAAAATATAACATGTCAAGTAATTATTTGGAGATTAATCCATAAAAACACGATAATTTCTATAACACCATAAATGTGGTAATATAATGAAAAAATCAAATTATATAAATTGGGTATATAAAAAAACAAATTTTCTTTGTAAGAACTTAGTATATAATCAATTTCAAATTAAAAATATTTTATAATATTTATTGGCATGTTTAGGAAAAACAATAAAGGTGTCTAGAAAAAAAAAATTAGAATTTATTTTTATTTATTTAAATTTTTTTTAAAAGTTCTAAATATATTGATATTTAAAATTTAGAATTATTGTCAAAGTTTCATAAAAATAAACTAATAAATGAATGTTACAATTTATCAATATGTTGATTTTCATTATTCTGTTAATTTGAGATAGTGTTGATGATGATACTAACTAATTGGTTAGTTCCATATTGGTTCCAATTGGTGAACTAAAAAAAAATAATATAATATTAATTATAATATTTTGATACTGTAATAATAAGTATACAGTATAAATATAAGAAATATGTTAATATTCTTTTCTGTTAACAATGGTAACAATGTACCTATTATAGTTACATCACAGAATACAACAATAATTGTTATAATAAATATTATAAATAATTATTATAATAAAATGGTTATACAATAATGTGTATTTTTTATTTTTTATTTTCTTATGTCAGAAAAACAATTTTAAGGTAAAAAAATATGATGATGGTCCAACACGACAAGTAAGATCATATGCTTTCAGATGAGGATAGAAGAAAACTACCAAAAAATAGTTGAATACTGCAAAATAAACGGACACTGTAATTTTGACCAACTCTATTTTACATATTATTTTATGGTAAATAAATAATTAATGCAATTTTGTACATAGGGAATTGAATAATTTGTTGAGTATTAACATAGGTATCTAACTTATAAGAAAACCATAGTTTTATCTTTTGGTAAGAAATTGCATTAAATTGGTACTTTATTCGGTTCATTTTTTGAATTTCTCAAAAATAATAGCTTGTGAAAAGAATAACAATAAAAAAAAAATACGAAAAGCCAGCAAAATTACGATTTCCATCAATCTATTTTAATTATTTTGTAATAACTAATTATGTTTGGATCGTAAAGGCTTGATATTTTTTTAGTAATCTCATAGGTAGTTTATCCACGTGGTAGAATTTTGGAACGGATTATCAGTATAATATATCTGACTGAGTTTCACTCAGAGTCGTATTATTGATTAAAATATCATTCAAATATTAGTTGTAATAAACTACTAAATTCCCCGACGATCAAAAGACGTTCAGATACGACCTTCCATTATTTTTTTTTTAACGTCTAAAATATTTTTCAAGTAAAAATAATGGTCCGATTATCACAAGTTGGGTATGAATTACTGACCTAAAATTGCATCTGTTTGTTACTTTATTTAGCTTATTTTTTCAAAATTCTCAAAAGTGTTTTCTTGAGATAAGAAAAGCTACCAAAAAATGGTTAGAAAACTATGAAATTTGCTGAAAATATGATTTTGACGAATCCAATTTTAAACATTTTACGATAACAAATGCAATTTTAAGTGCACAAACTTTCATGAACAATGACGTATTAAAATTTATATTTATATTATTTTTGTTATTTCTATATTTTTAGTTTACAAAATTGTATTCTATAACTGTTTTATAAAATATATACAAAACTTTATTTATATAATACAGTAATAGGTACTTACTAGGTTTTTTGAATATAAGTAACAATATTGTTTACAGTATAGAAAGATGACAAAAGATTATGTTCTAATATAGGTATCTTCTGACTGAACTTAAATGAAATTTCTTTTTTGTATTCTGTTATCGCATAGTCTTTAGGTATATCAAAATATAATGTTGGATATCGAATATAAAGCCAGTTAATTGCCTTACACGCTAGATATACATATATAACAAACAATTAAAATGATTTATTGTGTTTAAATAATTTATTCTTTTTTATTTTATAGAGGTATCTCTAAATAAATTGATTCTACAGTGTAACAAAATAAATAAAATATTTTATTTATTTACTATGGAAATAATATTATGTAAACATCTATCATCATATTAAACTTTGTTGTAGATCTAATGATTTATAAATTATAATGTTCATAAATACTTATATTTTTCCTATTCACTTTGAGTACTAGTTGTATTTAATTATATTTACTGATGAGAATATCTCATATTATATTATAAAGGAAGATTAGTGATTTTATTTGTTTCACAGAACTGTCATTTACAATAATATAATATATATATATAGGATATGTATGACACATTTCGAACAATTTTAAATTATCGAATGATGTTATTCAGTATTGGATGTTATTTTGTTACTTCGAAAAAATAATATGCAGATAGATTTGTTTATTTATTGGTTAACTTATTAAAAATTACAGGTGATATTACATATTATTTATACAATTAAACAATTATATCCTGATAGAAATTCTCAGTGTTTAAACTGGTTAAGAAAATTATACTTTATAAATAATGGTTTATCAGTATTGACTAGTGATGAGTTAAATATTTATATGATACGAACAAGTACAACAAACCTTTATTATTAAATGTATTCTGATATGATATTTCTAAAAACCAGTACATATAATATTATTATTATTATTTTTAACGCCCTTTCGGGCAATGAGTGTACATGAGTAATACTATAAACAATATAAGAAATTAACTGTGCAATTTATGTGAAATTTAAATTCGCTTTCAAAATTAAAGTCAAAAGTAACAATGTTACATTCTCTTAACATATGACTTAAAGGCTCGTTTAAACTGTAACATTCATAGAACGAGCAATAAAGGCAGGAACATGCCAATTTACTTTTTCGAGTATTTCAGGACAACATTATTATCTTATTTTTTAATAATATATAATATAAATTTACGTCTAAACATAAGACAATATAAATCTAGTTCACGTCCTAAGCTATCAACCGAAATGTTTCATTCAAACTTAATTGACAAGTGTCTTAATTAATTGAGATTAGTATGTGGTACAATTAAAGCAACCGTCTATAAATAGGCAACTCTCCTTTATAATTTGTAATGCAATTAAGTTTACCTAATAAATATTTTTTTAAAGATTTACTAAAAAATGTAAATTAAAATTTGGTAGAAGAGAAAAGATACACGTGTATGTTATTGTGATGTTTGAGTACTACTGGAGGTTATGGGAAATAAACAAATACATTAGGTTACAAAATTACATAATTAATTATAGTAAAAGCTATTATTTACCTAGTTAACAAATAACTATCTGCTTTTTATCTATCAGATTTTTCATCTTTATCTTATCTAGATAGATATTTAGTTATCAAATCCCAACACTGCTAATTGGTAGGTGCTCCAAATTATGGATCCACACTTGATTCAAAATAATCCCGACGTAGCCGGTAAAATTCCAACTATTTCGCTTTTAAAACTTACTTTACGAAAATCTTGACAAATAATACAGAATATTCCACAAAATTCTTCTTCTACAAAAGAACTTAAAATTCCCAAGGTTTATACTCAAACTAAAAGTGGTCGCCCATTTTTATTATTTGACAGTGGTAATGTTGAAAATCGTATATTAATATATTCCACTCAACAAAATATGAAAATTATGGAAAAATCAAAACATTTCGCAGATGAAACTTTTAAAAGTTCTCCGCTTATCTTCTTTTAAATTTATACAATTCACGTATTAATAGATAACGACACAATAATACCTACAATATATGCATTATTACCAAGCAAAACCAAAGATGTATATACATTGTTATTTTCCAAAACTTAAATCCAGAGACTATTATGACAGATTTTGAGCATAATAGTGTAAACGCATTTAAAAATATATTTTTAAACATTAAACAAATTGGATGTTTTTTTTATTTTACACAGTATTTGTGGAGAAAAATTAAAAAATACCATGCTTAGTAGGAAAATATTTATCAGATCCAAATTTTTCATTACATATTAGAATGTTATCTGCATTGGCTTATGTACATCTTATCTCATGTGGTAACAGTATTTGAAGAATTATTGGATTCACAATATTATTTTAATAATGATGAAATATTAAAACCGTTAATTGATTACTTCGAAGATAATTTGATTGGACGATTAATTGGCCGTAAACGAATGACACGAAGAACACCAACATTTCCATTAGACATCTGGAACTGTCACAATTTGGCCAAAAAAGGATTACTTACCAAGGACAAACAATGCAATTGAGGTATGGTATAGAGGATTTAGTGTATTATTAGGTATGATTAAAAAATAATTTTAATTCTAAACAAAAATATATAAATACTCATGCACTTATAAGTTTTTATCAGTTTTAGGAACATCATCCAACATTTTGGAAATTTATTGACGTATTAAAAAATTAACAAAATATACAAGAAATGAAATATGATACTCGTAAAATTATAGCTAAACAATTCATCAGTAAAAAAAAAATATACAAGGATACTGCTAAAAAAATAGAAACTATTACAAGTTCGTTCGAAATAAATAATGATCATTTAAACTTTTTGAAAGGCATTGCCTGTAATTTTAATTTACAAGTGTAATAATTTTAAAATGTCTATAATTTATATTTTATTTTTTATTTTATATTTTATTTTTTTATTTTTATATTATTTATTTAAACATGATTTTTTATATTTTTTAAAAGGTACAAGTAACTAACTAACCTAACCTAACCTAACCTAACCTAACCTAACCTAACCTATTGACATTTATATTATATGTAAAAAATATAAATTGTAAACTTTAGCTCATTTTGTCTTCGCTATTTTTTGTTTTCACTATTATGACAGTCGCAGTTAATGTTTCACGATTTTGATCGGATACCAATCAGAATGTATTATATCAAGATCTTTAATTAAAGAAACTAACTTAATTGTATGTTCATCTAAGGAATAGTTATATATAAAGGGTTTTTACGTCCAGTAAACGATATTACGGTACCTTTATCAATATTTCAAAAAAATTAAATCGTATTACACGAATTTTAAAAACTAGCTGTAGTCATTCACAATAATTTACAGATGATATACATTTTCAAGTCATTAGCAAATAGCGAAAGTGTACAAAAGTTAAATATATGTTAACCATTATTAATAAATAATAAGAAAATCAAAGGTTATAAGTGTCCTCCTTGTGGAACACACGAAAGTGTAGCGAAAGAAGATGAAACGATAACTTGCTGCATTCTTCCAGTTAAATAAATTGTAATATTACAAAACATATTATAATGATGCTGTGATTTGAAATATAATTTTTAATTATAAAAAATAATAATACATAAAATACCTATTATTTGCAATATTTATAATATTTGTTATTATATATTATAAATAATAATATTGGATGTACTCCTTTAATAATATTTAATATATAAAGAGACACTTATACTTTACACTTCTTCAAAAAAAAAATAGGAAAAAATGTATATTGTTTCATCTTTCATACAAGATTATGGTATATCAAAGAAATTATAAATCTCAATTAGTGAGACAGAAATAACATAAAATATTTTTGATACATTTTATGTAAAGTGAGGATTTCGAAACTTGCTTCTTTTGTCATACACAATCAGACGAACAAATAAAAATAAAAAATAAAATATATTGTATAGCACACACTTGTACTTATATCCAATAATTAGTGCCTTAAGTAAATAATGCATATAATTATAGATTTTTGGGAATAGGCACATGTTCTTATATTTTATATGGATATTATTCTAATTTTGACACATGTTAAGTTTAAAAAAGAAATGAGTGAAATAGTAATCTATCAGACGTCATTCAGAGAGCGTATTTTTATAGAGCATAGTTGATAGAAAGAGCGTGATGATGTAGGTTATTTAAAAGTTGTGTAATGCACAGTTGAAAAAGTAGTGTTTATACGTAGCCCACTTTAAAACACTGACAAATCTACAAAACTGCAAAGACCGTTTGATAAATATGAAAATGACTATCAAACAATATTTAAAATATCTATAAGGCGTGTATGTGACTCGCTTTGTGTGATTGGTGTCAAGCTATCAATGTAACATAACATTAGTGCACTAACTTAGGTGATTAAAAAGCCAGGTAAAGAAAAAATTTAAAATATTTTTAATTCCTGATAATATTAAGTACTCCTTCTAAATTAAATTCGAATCAATGCATAAAAAAATAATACATTATAATATAATATACCGATATTATAAGTATCCACGAATAAGAATTTCAAATCTGAAAATTAAAGAATTAAAATGATAAATAATATTGTATATGTGTTCAATTAATTGGTTTTATTTCATTCATTTCTTAAGATCAAATATATTTTAATCATTATTAGGGCAGAGGACTAGTATCATTTGCATATTTGCTTTACACAGTCAAAAAAATAGCAGAGTAAGAAACAAAAACGTTTTATGCCAAGACAAAGCTAGATTTGTAATTTTATTTTGCATATAAATGTATATTTTGAGTTTTTTTGTTTTTAGGGCATATTTCTCCCATTTTATAGTTTTTGAGACATATTTTAATTGAATTAATAATTTTATCAATATTTTTTCCATCGACGTATTTATTTTATATAATACAACCAAAATTTAAGAATTTAAATGTATTTTTAATTTCTGTCATATTATATCGTTGTTGACTGTCCGCGGACGGACGTTTTTTCTAGAAGCGCCCGAGGATTACAGATAAGATTAGTTTTTCGTATGTTAACTTTATTTATAGATAAATAAATGTTTACATAATAATATACATGTTTATTTTAATATTAAATTCAATAATAATTTAAAGATGTCACAAAGTAAAATAAATAATACATATTAAATAAAATACAAAAATAAATAAAAATATTTTTGTTTTTAATTTTAAAGTGTATATTTGGTGACGTTTTAGGACTACAAGTTCTCTGCCCTAGTGCCCTAATTATAATATATAAACTATAAGGATTTATATAATATGCATAATTTAATATTATGATTTCGTATTGTAGTATATTATAGGCAGTTGTCGAAATTATACTAGTACATTATTTTCTGGTCTTAGTACTGATCTTTGTAAAATAATTTACAAATATTTAATTGAACAATACTGTAATAGCATTACATACAAGATTAGTTTAATTCAATAAAAAAAACATTCTATAATAATAACATACATTTATGACCTTGTACTATCCCTGAAAAAATAAAACACTATTAGCGTTTAAAATATCATTGAGTATAAAATTTATAAATTTATAATTAAATAATAATTTTAATTATTTGTTTATACAGGTTAATACTCCATTTCCTTTTTATAACATTAAAAGAGCTATAATAATATTTGTATATAAACATTGCAAACATATAAGTACTTATGATTGTTTCGTCCTTGTCATCTATTAAAAATTCATTCAATTAATACATTATAATGTGTATTTATAAAGTTCATGCGGAATAACTAGGTAATTTGAAATTGAGGTTGTTGAAAATTTTCTATATTGATTAATGATTAAGCTTTGCATATTTGTAAAACGCGTGTAAAATATTATAGATATAATTTTATAGTATTAGTCAATTTTTAAATAAAAGATAAAAAAAAAGCGTTCACATAATTTTAAATTATGTATCTTAAAAAAATATATTAAAATAAATAAAATATATATTTTATATTATGTTAACTATTAACGTATGTTTTAAAAGATAAATCGTATATTATATTAAATTTCGTTTTTGTTACCTATGAATTGTTTAATATGATCTCGAAATCTTGAGTGTAATAAAAATATCTCGTTCCCGAATGTATAATTTCCTGTTATAAATTTAAAAGTTAGATTCCATAATTCTAATTTTACATCTTTCATAAATGTAAAGTTTTGAATTCATCTACGCCTATTGTTGCAATATTACATACAGAGAAGATGATGTTGGGAAAAATGTATACTTTGAACGAAATCCATATTATAATTGTACATAAATATACTTTATTATTATATATAGATGAATAAAATTATCATTATATGTTTATATCCGTAATTAAATTAATTACATATTCATATTATGATTATGTAATCCGCTTATATTTTGTTATTTTTTACAATTCTTATCACATAATCTAGTTCACTTAAAACGCTATTATGAACAGCACTTGCGTATTTTAAAAAAATTATATCTAGGGGGCCTATAGCTTGAAAACACTATATTTGGAATATGAAATTTAGGTCAATAGCAATATTAGAAGGCTACAATTTTATACGCTACAAAATGTTCTATGGGGTATGTAGAATTCAGCCTCCTTAGAACACTACACCCTTAACTATAAACTGTCAATGGCCAAAATAGTAGCCTTCTTTACAGTATACACTGTATATTATATAAACAGTTTCATTACATTTTGTATTAATCGCACAAACGATTTGAATTCAAAATATATTTGTGGTTTTAAAATATATCATATTTAATTGACCTTAACAAATCGACAATAAAAGCTGCGTAATGTCAATCATAAAATAATAAATACTGACGTATTTTCATAAAATAATATAGTTTAATATTATTTTTAATTTTTATATGCTATTCCGTTAAGTAAGTTATGGTTTACATTACAATTAAAGAAAAAATATCATATCTTAGCATTTTTGTTATGATAATTAAGAAACAACTGTTATATGTATTAACTTTAACGTAAGAATAAACAATAAATTATTAATATATATATATATATATAAATATTATTTGTTACTCAAAAAAGTGGCATAAAATAGAATTGTCGTTAACAATAGAATAAATAGAGAAAGAAAATAAGAAAATTTAGCCAAACAGTTTAATTATTACATGAATGAGTTAAAAAACATATTATTGTAAGCAATTAAATATTATTATTTTTAAAAATAATAATTATCTAAAATAATAGTTACCAAAGTAGTGTTCATAATTTGTAATTATAATATTAGAAAATTCGTATATGTTTATAAACATATCAAAAATTGTTTGCAAGTAAATTATACTTGATGTGAAAAATTGTTTGTAATCATTATGATCTAAATGTAACAAAAAACGAATAAATATAATATAAAATATAACTAATTATAAATAGTTCATTAGTACATAAAATATTTTATGCAAAAATAATACATGTAATATTAAAAGGACCATAGTTTTACACTGTTACACCAAAACGGACATCGATAAAAAACTAGTCCATCCGCACTATTCTTATACTTATCGTCTACACATTTTTAGATACTGAGCGAAGCGAGGAATGTATTGGGCTTACAAAGATTTTTTTTTTATATATGAAGACACTTTTAAGGGTAGGAATAATGGTCCGATTATCACAAGTAGGATATGCTTTCAGTAGCAAATTACATCTTGTTGGTAATTTTTTTAGTACATTTTTCGAATTTCTCAAAAGTTTTTCCTCGGGATAAAAACTCCAAAAAAATTTTTTAATTATTATCATATGTAAAATACAAGTGTGATACAATTTTAGAACGGATTGGTTCAATTTCTGATTAAGTATTGAGCTTTTAACTTTTTTGCAAAAATGTTTAATATTTTCGACAATTTTCAATTTATCGCTTTGAAAATTTTATCGAAGTCTAATCATATACTATTTAATCTTTTTGCAAAATATTTTGAAAATCGTAAATTGCAACTTTATTTTATAAACTTCTAATATTTGAAAAATTTTAGTAGAAATGAATATTATGATATTTTTTTTTATGTATGAAGATACTTTTTTGGGTAGAAATAATGGTCGGATTACCATAAGAAGGGTATGTTTTCGGTAGAAAATTGCATCTAGTTGATACTATATTTAGCTCATTTTTCGAAAATCTTAAAATTTTAATTGAGAGAAGAAAAACTACTAAAAAATGGCGAAAAATTTAAAATGTTTAAATAAAAATTTAATAATAGATTTTTAAGTAATAAATTTTAAGTTGAAAAAATACATTGAAATGTATAACTCATAAATACAATGATAAGTACTTACCTATATAGTTATAAATAATCGTTATAAATTTGTCATATAAACATAATAAATCATTGTAATGCACCAACAACAAATTCGAAATAAAAAATGTATCGTCATCTAGAATATCAATAAAAAAAAGAATAATCGATTATAATTGATTATAAATTTATAACAAAATTTTTTTAGGATTATTATCAATAGTAATCGGAAAATATTTTAATTAATCTGTGGTATGTTTCATATTTCTTTGAGTTCAACTTTAAAACTAAGTGGTCAAATAAAAAAAAATAAATATCCGAACAGTTCTATCGTCATTTTGTTCCTTCAGTTCTGGGATAAATTAGAGGTAAAATGAAATTGTGAAATATTATAATTCATAATTGAAATTTTAATGTAATAATATTGCATTTGAAAAAATAAATAAACGATTCAGAGTGAAAATTATATATACAATACCTATTTTAGTAATATTTTTTGAAAATTTCAAAATATGACCTAAATAAAGTACCTATCATACCTTACTTGTAAATTGGACGTTCTCTACATAAAAAATTCATCATACAGAAAAATATGATATTTCTTTGAATAAAATTTTGCGTTCCACAATACGATATATCAAATAATTACAAAAATTGTAGTCAGTAACATGATTCTCTTAATAAATGAAAAATTATTCCTATCATATTCATTGATATTTTGTTTAAACTATGAAGTCAAAAATCAAAATGTTCATAAAAATATACTCTTTAAAATGGCTATTTTCAAAATGCATATAACCTAAAAGTAAAAAGAATTTATTTTTAATTTTATACTAGGTTATTGAAACTAAACATATAATAGAGGTAATATGATTGACCATATCCTAAATAATTTTTTCTTAAAAAACTTCATTCAAAAACGTTAATTTTTTGCATGTAGTACATACATAATATTATAATAAGAAAATATATTTATGATATTCTGACAGAATTCTATACAAAATGATTCTGTAGGTATAAGGATAGTACCATAAAATAAAATTATAATGTTAATTTATAATTAATATTATATATTGATATTATACTGACTTAACGGAATTATATTAATATATACATTCAGTAAAAAAATAGTTTTAATATTGGCTACCAAAAAATTAATATTATATTCCCAGTTCATTCAGAATTTAAATGTAAAACATACATTATTTTAAAATACATTTAGAATTTTATTAAAATATAATATAAGTTCTTTACTTTGGTACGGTATTGTGATTGAAGAGGCCGAAGTGAGTCGATACAAATTTAAACCATGATTGAATGTCTCTGTTGTCTCTGTGATATTTTTCGTATAATTTAAAACATTTAAAAATCTATCTATTGCTCCAGTATCTATAAAAACTATTTATAACAAAATAATTAATTTCTAAAGGTATGGTTATTATAGTTTATTTAATTTTTTAACCTTAAACAGAAGGAATATTTGATTTAATTCATAATCATTGCATTAGTTATAATTTCTTCAATATCTCTTTTCTTCTATACCCCATGAGAATCGCAAGAATTGGATCTTTCTTTTTATTTTAATAATTATCGTTTTAATTTATATTTTAGTTATTTGTAACATTGTGCTATCAATTTAATACAGACTTATCCCGTAATCCCATATAAAATATAATTAAAATAATATAAATAAACTAAGTGTAGATGAGATTTTAATGATAGTTTAAAGCATACTATATTTATTACAATATTACAATATGAATATAGGTAATATACTTTTAATAGCACATTCATATTGGTACAATTATAAGAAAAGAATAATAGCAGGAAGTACTCATTAGCCATTGCACATTATAATAACAATAAATTGATAAATAATTCTAAATACATGTAAACGTGTAATATATTTATTTAAATATAAATTGTTATTACCTGACATTATATGTTTGCACATTCCATCAAAATCAACTTTGTCTTCAAATATATTCATTTTATTATCTATTATTTATTTAATTTAATTAATATTCTTTCAATAAAGTTTTGCAATCAAAATAATCAAATATGACATACGAACCACCAAAATTATAATAGGTAAATACAATTTTAAATTAATTATTTTTTTTAATTCTATAAATAGATAGTACTTTCATTTATATTATGAAGTATGTGATGTGAATTATATAAAATTTAGTTATATGCTTAATTATTATTATTAAATATTAAAATATATTATTAAATAATTAAGTTTTAAACTATACTAAAATATCCTACAGGAAGTTCTATAATAAATTATGAATAAATCTAAATTTTATTAAATATAAAGTATGATTTCGTTCAAAAAAGTTTATTGAAAACATATATTTTATTATGTGTGGTAAAACATATTCACTATGAAAAAAATGATAGTATAATGTTCATAAATTATATATCTAGATCCTAATAATACTATTCAAAAACGAAATTAATAGTTATAATATTGTGAAATTTTAAGTGTAATAGTAATTTTATTATTTATGCAAAATCTCAATGAATTATATATTATAAATTATTTTATAGTGTTACTTGATTGCATATTCAATATTTTATTTTTTCTCCAAATATTTGAGCTAGTAACATTACTTATATGTTGATACATCTGATTAATTAATTGGTTGGAATAATCAGTTTCTTGAAATCCTAGATTTCATTATAATTGATTAAATTGTTTAAAATATTAATGTAAAGGTAGGTACACACGTAGAGAAAATCCTCAGGGCCTGGCCTCCAATTTTAGCCTCAGCGCCACACCCTAACCACACATCTGGGAATTACTCGAGAATTTGTGTTTTTCATGTTTATACCAACCCGTATGTACTTTTCGTGCTGTGATCGTATATTTACTCGATATTTTCTACGATTACTCGTATATATATATATGTAGTCACGTATATATTGGTAAATAATAATTTTCAGACGATGATATTATGGTAATTATTGGTTGTTTGGTAGCTGTGAATTCTTTGAAAATTTGCGTGAAAAAGCGTGAAAGAAGTATATAGGTGAAAGCCATTATTATTAAAAAGACTACGATATTTACATGTAAATCTGATAACTGAACTCAGGATTTGCTTGAAGTTGACTTTCATACAGTTTAATAAACTCGTCTATGTATTTGCGGCTCATTTTAAAAATATAGGTGTACACACGTGGAGTTAATAAACGTTAGCTTGAGGTTTGAAAGTTTGTAACGATATCAAAAAAACAACCAAAATGGTAATAATATTATAATGATATCCCATGAATCCTCATCAACGCAGAGCTAATAGTATCTCCATACGTGCGACTTTGAACTGTACAGTTCGGCATGTACAGTTTTTCCTTTTGAAAGTTCGGAAAGGATTTTCAAACTGTGCAGGCTGACAAATTCCTCAAAGCCAACTCTATACACATGAAAGAAATCCTCAAGAACTGGACTGTGTAGTCAAAACCTTGAGGAATTCCTTTACGTGTGTACCTACCTTAATATTAATGATATATATATGCTGTATTAAAACATAGAAACTACAAAAAACAGTGCAGTGTAACCACACGTAAAATATAATATATCTTATTTAAAGTGTTGTTTTATATTACGGAAATTAGTAACTATGACCGACAAAGTGTAAAAAAATTGCTCATTAATTACAAAATAGGAAAATAAATAAATATATTACGTATATACAGGTGATGACAGACTCATTAGTAACATCATGAATAAATTTTATATTACGCGCACTGATATAACTTTCGGGAGAAGTCATCCTATAAACCTTGTGTATACTCGTATTTATAAATTAAACTGGTAGAAAGGATAAGAATTCCATCTTTATTTCTAACGGAAAATCTATATACTTTATCAGATAATCTCTTCCTAGGTTACTAAAGATGGCAGCAACCAGACTACTTAACCGTTAAACACTGAAGTCGGACAGAGTTCCTGCAGATTTCGTGATAATATTCACTATTAACAGTAAGCTAGAGATTCTATTAGTCTCTGTGCCATTTGTATAAGAGATGGGGTATCTCCAGCGTAGATTATTATCTACATTGTTTGTATTGTTAATGGTAAATAAAAATCATCTTATTATGTACTGGGCATACAATTATGGAACATTATGTAAGGTTAAATCTTGACTTGAAAAGTAACAGGTTATCTAATACCTAAATGGTAGAATTTAGAAATGATTCTTAATAAAAATATAAATCCTTCTCTTAAACAAGAAACACAGAAAAAAACTTTTGCCTTTGTTTTGTTCAATTGTATTTTCCCTAAATTTGTACCGGTTTAAACAGACGAACAGTCCAAAGTAAGTGGATTGGAAGCATAAACATTTGCCGTAAAGTATTGCATATTTTATTGTGATCGCTTTTGGAGGTAGTGGCTGGAAAAACAATAATTTGACTATGGATCGAACCAAAAGTTATGTTTAAAGCATTCAATGCTTGGAAAAAAATTATGCTGGTATGTGATCAACAGTGACATTAAAACGGTACTGACAATGAAAAAAAAAGAGAAAGTTACAAAGGAGAGAAAACAAATAATGGAAAATATTTATGCTCTACTAACTATTTATTATATTTAATGTAAAAGTTATTACAGATTAGAATTTATCTAAATAATAAATATACACAAAAATATAAGAGAAAAAGCCGAAAAGGACTATCCTCTAGAAATATATACAACTTCTCTATATTATTTTCAACTACATATATAAAAAAGTATCGCCTTAACATCATAAAAATGTTGTTTCAATATTTATTTATATTCATAATTATAATAATTATTGTGATAGTTTACAATTTCAATAATAAAATTACTTTTAAGTAGTTTATATGCATTAAACATTTCAGATCCAAACTTTTCAATCAACTCTAAATTATTGAAATAAAATTAATGTACACACTAAAGTCATAATATACTTAAATTTAAAAAAAAAACATTTTATTCGAAAAACATAATTGTTTAATACGATCCGTGGAGCTTATATTTATTTGTGATTCAGTAAAATATTACAATATACTGGATATTTTGTAGTTAAGTTACTATAATTATTTTAAATATTAAAATTTAATGATTTCACATTTAGAAAAAATATTCTATATGAATGAATATATTATTATTCTCTAATTAATATATATATATATATTATGTTACCGTCAAACTATTGAGTACGAAATTCTATAAAATTTCAAATCCTAAGTGGGAAATGTATAAAATTGATATAAAATTATACAATACGAGTACATTAGTGAAAAGTGCATTTTCATAATATATCAATTATTAATGATTAATGAATATATTAATATTCGTACACAGTCACGGTATAAAAATATCAGTAAAATATTATTCTATATTAAAGATGTCAAACTTCATAAAATTTTAAAAACTACACAAGAATCAGTTGGTTATGGTGGTCAAGACAGGATGATGTTTGATCTTTCAAAAAAATATAAAAAAACATTAATCGGTTAGATGTAGTTTTTTTTTTACATTTTTGTGAATTTCGTCAATAGAAACAAAAAGGGTATAAAAAAAGAATTGAGTTAAACCTATTATTTCACCAAAATTAAATTCTCATTGTCAAGTTGACCTAATTGATTTTCAGTTTCACTAACATGAAAAATATAAATTTATTTAAGTGTACCAAAATCGCCAAACCAAATTTATAATTTTTAAATCACTTGAATATAAAAGAGCAGAGGAGGTAGCATATAATGTAATGGATATTTTCACCTTAATAGACACTCCGCGAGTAAAATTAATTTAATTAATAAATATTTAAATATTATTATTCATTATGAAATAAAAACTTTTTTTGTAAAAATATAAATATTATTTATATTATAATTGGATAGAAATAAAATATAAAAGAATAAAATTAGAATATCTTTTTTTTTGTATTAATAGCATATATAATAATATATTTAATTATTATACGTATTTTGACCACAATTCAATATTTCATGAATTACTTAACATAGTATTGACATTCTATAGAAATCCTAGGAATTCTATAAACTGCTTAGGCGTTATATAAAATAACATTAAAATTTAATACATTACCAAAAATAACCAGACATTCTATAGGATTCAATCATTTCCGGTAGCATAATATGTTATATATTATATATATTATTTTTAATAAAAAGAAACAAATATGTTTCACTCTCTATCAAGTAGGCACCTACTTTTCAAGATAATTTGGTACACTTTTTATATTATTGGATGTAAAAAATGTATATAGAATGTATATATTTCTCCACTGTATTTTATTTTTAGAATGTAAAATATTTGAGCTTTAACTGTACTTGATTGTCAAAAATTAAAAATATATAATTAAATTTAAAGTAATATGTCTGACATTATAAATTTAAAAAATATGTAAATATTAACATCAAATTAATTCTATATCGTTAAGAATATTCAAATTGTTTATATAATAGCTTACCATCATCAAAAAATTTAAAAAGTTTAACTATAGTTATCTGGATATCATTAAATCTTTCTAAAACACACATAGTATTAAGATTATTATACTTAAAATGTAAATTATATTTAAATTTTGAATAACTTTATATTTATATAATAATATTTTGTATATTGTATAATTATGAGATAAATAAGAATGATATGAATTTTCTTTAATTTCGGCCTATAACATCATACTGCTAAATATAAACTTTGCCACCTATTCCTCTATCTTTTCAACTTCTCTCTTCACACTATCTTCTTACCTTAGCTTAGGTCTATCTAACAATATTTTTCCCATAGGGTCTTCGTTAATCAACCGTTTGACTAAAGTTCCCTGAATATAATTTGTCTCGATTCTTTTGTTTTTCTCAACACCCACGATCCGAGCCATATAGAATAATTGGTCTTAGTAGTATCATGTGCACATTAACTTTTAGGTTTTTGGATATGACCTTCGATTTCGACTTTTTCTAGTCCATAATATCCTTTATTAGCTTGTTGTATTCTTGATGAAACCTCATCTTAACATCGTTATCCTTCTTTAAAATAAACCCTAGATAATTAAATTGAGACATTCTTTTAAACTTGTGCTCTTCTATTTAGATATATTCTTCTTGTCCACTATTTTTATTTCTTTGGCTAGCTTCTGGGTACTCTGTTTTATCATAATTATTAACAGTCAGGCCCACTTTTTTGTCGTATTATTTAGTTTATTCCCTAACTTTTTTTTTCATATCCAAATCTTTTACACGGAGAGCGATATCATCCTTATATGCTAACAATCCAATAGTAATCTGACCTAAAGTAACTCCATCTAAAATGTTACATATAAATCTAAAATATATTACCTTCTCCAGTATTAAATTAAACAGTATTGTAGGCAATGCATCTTCTTGCCGAAGCCCTGTTGTTACTCTCTTGGCTCTGATGTTACATTACCTACCTTGATCTCTATATTCGTGAGATTTAAACTGGCTTCAATGAGGTTAATAATTTTTTTTGGACATTTGAAACCTTTGAATATGTTTATAAGGCTTTATCTATGAATAGAGTCATATACTTTCCTAAAGTCTACAAATAATGTGTATACATCATTATTAAATTTTTGGATAATTTGTCTTATTATGAACATTTGGTCAGTTGTAGATCTATTGGGTCTAAACCCATCCTGATAGTCACCTAGTATATTTTATGCTACGGGTACTACTCTGCCTAGTATACTATATGCTAAGACTTTATATGTTATAACTAATAATGCCATATCCCTCTTATTACTGAATTTTGCAGTTCTCCTTTTTTATAAATAGGACAGATTAAAACTGCACCACAGTCTTTCGGGAGTGGTTCCTCAAATCATATTATACTTTCGATAATAAAATGAACTATTTTTCTTGCTTCCCCATCCAGATTTTTTAGAATTTTTCCTTGAATTCCGTCTTCTCCTGATATTTTATTGTTTTTAAGTCTACTAAGTTGCTTTACTATTGCTATTCTACTTAAAGGTGGGAATTTAATGACGTCTGGTTCTGATGTTGTTCATGGGAATATTTTAGTTGGGTTGTCACAGTTAGCAATTGGTCAAAATACTGTTTCCATTTTATTTTGTCTTGTTCCGTAATTAAAGAACCATCCTTAATTTTTAGGTATCTTTCATGTTTTTTGTACCCACCCCTAATTGAATATATCTTCTGGTACAGTTCACGAGTTTTGTTAGCTCTATTATTGATCTCGGCATCTCTTAGTATGTCTTCTTTTCGTTTTTTGAATGTAATTATATTATTTGCCTCTTTTTGGCATTCTTTATAAGTAATTTACTTCTCTGTATTGGAGCGATTTTTAATCCATTGTAATTTAGCTTCTTTTCTTCTAATGATTGCCTCTTATAAGAAATTTTAAACCATAGTTTCTTAATTGTCTTGTTTACCTGTCATCGTGTCTGTGACCACTTTTATGGTTTTCTGTATTGCCTGCCATTTACAATCTATTGTTTCTAATTGGTTTATGTATTATGTCCAAGTTAGAAATTATTTCTCGCAGCTGTCGTTTGAAATTCTCACATGCAATGTTTTCTTTTGATTTATTTACTTCATATCTATCCATAATTGCGCCTTTTTAATTGGTAGTTTTTTAAGTTACACTTTTAGCTTACCTTTCACCAGATATTGGTCTGAATCACAGCTCCTCTGATTGTTTTTCTATCATTTAGACAGTTTTTGAACCTTGTGTTAATCAAAACATGGTCTATTTTATTGGTATATTTACTATGAGGTACTTTCCATGTCTCTTGATCTTGTCTTTGTATGGAAACACGGTACTTTTCACAATAAGTTCCCTACCACTTCCAAAGTCTATAAGCCTAAGTCCATTTTTACTAGTTATGCCATGCAGGTAATGATTGCTAATGGTTGCTCTAAATATCATTTATTGTCCATATTTGGCAATAAAATATCCTAGGACTATCCTAATTCTACTTTGTGGGGTTTAATTTAGGGTGTGTTCTTAATTCTCATAGAATTCGTCCTTCTCCTTGGTGCTTTTTCTTCCGTAGGCGCACATGTGCATTCATAAAAGTAATATTAAAGCACAGCCCTTTTATTGTCAATGTTGATATCCTAGGGTTATTACTTTTCAATTCTCTTACTAAAGGGACTATACTTTTGTATACTGCGAAACCCGTTATAAATTGTCGTCGATCATTACATTCTGTGTAGAAAATAGTCGTGTCTTGAATATCCAAGGTGCCCTTATCGTCCCATCATAAACCCTATAGGGCTACCACTTCTAAATTATATCTCCTAATTTCTTTGACTAAGCATTGTGCTACTTCAGGTTTGAAAAGTATGTGAATGTTTCAAGTACCAAAAGATAAGCCAAATTTCTGTTTTCCAGTCTTGTTGCCCATAACTCCACATATCCGAGGAAAGTTTGATTTTAGGTCCTGAATAATCTTATATTTACATGGTAGCGTTGTTAGTCCTGCGCATAACCACCAGCCTGAAAGACCAGACAACCCTAACAACTTAAGGCCAGGTTAAGGCTTTTGCAGTGCACTAAGTAATGGGAGCACCACTTTTCCTACGCTATAATGCTAACAATGATATGTATACAAATATAAAATAACATTTCTAGCTAATATTAAATTAATTTACATTCATTAAGTTTAAAACAAATAAATATTAACTATATGACTATACACTTGTAATAAACTTACGATTTAATACATTTTCATCTTTTTCGAAATCAATCAAATGTTTATTCTCTAAAATTTTTTTCAAGTCGTATATCATACATGCGTCTAAATAATCAACTAGGAAACAAAAATAACTTATTAAAGGTATTATCTTTTCTTTACTGAACAATAGGTATTGATTAAGTTCAAATATAAAAATATTATAAGTATAATAAACTAAGTTCTTTAAACCATGTGTATACTTTGGTAAGTTATTGTATTAATTTAAAATGTTGATACATTTACTAGCATAGTGTTTACCAGCGGCGTTTTTATGGGGGGGAGGGGGTATAACGGGTTTAACCCTCCCCCTCATGACAAATAAAAATTAGCAGAATGGTCGATTTTGGACGTTCCTCCTTCGTCCCTCTGAACAGTTTATATTATAAAATAGCGATGGAAGGGAGATTTGTCTTTATGGAAGCATCAGAAAAAAAAAAAAAATTGAACCCCCTCATTATAAATTCCTAAATACACCTCTGATATTTACGATGTATTTTTAAGTACATTTAATCGTAAATTGTTTGTAAAGGAAATAAAATATAATGAATTAATATTAATGTTTATAACTAAATAATATTTCATACTTTTTAAAATGAACTATTTTCATTAATTGTGTTTATTTTACTCCAAATATTCTAATATTTTCATAGTATTATTTTAACTAATTATGATCCTAACTTGAAGCAACCATAAAAACCGTATCGTTGTTTTTTGATATTTTATAAAAAAAAATTCTTAGGTAGGCGGTCTAAATTTATTTTAATACAATCTTACTAGCTGTATGATTACATACCAAATATTAAATAATTTTTATTAGAACTCTCACGATTTAGAAATTTATTAGCATCGTATATGGATACATCTTCTGTGTGCGTAAATAACAAAAAAAAATATATATAATATATTAATATTATCATTTGATGAAAATATAATAGAACCCTAACAGTGTTATTCATAGTTAAATTAAACCTGGTTTAGGTAGGGTTTAATAAAAGTTTAACAATAGTTCATCATTTTTTTTAATTCATAGAGTTTAAACTATACTTATACCAT
The DNA here is from genome assembly GCA_013282895.1 of Eriosoma lanigerum. Classification (NCBI taxonomy): domain Eukaryota; kingdom Metazoa; phylum Arthropoda; class Insecta; order Hemiptera; family Aphididae; genus Eriosoma; species Eriosoma lanigerum. The sequence continues at coordinate 59,301,243 of CM023357.1, read as the reverse complement.
GGATAGAGTTTAACGATAAACTTTAGATTTATAAAGGTTCTGGTCACACTACAACGGTTCCGCCGTTCCGTTTTGATTAGTGTCACACTCGTATAACGAGTTTTATCATATTTTGCGCGGTTTTTATTAGTACAAACATGATGTAATGATGGACAAAAATGTATTATTAATTATAATGTTAATTCATTTTTACTATTTAATTTGTTGAGTGAGCAATTCGATTTAGGTAAGAACTAATAATAAGAACTTATTTAATGACTTAATATAATGAAATTTTACTAAATATTTCTTACAATGATGATATCAAATCTTTTTAATATGGTTACATCTGATTACATAAATGCTATTTGAATTATAGCTGTATCAGAAGATTTTGAGTAATTAAGTACACCAAAGGATGAAAGTAGATGTTGGATTCATTCGTATAATTCAAATCGAGATAAAAACAGACAATTTGAAAATGTTTATCAAAATATTAGAATGCATCCAGACAATTATTTTGATTATTATAGAATGTTAATATCTAAAGCTATTCGATGAATTATATGATAAACTTAGATTATCACCGACAAAACAAGTGGTAAAATTTCGTAATAAAGGAGTTAGCAGTAGAGGCGGCTTGATCATGCATTTTGTGGTTCACTGAACCACCAATAATTTTGGGGTGGGTGTCATTTTAATAGATGTGGACTTGGTCTAGGTTACCGGTGGTTATATCAAAATGATAATTTAATAGCCAAGTCATTGCTAGCAGCAAATAGATCAATCACCAAAGATTGAATAGCATACATTAACTGCATTAACGATTAACTTATATACAGCTTTATAATGAAAATATAGTCACGTATTAACCAGTAGCGGATCTAGAGTTAAATTCTAGGGAAGCCTTCAAAATAAATTATTACTAAGCAAAACAAAAAAAAACCTAGTTTTGAAAATAGCTTCTTTAAAAATAGTTTTTAAATTATTTTAAACGATATTATTACTTATATATAATTATATATTTTTATTTTTAATGTTAAATTGTTTGATTGGTTATTTACAATTCGGTACTAATCATATCAAAACATTGAAATTTCTTAGCAAGTTTTAGTATAAATAATAATCGTCAAAAAATTATAAAATTAAGTAAGGTTATGTAGTTTGACTTTTTTGTAGGTGGGTGGGTGGCATTTACTAATTTTGAACCACAAACTGAAAAATGTCAAACCGCCTCTGGTTAACAGTATAGCACAGTCACATACATAGTTAAATAGCCATGGGCTTCAGATATATATAATAAATTAATAATATTATCATAAATTCATATCTGTGGTTGATAAAAATGATAGTAACAAAATTAAAAATTTTCAAAGTTAAAAAACCGGACGTTTACACCATTATATTGTGTAACGCATGTAAAAAGAACCCTTGTGTTTTTATTACAAACGGTTCGACGGTTGCACCGTGAAAACGTGATCAACTAACGTTTAGCAATTTACCGAACGATAACAGATTGTGCAACCATGAAAGTGTGACCAGACCCTCAGAGTTCTAGATGCATTCTAATATTTTCAATATCCAATATCCACTTTCATCCTTTGGTTGACTTAATAAGCCAAAATCATCTAATATACAGTATACAGCTATAAATCGAATTGCAGTTGTGTAATGTATAATTTGCGAATAGCAATGTATTCATAATACATAATAAATAAAAAAAGGTTTAATTTCATCGTTGTTAAAAAGATTTAGTAAAATTGCATTATGTTATTAGTTCTTACTTAAATCGAATTATTAACTTAACAAGCTAAAAAATGAATTAACATCATAATTTATGATATATTTTCGTACAGCATTACACTACTGTGTTCAGTGTATGTTTGTGTTAATAAAAACCGCAACAAATATGATAAAAAAGTAACAACCGTTATAGTGTGGCATCGGCCAAAACGGAACGGCGGAACAGATGGTCGTCGCTGGATGGCATAACCGTGGTAATAGTGTGGTCAGACCCTTAAAATATATATTTTATTACCTATGTTTGAACTATGAAACCATTTTTTCGAATAATAATGATAGGGGACAGAGGTCAAATAGATGTGCTAAACATTTATGCAATATGAAAATTGAATTACATAATATATAATTTATACATAATATAATATGTATTATTAAAACATAATGTATAATATATAAAAGAAACATAATATGAAATAAAAAAATATCAGACTTTAAAAAATTCTTGTATACACAATGTAAAAAGAATTTTACTGTAAAATATATCATTTCAATATTTGTTTTTAATAAAATATAATCAATTAAAATAAGTACACAATTTACTATGTTAATAAAAACATATAGGTAGTATTCCGAATATTCATTATTTGTTCATGTTTATACTACAAGTATTACGTAATACGTGCGGTGTTTTGAATACCCACGTAACTGATTCATGTTGTATAAATATTGGAAAATCAAAATTAACATCATAATAATTATTTGATCTCATTACAAAAAAAAAATTCTTCGAGGAAATAGTAAAAAAAAAAAAAATAATCGTAGGTTTATACATTAAACTATATCAATATTGACACTTTAAAGAATTACATTTACTAAATATATTGATTTTTCCCTATGAACAAAACTCAGTTACCATGAAATAAAAACTTTAAAATAATGAAAATCGTAATTTTGCCAATTTTCCGCTATTTTTTGCTAGTTATTCCTCTCTCAAGGAAAAAATTTTTAAAAAAATGAGCTAAATTAAATATCTACTAGAAACTAGATGCAATTTGGTACAGAAAGGGTACCCTATTTGTGATAATCTAACTATTATTTCTTTCCTAAATTGTACTTTCAGACATAAAAAAAAATAACAAAATCCGTAATTTTGCCAATTTTCGCCATTTTTTGCTAGTTTTAACTATAAAAGCTTATTAAAAAAATTGTCAGTCACAATTTTTAAAATATTTTGTAAAAAAAATTAAGTACTATATGATTAGGCTTCTATAAAATATTCAAACCGATAAACCTAAAATTGGGTAATATTAAATATTTTTGGAAAAAAGTTAAAAACTTTATATTTAGCCAAAAAATCAACTGATCCGTTCCAAAAATTTACCCCATATGTATAGTATTTATATATAGTATAGTACTCAAACAAATTTTCAAGACCCTTTGATTAAAACTCAATTAGTTGTAACGAAATAAAAACATTTTAAATAACAGAAACTATAATTTTATTAGTCTGTTGTAGTTTTTCTTCTCCCAAGAAATTTTATTTTGTGAAATTCGAAAAACGAGCTAATTAAAGTAACAACTAGATGCAATTTGTCAATGAAAGCATACTCTATTTGTGGTAATTGAACCATTATTTCAACCAGAAAAAATGTTTTTATAAATAAAAAAATAAAAAAACATTTTTGTAAAACCAACTCATTCCTCGCTTCGCTCAGAATCTAAAATGTTATAAATTTAACTTTTTAAATTGGTTTAAAATTAGTATTGTTTTATTTTTTTAACGAATTTTATAACTATATAATTAAAAGAAAATATTGTTTAGCAATAAATACTTACTAGAGTAGGTAATAAAATATGTATTATTAATACCAATATATGTATTAAACACTTTAACTAAGTATGTTGAATAATATAAGAATACAAGTTATATAATATTTCATATTATTTTTACTTATGTACCACGTACATAATAATAATATGCAGTTACTATGTATTCTTTTTTTTATTTACCTAATATACATTAATATATTATGTATTAAGATATATCTAATTTTCTAATATTATATAAATAAGTAGTACGTTTTGGAGGAAATTTAGTAGCTCCAAATTGTAATATTTATGATAATAATTTTTAGGTCATACGTAAAATAAAAATAGTGATGAACAATAAATAATATACATAATATAAACAAATTTATTTTACTCTCTATTAATTTATTTATTAAATTTACGCCAAACAGCTCAAGTACATCATTTTTTTTGTAATTATAAAGTAATTAATACATACTTAAATTAACTAAAAAAATAATAGTGAAATTATTAAAAACATACATATAATATTAGAAATTATATTAAATTTAATACATTCAGTAAATATTATATTTAATGGTGAGTTAAAAGCATAAAAAGTTCTATGAGATGATATTATAAACGTAGGACATGAACGTGGGAAAAATTAAAGGATATTGATTGATACCGGATGCCCAGACCTCATAATGCATAGATCATTATGTTTTATTTGTTTAAATACTTACTTGAAGACACCAGAGGAATTATTATAAGTAATATTATTTTTGCCAAAAACATTATGCGTTTTAATAAGATCTATATATTAGCTACTATAAACTTCCAATCTTTTAAAATGTTAGTATATACTATACTTTAGATGTAATAATGAACGTTTAAAAAATTTTTAAATAAAATTCGATATATAACTGGCAAATGTTTGCTTTAAAATGGCAGATATATTGTTTATACAAATGATTTATTATAATTGAATAAATATTGTATAGATTATAGATATGAATTATAATATAATTTTATAATATTAATATGATGAATTATTTGTTTGTATATGAACAGTTATAAAAATAATAGTTACAAATGTAGGACATATTATTAAGTTATTAAGATCCATTTAAAAGTACTTAGAGTAATTACAATTGTATTATAATTTTGGTTCAAAATATATTATAAAATATTTAATAACAACAAAATCGTTTTAACATTTAAATTCTTTGATAACTACATAATTTATACATTATGTGTATGAAAAATTAAAAACCCAGGTTGTAACTGAGTCTTTCGTTTCTTCTTTATTTTTCGTTCTTCGGTGTTCGGAGATATCAGATAATTTTGGTGGATGGATATTGTTTTGTATTTTTTATTTACGCATTGGTATTAATAGGCATTTAATTAAATACAGAAAATATAATAAGATTAACTTTCAAAATTGAGAATAACAATAATTAGAATGATATTAGTGTTTGATACATAATATATATATATTATATTATTTGATATTGTATAATTTATCTTTTCACTACGGTGAAAGTCAATAGAAATAATTGTTTATCAGTCCCTTTTCGATGAATAAAATATGATTATAAATTTAATGGTAATTATTAAATAAAATACTGATTTTAACATGACAATTCATGTTTACAAAATCTATAGAGGTATTTAGGTAAAAAAAAATTACAATTAATTTTTATTTATTTATAATTTCAAGTTCTAAATATAATGATATTTAAAGTTTAGTATTATTTTCCAAGTAACATTAAAATAAAAGAATGAGTGCATATGTCAATTTTTCAATCTGTTGATGTTCTGCTAATTAGAAATTGTCTGTTGACTCTAGTAACTGATTGGTTAGTTCCAAATTGGTTCTACGTGGTGTACTAAAACAAAATAATATAATATTAATTGTAATATTTTGATATTTAATCAATTTTAGATTCTGAGTGAAGCGAAGAATGTAGTGTTTTTACAATAATATGTGCTATTTTTTTCATGTCAGAAAAACACTATTTAAGTAAAAAAAAATTGTCCGATCACCACAAGTAGAATAATATCCTTTCAATAGGTATATAATTAAATCTAGTAATAACTAACAATGTTTGCTTAAAACTAGGGAGTGATTTCTAGAAAAGTGAGAAAGGGCACCTTTAGAGATATATGAGAGCAAATCGAGGAAATTTATAGAACTGTCGAGAAGAGAAGTAATGAAGCGATAATCGGCCTAGCGACGGTAGGAGTCTGAAGTAGAAAATCTAAGGGCAGACAAGATAGGGAGTAGACAGTTTTTGTGATATCTGATTTTAAATTTAATGACTACTCATAGGGTTTCAGTATTACATTCACTCAATTAGAAGTTGGATTGCAAAATACGATTCTGAGCGAATCTCAGATAGATATACAATATACTTACTCATATGATAATGCCTAAAAATAATTTTATAATAGGTATTTATGGTAATATATAATTATGGCTATTGCGATATAAATGCTAATATGGTCATTGATTATCAATATTTATTTAATTTTATCGCTTAAAATTTATCATGTTATTCTGGAGCCCTAAAGCAAAATGTATTTCTAGTTTGAACTCTAAAGACGAGCCTGTCTAAATGATACGTTAGCGTACTTTATTAGCAAAAAAAAAAAAATAATACTAATGTAATTTTATTTAGTATTTGATATTGTTGCAGCAAAACAGTAATAAAATACTAAAATTTTATACATTTTTATTATTTCAGCTGGTACAAAATACATCAGATTTTAGTGATGTAAATTGCATAATTTTTATTTTATTACCATTATTTTCTAACAAGAATGTTCACCCAATATGCATAGTATATATTTATCTTAAATAACATATAAATAAAATATTCAACACTAGATTTTTATAAAATGTTTCATTGTGTTTTGGGGTAGGTATATAAAATTTCTCAATAATACATTTAAATATATATGGTATCTATAATACAATTACCCCATATTTTAATATTAATGACAACAATAACTCATAAGTCTAATTAATGTGTAATGTATAATAACCAATACGATAATAGATTAATTTAATTACGCGTACTTTAATTTACCAAACGAATTAAATTGATTTTGCAAACACAATATTAAATTTCAGTAATCTTTAATGAAAAAAGAAAAATTATTAGAAATTATAAAAGATAGGTATCTACACTTTGTTACGAACAACAAGTATAGAATAGCGAGCTGTGAACGATTGACTGACAATCGAATCATGATTAGGGGAATAAGTTGATAAGTAAAAATTTTAAGTTTTGTCATCATGATGATTGCATGATCATACAAATACCTACCATACAAATCAGTGATGCAACTATTGGGGTAAAGGGTGTTCATGCCTGAAAATTGTTTTCATACATATTATACTAAATACAAAATGATAAATTTTAATAATTCTAATGACTTTGGTTCTATAGAATAATGAAAATTCGTTATTGGGTCATGTTTATATAATTGAGTAATACACGTGTTTTGAATAACAACGTAGGTGATTATGGTTGTGTAAACTATGGTTAATCGAAAAAAATATCGTTATAATTATTTGATTTATAGAACATATTATATGATAATGCATACAAGTTCGTTCTACTTTTAATTACTAAAGTGTGCCACACTGTGTCACTCAGAGCAGTATTTATTTTTTTGCCGCCCTTGAGCATAACGATTTTTCCACCTGACACTTCCTAAAAAAAAACAAATACATATATTTTTAGGTAAAACAGAAAGAGCCAAAAAGAAAAAAAAATGTACCCTTATTTCTATTCAAATATATAGATAGAACCTACATAATAAAATCATGAAATGCACAAAAGATTTTAGAAATATAAAAAAATATTATATTAAAACCATCAATAATTGTTTTGTAATAAAATTTCAACTAATGACACGATGTTGTCTTAATTCTTAAAAAAAAAATTATTAGATGAAATTTGATGGTCCAGTAATAATTTACCGCAAATTCATTTCCAGTAAAAATTGCCGAAATACGGAACCGTTGTTCCCCCCCTAAACGGCCTACAGCCTTGTGTTTTAGTAATAATTTCATATTTTACCACATAACACAGTTAAATAAAATTGAACCAATTTTTTACATGGATAACTCGTTTTTTTATTATTAAAGGTAAGAATTAATATACTAATACAACAATTTATAAAATTCCGAAAATTATTTGATCCTGTATGCTAATTTAAAAAATCATTGCATTGGACTCATTTATCTATTTTACATCAATTTGTATTTAAATAAAAATATTATTATTAATGTATAAAAAAAAAAACACATGGGAAATATATTTCACGACTATTATAATATTATTGCATTGAATTAATCGATTTTAATGTAATAATTATTGATATTAATGCTTTACAACATAGTCATTTTTAGTTTTCTTTGTAAATAACAACAACATGTAGATATCATATAAGTTATTTATTTGTTATTTGTTCAAGTTTGTTATGCGAAGTACATATCTTTTGAATAATCACGTAATGAGGTATGATTGTGTCAACTATGAAATATTTGAAACATTATCTAATTTCTAAAAAATAAATAATCTTAATATATAAAATAATACACAATAATTAATATTTTGTGCAACAATTACATTTTATCTGTATTAAGTAATATAATTACTTATCTACTACTTGCTTTATCAAAAAATGCAGGAAGGTCGATTTTGGACGTTCCTCCTTCGACCCTTCGGTCCTTGGAAAAATTTGTGTTTTATTATAATTAAGATTTGAATGCAATGATATTACATTAAAAAAAAAGATTCTGAGCGTAAATCAATATAATACAATATATTATAGTGAGTAACTATTCCAAAGGTTTACCACGTGTGTAAATTACCTATGAGAGTATTCAAAAAGATTTTAAGTACTTACGTTCAAAATTAATTGCAAATAATTACAAATTCGTTTCTAAAATTTGCATACAAAATTATATTTTTAGCGAATTTTTTACGACTTTTTTCAGCCCCACGACTTATTTAAACCAAACTAACGCAATTATTCAGCAAACAAATTGCATATTTCTTTTTAGAACACATTTCTAGGTTTACATATCAATACGTATAAATAATATTAAATATTCACATTACCTATGTTTTTATTTGTCTTTAGAGTTAGGTTAGAAAATTTATGAATTATAATATTAGATTCAATTTATGCTATAATAGATGCATAGAATATATATTATTAGAATATTAGAATATAATTAGTACATATTATTCATCACTACATATAATATTGAAAATTGTATAGTATTTTTCTGAATCTTATAATGTGTCCACACCTAACAAATGTTCTTTGAACGTAATAAACGTTGTTCCTTTGAATAAATATTAACGTGTTTTTATGTATCTTTGACAGACATTCAACAAACGTTCGACAAAAAATGTTTCCCAAATTGTTTGTTATAAGTGGACGCAACTTATGCTAATTTATCTAATAATATATTTGCAAATGTGTGATATACAAAATATTCCATTGTTAGCAGAATTATAAATAATAATATTATAGCTATTAAAATAAATAATTAATTTATAGACTATTTTGCTTCTAATGTTAAAAAGTAAACGATGATGGTATTTATGTTATAGACTTATAATATATATTTTTATTATAGTATACCTATTTATAAGTTACCTTCTTATTTTTCTTCTGACAATATATTGGTATAATTTATCAAACTCCGCCTAAGAGACCGATAAAAAATCGTAAAAAATTCGATAAAAATTCAATTATTAATTAATTTGCAAACTATTTCTATATTTTTGGAGTGAATTGAACGATATGATGAGGCTAACTTTACTAACGCATGTGTGACTATTATAGTGAAGATAGATACCACTATACCAGCTATAGCAATGACTATTGTAGCCATAGAATCAATTATCGTTAAAATATTGTGGCTTGAGTCGTGCGGGAAACAGTGTGGTGTACCAGTAGCGTATTGAGGATTTTATCAAGGGTGAAGGATACGGGATGTCAATATTTCATTAACTAAGATTAAGTCCCCCCTTTCTCTCACCAGCGTAGTCAATATGTGTTAGCTTATCAATTTCAATATTGTATTTTTATTAATTTCGTAATACGTAGTTACACAAAATATTTAATTTTATAATACTTTTCGAAGAATATGACTAGAAAAAATAGTTCAAGAGAGGGATCTACCCTCCATATTCTCCCCTGAAATACGACACTGTAAGTGCACTGTGGTCTGTTGTGGCGGTGAATACGTGAACCAATAGAGTTTCACATTATGTGTTGCTGTAGCGAAGGAACTGCGGACGCGAATTCGGTATGATGGTCGATAAGCCACCTTGTTGAGAGTTCACGGTACTAAGAGGACGTTATACACGCATATTTTTAGTTATTTTTTTTTTTTTTTAGTACAAGTTCATGCCGTCTATTGCCTACTTATAGTTTCTTGTCATTAACGAGCGACTTCTACTGCCTGGTTGTTGGCTTTCAGAAGATCTTGTCTGTTACATGTTGTTGATAGGTTTGGACAGACCAGGAGATGTTGCATGGTCTGAGTGGAGCACTAGAACCACATTCACATTTGTAATCTTCTGATCAATTCTACTTGAACATATTTAGTTTGAATCTACTTATCTACCTACTCCTATTCTCAATCTATTATTGGTTTTCCATGTTGGATATGATAGATTTTTACCCCTTGATATTTGTTCTTGAAGTTTGAAATCGGAGTTAGGGACTTTTTGCTTCCACAGGTCTATTCTACGAGCGTCAGGTGTTGTTTGGATTTCCTATGTAGATGCTATGAAACTTTTTCTCCACTTTAGTCTTTTGTGTTGTGGTTCATACTGGTGTAATGTATGTCTTGTATCATTGATTTGTTTTCTTCTTTCAGTCTCTGTTGCTACTTGTCGACGGATGTCTGGCGATGCTATTACTATTATAGAGTAGATTTTATGAATTGGTGTGGGCTTCATTGTTCCGGTGACAATCCTCACGGCTTTGTTCAAAGCAATATCGACGTCTTTCGTATGGGACGAGTTTTTCCATATTGGTGCTGCATATTTCCAGCAGAAAAACAGAGGGCCAGTGTTGAAGTTCTTAGCACACTCAGATTAGCACCCAACTCTATACCTGTCAGATTTCGTATGATGTTATTGCGTGACAGGACTTTACTCTCTGTGCCTTTACAGTGTTTTTTGCATGAGAGAGTACAGTCTAATTTGACGCTGAGGTACTTTGGTGTGAAACAATGTTCCAATATTTGACTTTGCCAGTTTATGTTTAATTTCCTCGTTGATTCCCGATTTTTTAGGTGAAAAGCGCATACTTGAGTCTTTTGAGGATTTGGGCGCAGATGGTTTGCTTCGTAGTACGTTATTAAGGTTCATGTGATGTAGGTAATAGTTGCTCGACTTCTTGAAAGCTATTAGCTTGTGCTGCAATCGCAGTGTCATCGGCGTATCTGAAATATTTTATATCAACTATGGTTGGCAGGTCGTTGCTGTAGATATTGTATAATATTGGCACCAGCACGCTCTCCTGAGCTAAACCATTCTTTTGGTTTTTCCACCTACTGTTTCTATTTTGAAAGGAAACGTGAAATCGTTTATTTTTCAATATGCATGCTATTACAAATGTAAGAGTGTGATTATATCTTTGCTCATACATTTTGTAGATTAGACGATTATGGTTTATCGTGTCGTATACTGTACTTAGGTCTATAAGTGCAACACTTGTTACTTGATTCCTTTCATATCCATCTTTTATATTATGTATTGTGATAGATTTAAAATTTTGGCTACAGCAGGAATTTCCAGGGCGGAAACCAGCTTGGTTGTGAGTAAGGTTGTTGTTAATGAAATCAGATATTCTATTTAGGATAAGACGTTCGAAAATCACAAATAGATGGCAAAGAAGAGAAACAGTCCTAAAGTTTTTGACATCATTTGCTCTTTTCTTGCTTTTAATAGGGCTACTACGTAGGATTTACGTCACTTTTTTGGTATGTTCATTGATTGCACACAATTATTTATAAAGTTTAGAGTTTATTGTAGAGATGGGGAACCAAAGTTTTTAGTTTTTTAAGTGCGTAGATCATCGACACTGGTTGCATTGATTGATTTCATGTCTTCACTGGCTATGTTTAATTCTAAAAGGGTAAACCCTACATTATGTTTTTTTCAGATTCCAAGTCTCTGATTATTTTCAGATTCTTTCTTTTGGTGGATGTTTTACCATTTAATATAAGTTGGTGAGTAATTTCATTACTGGTTAGATTGCATTGAATTGTTGACGATTTGATTAGATCATTGCTTAAATTTTTTATCAGTTTCCAGGCTTTTCTACTGTTTCGCTTGAAGTCCATGTTTGCTAGGAAGTCGCACCATTTATATTTCCTTGAATCTGATAGATCGTGCATCAGTCTTTCTCCAGCCCCAATAGTGTCTTCAGAAAAAGGGTCAGAATGAAAAAGATACTGGTATTTTTCTAGTAGAGTTTTAGAATTATAATGATTTTCTACAAATCAGATTTGTGATCTTCTACAATTTTCTTGTACTGTTGAAATAAGCAAGTACATAGAAATATTGCAAGGACTTGTACCACTTCTCCATCTGACGCTGTTGAAGGAATTTAGCAGATTTGAGTAATGAACAAATTTCAAGTCATTTTGATCAATCCAATTCTCCATTTCTTTGCTATTCTTATCGATGCTGTTGTAGTCCCAGCTTTTAATACGGCAGTTAAAATCGTTTACCAATACGTCACTCACTCTCCCTTATTTTCTAATGATGCTAACTCTATCTATATAACAGGAAATATAGCAAAATCACAGCAACGCAATCACATTAATTGTGACGTTTAGGTTGAATTTAGAGTAAAAACATTTATTAGCAAATTTATAGAAAAAAATATTATGGAGGGAATATCATATCCGTTTTGTAAAATACCACCTCATCAAGAAGTTACAACGTTTTAAAAAAATATAACATTTAATACACATGTAAAATAGTTATCAAAATCATACATCGCCATATAAGTTTTCAAAAAATGTGTTCTTCGCATAATAAACATGAACAAATAACAAGCTAATATTTTATATGATATCTACATGCTGTTATTCTTTACAAAGAACACTAATAATAATTATGTTTAAGGCATTTATATCAATAATTATACATTAAAATCGATTAATTCAATGCAATAATATTATTATAGTTGCGAAATATATTTCCTATGTGTTTTTTTTTGTACATTAATTATAATATTATTATTTAAATACAAATTGATGCAAAATAGATAAATGAGTCTAATGCAATGATTTTTTAAATTAGAATGTAGGATCAAATAACTATCATATTCTTATTAATTGTTTTATTAGTATATTGATTTAGTCTTTGGATGAATTTTTCATGTAAAAAATTGGTTTCATTTTAGTTAATCACAACTGCGTTGTGTAGTAAAATATAAAATTATTATTAAAACACAGGTACATTTTCTAACACGCTTCCCAAATTGGTAAACTTAACAACTGCGCTTCTCTTAACTCAGTTCCGCCCGCGTCGGTTCGTTTCTTTAAGCCAGGCGCGCGGTCCGGGTTAATTTGGAACCTATCATATATATAAATTTTTTTGGTGAAAAATTATGTGACCCGACATATTAGGGTAAAAATTTTCACATGGAATGGGTTATTTTAAATTATTACTAGCTGACCCGACAAACGTTATCTTGTCATATAATTCATTTTAAAGAATATTTTTCTAGAAAAAATAACTTACTTATTGTAAATGTGTAAGGATATGGTATATAAGTGAAGCAGTTATGGATCACTGTCAACAGTGACGTAATGTATAAATTACAGAATATCAAATATCAATTTTGTTAATAATTTATTAAAATTGATTTTTTAAAATTAAATACATATCTATAATTATGACAATATTACTAAAAAATTATATCAATCCCTTAAAGCAATAGAGTGTACAATATTTTTTGTTATTCCATTTTTCGCCAACACAAACAAACTGGATGGCTTTCCCTCTCAAGAACACGCCACATATAATTGCCCCGTGTGAAAAACATGATGTGCTCAAATCTAGGCCGCAAAAAGACATCAAATAGCATTCGATCAGTAGACGGATCTGGAATTTCTGCAGAAATTATATTGTCGATTTCTTCAGGGCGTATTTTATCGATTAACCAAACCAAAATATGGGCATGAGGTAATCCCCGCTTTTGCCATTCAACGGAATACATCCAGCAACGTATGGGACCAAATACATGTAATTTTGTAATAAAATTTATTAAAGACTTTAATTTTTGTCTGAACACACGTGCTGTAATATCATGACGATGTATTTCATTTTGACCAGGCAACAGTAAAGATGTAATCTCCAGCCATTTGGGATTACATGTAAACGTAATAAATAAACATGGCCGTCCATATTCGCGTACGTAAGTTAGAGCATCCTGTATATATTCTTGCATATGACGTGGACTGCCTATATATGATGATGGTAGAATGACCGAGTTACCGATTTGAGCGGCATCGGCATTGTTGGCAATAGCGTCTCTCAAGTGAATGTATTCTTTCGCACGCAGCTTTTGTTGATTGAATCGCAAGTATCGTAATCGTTCGCTCTCTATCTTTACATACATGTCGACCATAAATTGTTGACAAAGCTCACGACATCGCAGAATAACGTTGTCCTGATCACGTCTAATCATCAACCGATACGCAAAATAGTCCTTCGAAGTAACATTCTTGTGCGTTTCAGCACCTGTTACGGGATTTTGCTGTTTAATATGAAATATTTATTAGTATTAGGAATATAAAAAATAGATAACAACCTATTCGCAGAGCTATTGAATGTATTTACAAAATTTCATCACATTTGGTTCAGCCGTTTTGGAGAAGTTTGGTGACAAACACTGTGACATGTGAATTTTATATATTAGATTATTATTTAATGAATAATTATGCTTAAGTCCGAAATTTTAAAGCTAATGAAAAACGGAAAACAATTTTCTCATTTTTTCATCCTGATGACAATGTGTATAATATGATTAGTTGTATACGCTAAGGAAACACCCTGTATACACAATACATTAATTAGTACTTGATATATTGATTTAACAATAATAAAGCAACGAGATAAACTCGCTCTAACAATAAATGTTACTGTTATTTAAAACACGATGTAGTCGCAGGACACACCCGCACAATATTAATCAATTACGTAAAACTATAACATAACAAGTAATTATTTGGTGTTTCATCTATAAACAACATTATAATTTCTATACAAAAAGGAATAATACCATAAATGTAATTGAATACAAAAATAAAATTATGTAAATTAGGTATAATACATATTTTCATTCGTAGAAAATTTGTATATAATTAATTTCAAATTAAAAATAATTTATGATGTTTATTATCATGTTTTAGAAAAAAAATAAAGGTGTCTAGGAAAAAAAAAGAAATTAGAATTTATTTATATTTATTTAATATTATTTTTTTAATAAAGTTCTAAATATAATGATATTTTAAATTAGTATAATTGTTGAAATTACACAATGAAATAATGAATAAATAATGAATGAATGAATGTTACAATTTATCAATCTGCTAATTAGGGATTGTCTGTTGACTTTACTAACTGATTGGTTAGTTGATTGGTTCCAATTTGTGTACTAAAACAAAATAATGTAATATTAATTATAATATTTTGATAGTATGATAATAAGTATGTTGATATTCTGATTAAAGATAACAGTTTACTAGTTATACCACAGAATAATAAGGAACATTTTTGGAATGGATTGGTTGATTTTCCGACTAAGTACCTATAAGGCTTCGAAATGTTTTCTAAAAATGTTTAATATTTCCTTCGATTTTGGGTTAATTGGTTTGAAAATTATATAGAGCCTCAATTATAACTTAATCTATTTACAAAATATTTTGAAATTCGTAAGGCACAATTTTTTTTTTAAAAGCTTCTAAAGTTTGAATTTTTAGTAGAATTGAATATTATAATATATTATTTTTTATTTATGAAAACAGATTTTTTTGTAGAAATAATGGTTACCACAAATAGGATTTGCTTTCGGCAGAAAATTGCATCTAGTTTGTACTTTATTCAGCTTATTTTTCAAATTTTTCAAATGTTTTTCTTTAGGACTAGAATAACTGCCAAGATATGATGGAAAATCGGCAAAATTACGGTTTTCGTAATTTTATATTTATTTATATTTTATTTTATTATTTTTATTTCATGATAACTAATTAAGCTTTAATCATTGGGACTTGAACATTTGTATGAGTGTCAACACGCGTGATAAAATTTCGAACGGGTTGTTTGATTTTCTGACTAAGTATTGAGCTTAGAATTTTTTTCCACAAATATTTTATATTACCTGAAATTTTGGGTTTATCGGTTTTAATTTTTTAAATAATATTAAAATGCGCAAATGTTCATGAAGAGGGTTGATAAATTAAAATTTATATTTATATTATTTAGGTTATTAATATATAATTTAGTTTACAAAATTGTATTTTCTAACTGTTTTATAAATTATACACAGAACTTTATTTATAATATAGGATATAGGTTGTAAGTTACTTAGTTAGGTTTTTTTGTATATATGCAGCTATATTGTTCACAGTATATTCAGATAACAAAAGATTATATTCCAATATAGCTATCCTCTCGCTGAATGAAAATGTAATTTCTTTTTCGTATTCTGTTTTCACATTGTCTTCAGGTATTTTAAAATTTAATGTTGAATATTCAATATAAATCCAGTAAATTTGATTACACGCTGTATATATAAAACAATTAAATTGATTTATTATGTTTAGATAATTTATTCTTTTTTATATTATTGAGTTAAAATGATTCTACAGTGAGACAAAAGAAATAAAATATTCAAAATATTTATTGTGAACGTAATATTATGTTTTTAATTAGTCATCATATATACATTTTGGTAGATAAAACGATTGAAAATATATAATTGGTATTCAAAAATACTTATATTTTCCCTATTCACTTAGATTAATGTAATTATTTTAATTTTTATCCTGACTGCTTGGCGCAGGGTATAATAGAATAGTGTTTCATTTTAACAATTCAATATCTCAAAACACACCTAATTGAATAGTAATAATAAATTTTTTGTTTACAACAAAATGTGTTACTCAGTAAAAAATAACGATTGATCAACTCAGAATAATACCCCCCCTGCTAATGGTTATTTATACTTTAATTTCATATTCATTTGTAAGTACAACAGTAGATTTTATAAGATACTAAAAGTCAAAACATATAATTTTATATATGTATTATATTTTATATTCTATTAATTTTTATTTCTAAATTATATTAATTGTTTAAAAATTGTCATTGGTCAAAATACAAATTTCTAGTGATATTTTATTATGTACAATATACATTGTGCATATACTACCTACTTAGTATATTTCTCTAGTGCTGCCGGTGTAAAAAAAAATTATATCTAGTATTCTAGCCTGGGAACGCCTGAGGAAATAAGATAAAATATCTGTGTGCGAATAGTGAACATTATTCTGTCACATTGTCATCTAGCGTGTGTTGCTAAGTCGTTAAGGTATGGTGTACAGACAGTGTATTGATGTATTATCCTGTCATGCGAGTCGTCGCTAGTGTTTGCGATTATTGTACCTACTATTATTGTTTCTATTAATATAATATTACTTGCACATATTTAATAATTGTGTTTTTAATGTAATAATATGTGTTTATGCATGATAAATTATATTCCTTTCTACTACAGTATCAATTGTTTTAAATTTATTTGCAAATTAATATATTTCATATTATATTATAAAGGAAGATCAGTGATATTATTTGTTTCTCAAAACTGTAATTTATTTGAATATAATATATATATATATAGAAAATATATGACATATTTCAAACAATTTTAAATTAACTTATGATGTTATTTGGTATTTCAAAAAGATAATGTGCAGATAGATTTGTTTATTTTTTGGTTAAATAAATAAAAATTAATTGTGTTATTACATATCAAAGTGTAATTTTTTATAAAAATAAACAATTATGTCCTGATATAAATTATTAATGTTTAAATTAGTTAATTTATAAGAAATTTAAAATTTTTTTTTATTTTAATGTAATAAATATTTTATCACTTTTGATTAGCCTAATTTAATCTATATATTAGATTATTATATGATACAAAACGACAAACCTTCATTATTAATTGGAGTCGAGTCTAAGATCTCTGAAAACCAGTAGGTACATACGTATAGTATTATTTTATAACAAAACATATTATTACGCATGATATTTGAAATAATAATTTTTAATAATAGGTCATAATTATATATAATATTAAGTACCTGTATATTGCAATAATAGTAATATTTTTTAGTATATAATAATATTGGAAGTATTCCTATGATAATGTTTAATGTATATCTATTAACAGTTATAATAAAGAGACACTTGCACTTTACACTTCATCAAAAAGAGTTGGGAAAACATTTGAAATATTTCGTACAAGATTATAGTTTATCAAAAAAATTATAAATCTTAGTCAGTGGGAATGAATTTACATCAAAGATATTCGAATATTGTCTAAAGCGAACATTTCGACACCCACACATTTCAGTGTGTTATCGACAATCACACGGATAAGTTAAACGAGTTAACAGAATATTTATACCAAATAAAATTAAAAAAACAATTGGAAACAAATAACATATTGCATGGCACACACTAGAAAACTTATATCCAATTAGTAATGTCTTGGTTAAATAATGCATATAATAATAGATTATGGGAATAGGTACATATTTTCCCCTTTTTATGAACATTATACTAGTTTTGAGGATGGAATTTTACTACATGCAACGTATAAATAAAATTAATGGGTGAAATAGTAACTTTTATATGACATTCGGAAATCGTATTCTGAAAGAGCACAGTGGATAGAAAGAGCGTAAATGATAAGAACATTCAAAACTTGTATAATACGCAGTTGAGAAAAAATTGGTCTTACGTAGATCACCTGAAAACATTAACGAATATACGAAGCTATAATTAAGGTTTTTAGACCGTTCAATTGATCAAATTAAATTTGAATCAGTACATAAAAAAACAGTGCATTATAATATAATATACCATTCTTATATATATCCACGAATAAGAATTTCAAATCTGAAAATTAAAGAATTAAAATTATAAATAATATATTATATAAGTTACGTTTTTGTTTTTATTTCATTCACTTCTTAAGATCAAAGATATTTTAATCATAATATATTATAATCTATAGGAGGAACTATATGTGCACAATTTAATTTCTAATTTCATATTATAAGTTATGATATATTATGGTCAGTTACTTAATATTTTCGACAATTATTTCCTAATATCATTAGGTACTAATCTTTGTAAAATAATTTTAAAGTATTAAATTGAATAAAAATCCATTTTATAACAATAACATACATTTATGCTTTTGTACTGTCACTGAAAAAATAAAAAACTATTACTATTTAAAACATCATTAAATACTAACTCTATATCAAACTTAATTAATTTAGGTATAATTAAATAATACTTTTAATTATTTTTTTTATATCTACAAGTTTATTTCCCATTATCTTTTTTTAAAACATTATACAGTAATAATAATATTAGTATATAAATATTAAACACAAGTACCTTTAATTGTATCGTCTGAACTATCTGTTAAAAAATTTAATTACTTGATATATTATTGCAATGTGTATTAATAAAGTTCATGCGGAATAATTAATTAGAAATTGAGGTTGTAGAAATATTTCTTTATAAATTAAGCTTTGCATATTTGTAAAACGCGCTTAAATATAATAATTATAATTTCATAATATTAGTCAAATTTGAAATAAAAAATAAAAAATAAAAAGTTTGGATAATTTTATTTAAAATATATAATTTATATTATGTTAACTATTAACGTTTTTGTTACCTATGAATTGTTTCATATGATCTCGAAATTTTGAGTGTAATAAAACTATCTCATTCCCGAATAATTTATCTCCTGTTACAAATTTAAAAGGTAAGATTCCATTAATTTTAATTTCACATATTTCCTAAATGTAAGTTTTTGCATTCCACCTACGCCTACCGCATATTATAATATTAATATAACTTTCGAAGAAGGGGAAGTTGCGAAAAATGTATGCCTAGACCGAAAACTATATTACAATTGTACATAAAAATACATAATGGTTATTTATAAATGAATAAAAATATCATAATATCTGTAATAATAATAATTACATTTTTGTTTTTTGATTATGCAATCCGCTTATATTTTGCTATTATTTACAATTTTTATCAAATGATCTAGTTCGCTTAAAATGTTATTATGAACGACATGTGTGTAATTCAAATAATAATATTTAAAGGGCCTATAGCTTGAAAATACAGTAATAATGAGGACATAAAATTTAGGTCAATAGTAATAATAGAAGGTTACAATTTTATCAGCTACGAAATATTCTGTGTGTAACGAGTAGCCTCCTTAGAAAACTATACCCTTGGTTGTAAACTCGAAATTACTAAAATAGTACCATTCTATACAGTATACGCTGTATACATAAGCAATTTTATCATAATTTGTATTTATCACACAAATGATTTGAATACAATAAATATTTGTGGTTTTAAAACATAACTATATCATAAATCATAATTTTAATTAACTTTAACAAGTGGACAGTTAAAACTGAATAATGCTAATTATAACATAATAAGTACTAGTTTATTCTCGTAACATAATATAGTTTATTATTATCTTTAATTTAAAAAGGCTAATAATTAATTAATATTTTGCTACTATTTTTTTTTTTTGTATTGAAATGTAATTATGATATGGTTGAGTAATAAAACATAGTAACATTATGTTATTAAATATAATATTATTTTGAATAATACAAGTCTAAAATAATAGTTACCAGTGCAGTATTTATAATTCGTAATTATAATATTTGAAAATTCATATATGTTTATAAACATATTAAAAATTTCTTCTATATACGTAGCTGTACTATAAAATTGTTTGTAATTATTATTACCTGGACGTTACATAAAAAAATGAATGAATATTATATAAAATATAACGTTTACTAGTATATTAAATTATGTAAAATAGATAAGTACATTATAAACAGTAATCAAAATAATATGTGTTACAATAATAATGCAGATAACATTAATACTTCTATAGTGTTACACCAATACAGACGTACGTCCAATACAGCCATCGGTGACAGAATCAGTCCCTGCGCACTTTTCCCATACTTATCGTCTCATTACATAATATAATTTTTTTCAAAAACAATTATCAGCATATACATTTTATTATTATTGTCATTATTCTTATAAATATTATACTCTTATAATCACTATAATTTTTCTAAAAATTATGTAGAATCTCTGTTCAGCTATACAGCTTCGTACAACTGTTATTATTATTATTATTATTATTCATATATTTTTGCTACTTGACATCTATTCTATTATTTTAAGCTACTGCATCTATTTTTGTTTATATTTTGCTTTATATTTTAGTTCTTGTAATAAATTTACGTCACAATTAATACATTTGCTTCCAAGAATAAACATTTTTGTTTAAAATCAATTATTATTTTTTTTTTAATACATTTTACCAAATATACTACATTTTTTTATTGAATTCATCGTGGGTGATTTATTATGTCCATGATTGAAAAGTCATCTTTATCATTCAATCATGAAATTCATAATTAACTTTTCATCGTAAATAGTATTAATTTCTATCATGAATATCTAGTTTGTAGTCTAAATTTCTGTTTCTGTATATAAGGTAGGATTTGTAATATTCTGAGATCATTACACAATTAAATCGGTCACACAATTACCCCCTCAAATAATTATTTTCAAGTTGCAGTTGTTATATGTCGTGAGTGATTTATATTGTTAATTGTTATAATATCCCTGAACTAGCAGCCAATTATACACGTAAAAAGTTGGTTAAGTTACCGATTTCAGTGTCACATCACACATTTTTTTATTAATCATATATAGTGACATTCCAACGTATTTCATTTAAAATCTGATTTGCATGCTATACATTTTGGTTGATAAGGCCAAAGTATTAATGATAAAATGGATACGTGTGGTATAAAAAAAAGATTATAAAGAAGTGCTGACAAGTTATGAGTCTGTTCGAATTATATATAAATCATATTTCGAACAACTATTGAAAGGAAAATTTCTAAAAGTGAAAAAAGGAAGAAATGTAAGATGAATCAATAAATGAATCTATAATGAACCTCTAATCAAGGTATACCATAAGTAAATATGGTAAATTTAATTAGTGAAGATGAAAATTTTAATGGAGTTAAAATAAAAAAACAAGTGAAAGGATCTGATAGAACACCAATAAAAGCAAAGAAGGTACGAATCTGAAGACGAAAAATAATATTTTATATTATTTTATACATAGGGTATAATAATTATAACTTACTTATCTAACGCAAAAATTATATTTCATAATTACATTGATAAGTACTTACGTATAAACTCATCAATAATTATTAGGAATTTGTTATATAAACATAACAAATCATTGTAATGCTCCAACAACAATTTTGAAACAAAATCATGAACGTCATCTAAAATAACAATAATATAAAAATAAACGATTTCAATTGATTATAAATTAAAAATATTAATTTTAGGGTGTTATATTGTCAATATAATAATTGGAATATATAATTTATCAGAGGCATGTTTAATATTTGTATAAGTTCAACTTTTATATTACCTAAATAAAGTACCTAACCTAACCTGATCAAATTTACTTCTGTAAATTGGAATAGTTTTACCCGAAAATGTGTCATCATACACAAAGCTATGATATTTCTTCGATAATTTATTTGTGTTCCACAAAATAAAAGATTAAATGATTACAAAAACTTGACATCAGAATTATGTTTTTTCAATTAAATGAAAAAATATTCTTTAATATTGACATCTTGTATAAATAAGGAGATTGTCACATCAACATTTTTATAAAAATAAACTTTTTAAAATAGCTATTTTCAAAATACCTTTGACTTAAAATTTAAAAAAAAAATGATAACTCGATGATTGAAACTAAAATATAATAGAGGTTATATTATAAACCATTGTCTAAGTAATAAATTTTAAAAAAACTGCATTTAAAAATATTATTAAATATTTGCGTATTGTACATATATATATATTTATATATATTGTAATTTGTAAAAATATTTGGGACATTCTGTATATAAATAGTACAATAAAATATAATTATATTAGAAAACTATTATAATACTGACCTAACCGAATTATATTAATACATATATTCGGGGGAACAAAATTAGTATCAATGGCTATAGAAAAACTAATTTATTCCCTCCAATTTATAACATATTTTATTTTAAAAAATGCATGTATAATTTTATTAAAATATAATAAGTGTACTTTACTTTGGTACGATAATGCATTTGAAGTGGCTGAAGTGAGTAGATACAAATTTAAACCATCATTGAATTTTTGCTCTTTGATATTATTAATATTATTTATAAGAGACATAAATTTATTTCCTGCTTCGAAATCTATAAATGCTGTTTACAATACAATAATTAATATTATAAAGTAATTATGGTTATTATGTTTTTTGTTTTAGATTCTGAGTGGAGCGAGGAATGTATTGTTTGTACAAAGATGTTTTTTTTTTTTTTTTATAAATAAAAACATTTTTTGGGTAGAAATAATTGTCCGATTACCTCAAGTAGGGTGTGCTTTCGGTAAAAAATTCTATAGGAGAAGAAAACCTACCAAAAAATTGACAAAATTACGATTTCCGTAATTTTTTATTTCGTGATAACTATAAACTAATTGAGTTTTGATCGTTGGGACTTGAACATTTTTTTGAGTACTAACATAAGTAGTATTTATCTTTAGTAAAATTTTGAAACGGATTAGTTAATTTTTGGTTAAATTTAGAGCATTGCATTTTTTCTAAAAATTTTTATTACCTACAATTTTTAGTTTAACGGTATAAAATTTTTGTAGAAGTCTACTCATATACTATTTAATCTATTTACAAAATATTTTGAAAAACGTGACTGCCAATTTTTATCATGAAATGATTACTCCTTGAATTTTGATCGTAGGAATTTGAAATTGTTTATGAGTATATACATGTGTAATTTACACTCGTGGTAAAATATTGAAATGGATTATCAGTATAATATATTGAGATTCGCTTAGAATCATATTTTCTAATGCAATATTATTGCATTCAAATCTTAATAATTTCTTTCTCTCCACTAATTTTTCCGAGGATCAAAGGAACAAAGGAGTAACATCCACAATCGACCATTCAATTTTTTTTATTATATTTTTTTTTTTAACAATGTTAATTTATACTTTTACAAGAAACAGATAACAGTACAGTTTAGTTTTCTAGCTCCTCATTTTTTTTATTATTATTGCATTATTTCAAATTCCTTCGATAACTCATTTTCTTCACCTCATGAGAATGGTAAATAGCGAACATTCCTAATTGATTTAATATTTATCGTCTTAATGTATATATTAGATATTTGTAACATTGAATTATCAATTTAATCCAAGCTTATACCGTAATCCCATATAAAATATAAAATAAAATGACATTAAAAAACTAAGTGTAGAGGAATTCCTTTTAATCATGGTTTATAGCATAATCTTTTTATTACAATATTAATATATAAATATAGGTATATATTATATTTATATTAGCACATTATTGAGAAAAAATAATAAAAATACTCATTATAATAATAATGACATATTTTGTAATAATTCTTATAAGTAGGTGTAGTGTATGTATGTAGTAAATGTAATTCAATTTAAAATGAATTACCTGGCATCAAATGTTTGCATATTTTATTCAAATTTTTATTGTCTTCATCTATATTATAAATAATTAATTCAGTTAATATGCTTTTAATAAAGTTTTGCAATCAATGTTATAAAATATGACATTAGTACGAACTACGAGCTACCAAGATTATATTAGGAAAAATTAATTTTAAATTAATTATATTTTAATAGAGAAAAATTATCCTTCATTCATGTATGTAGTATGTGCCCTTAACAATAATTATTGAAATTTGACTTCTAAATGCATTAAAACATTTTATTCTAATTTCTGATTATGAATTAATCTGAATTTTCTTTAATATAAAGTATGATTTCGTCCAAAAAAGCGTATTGGGAATATATATTTCACCATATATGGTTAAATGTATGCAGTGCACTATAAAAATATGACATTCATAATTTATGTAGGCACTCATAAAAGATCTTGAGTGTATGGGCCGAGAGCGAAAAATAATAATTGCGCGAGCTCGGACACCAAGTACAAATGCTTTTATAAAAATCACCTACTAAATAAAAATGGTAACAAATCAAAAAAAAAAAAAAACGTAAAATATAAAATTTTAATATTTCCTGTTTGGCACAACAATAAATAAATAATAAAAATATATATAATAAATCAAATCCTGAATATTAAATAACAATATAAAACCGTCGGTACAATTAATATTGGCGATTAGCGCCGTATAATATGTACTAATAACCTATGAATAATTAGACGATTAGTGCCTAAACATAAAATATATAATAATTTTATAATTCACAAAAAAAAAAAAAAAAATGGAAACAATAGTGTAAAAATACAAATGTACATGAAGGCGATTAGCGCCGACAATAACTATGTAATAAACTAACTCTGCAATAAGCTATTTGGGTTTACGTTTAATAAAAATATAACAAATATACTGTACTCACAAATAATCGTACAACCAAAAATTGTAAAAAAAATATGCCACAAATTTGGCTATTTGTGCCTCTTGAAAAAAAAAACAATAGTAATTTTACGTATATAATTTTTGAACGACAGAGTTAACACGCGACGAAATACACACAACACTCACACGACAAAATTTTCGCGACAATTCAATGATTGCCGACGAACATAAAAACAATGATAACGATACAATAATAACTCCGCGAGTCGGCATTTTCGTGATTATATAATTCACAATAATATAATCTATATACAGCTCATTAAACTTCTCGAAACATAAATGTGTGTGTGCGCGGGCGCGCGCTCAGCCGCTTATTATTAATATTATTATTAAACACTGAGAATACTATTCAAAAATGAAATTAATAGTCAGAGGCGCAGTAGTTATGTTTCTTGTGGGGGGGGGGGGGGGAAAAAATTAGGAAAAACGTGATTTAAAGTATATTAAAATAAAAAACAAATACTTATTGATTTTCGTAAAATAGGTTAACTACTATTTTGTAAATTAAACTAATAGTCTTATTTACCTAATTTAATTTTGAATATAAAATTAAAAACAAATTTTAATGTATTACATTTTTAGATTCTGAGCGGAGCGAGGAATGTATTGATTCTACAAAGATGTTTTTTTTTTTTATGTATGAAAACATTTTTTCGGATAAAAATAATGGTCTAATTATCACGTATAGCATATGCTTAGCTTGCAAATGTTGTCTACTTGGTACTTTATTAAGCTCATTTTTCGAATTTCCCAAAAGTTTTTCCTTAAGAAGCGGAAAATTATCAATTTTTTGTACACTTTTTTTTATATTTTTTTTTTAATGGTTTCTTATTAGGTTTTAATAGTAGGGACTTGAAAATTTTTTTGAGTACTAACATAGGTTATTTACAATCGTGGTAAAATTTTGGAACGGAACAGTTAATTATTTGGAAAAATATAGAGCTTTGAACGTTTTCCCAAAAAAATTAATATTACCTACAATTTTGGGATTATCTGTTTGAAAATTTTATAGAAGTCCAATACTATATTACTTAATCTTTTTACAAATATTTTGAAAATCTAAACAGGCAAATTTTTTTTATAGGCTTTTTATTATTTTTTTTTTCTGATCTATGAAAACTATTTTTGGGGTAGAAATAATGGTTCCATTACCACAAATATGGTACCCTTTCTATACCAAATGTCATCTAATTGGTACTTTATTTAGCTCATTTTTCGAATTTCCCAAAAGTTTTTCCTTAAAAAAGGAATGATTACTCCTTAAATATTGATCATAGAGATTTGAAATTTATTTTTCATATATACATATGTAATTTACATTCGTGGTAAATTTTGAAATGGATTATTATTATAATATATTGAGATGCGCTCAAAATCGTATTTTCTAATGCAATATAATTGCATTCAAAGCTTAATAATTATAATAAACCACTAATTTCTTCGAGGACCGAAGGGACGAAGGAGGGACGTCCACAATCGGTCTTTCCCACTTTATCATCACTTTATCATGATGCACACTTTACATCAAATTAATTTTTAATGATTTAAAAATAAAAATTTATGAGTTAATTTTATATATATTAATTTAGTGATAGTTTCTGTACTTTTATGTATAAATGTATACTTTTATTAATACTTTTACTTTTATAAAATTAACATTTTGTAATTTTATTTGTTACTTATACAACTTTTCAAAATTAATTTTATTACATATTATATTATATAAATATTAAAAATAATAAAAATGTAATTTAAATATAAACTATATCTCTAAAATGTTTAAGTATTAAGTGTATGACTATGATGACAAATTTTCAGGGGGGCAAAATTACAATTTGCTCCCCGACATATTTAACGGGGGATCGAATGCCCCCTCTGCCCGACCAGCTCCGGCGCCACTGTTAATAGTTATAATATTGTAAAATTATAATTGCAATTTTAAATATTTATACAAAATCTTAATAAATTATATATTTTAAATGATGTCATAGTATTACTTGGTTGCATCAACAATATTTCATGTTTTTCCCAAATGTCTGATTTAGTAATATTAGTTAAATGTTTAAATATCCGCTCAGCTAAATTTGACTTTAAGACATTTTCTGTTGTTGGATAAGCTATATAAATATTATAGATAATTTGTTAATTAGTTTAAAATATAAATGTAACATTAATAATTTATAAGATGTGTCATATTAGAGCATAGAGACTACAGAAAACAGTGCAGTATACGTAAAATATGATATGTCTATTTTA
Organism: Eriosoma lanigerum; assembly: GCA_013282895.1. NCBI lineage: Eukaryota > Metazoa > Arthropoda > Insecta > Hemiptera > Aphididae > Eriosoma > Eriosoma lanigerum. The sequence continues at coordinate 59,273,522 of CM023357.1, read as the reverse complement.
AAGTGTAGTTTTATATTAAGCAAAATATTAAGTATAACTGTTTAAGTGTGAAAAAATAGCTCATCTGTTAAATTTTTTTCAGAAACTGTTTTGCTTTTATAGCAAAAACGGTTAAGTAAAAATAAATAAATATGTTACGCATTATACAGGTGATGGCAGATTCCTTAGTAACATCATGAATGCATTTTTTTATACGCATCGAAGTAAATTTCGGGAGAAATCAACCTATGAAGATTGCAATTTATAGTAACCACAAAGGAGAGGGAACAAATAATGGATTAAAAAAAAATATATTTATGCTTCATATGGTATTCATAAAGACATTATAATTATTTATTTTATTTATAAGAGTAATTACAGAAATTTGGATTTATCCAAATAACTAATAAACACATACCCCTGAAGGAATTGACTACCCGGGACTTATGAGTAACTACATCTCTTTATCATTTTCAACCAAATAAAAAAAAAATATTGCTTCAACATTTTACTAATATAGTCTTATTATTTCCTTATAATCATAATTATAATGAATATCGTGATAGTTTATAATTTCAATAATATAATTACTTTGAAGTAGTTTATAAGCATTAAACATTTCAACTCCGACATTTTGAATCAACTCTTCTAAATCATTTTTCAAATAACATTTATATATACATTATAAAGTTATAAAATACTTAAATTTAATTTAATCATTTTTTTCGAAAAACATAATTGTTTAATAAGAATTCGTGTAACTTAAATTTATTTCTGATGCATTAATATATTATAATATTCTTTACATTTTGTGGTTATATCGCTGTGCTTATTTTAACATTGAAATTAAATGATTTAACATTTAGAATAAATATTCTATATGAATCAATAAATTATTATTCTATAGTTTATTTATACTTATGTCTTATATTTTATATATTTATATTATTTTCAATATGAAGAAAAAATATGTTTAATTTCTATAAAGTACTTTTCAAGGTATTTATGTACACTTTTTATGTTATTGGATGTGAAAAATGTATAGAGAAATTTCCCCATTTTTTCAGAATGTTAAAAATTTGTCCTATAACTATACTTGATTGTCATTAAATACAAAGTTATGTGTCTGATAATATAAAAATTAAATTATTTAAAAATTTAATGTAAATCTTAAATTTAATATTATTCTTTATCATCGAAAATAATCGATTTATATAATTGCTTACCATTATGCATATGTTTAAAAAAAACAATTAACATAAACTGGATCGCTTTAAATTCTTCAATTCTTTCTAAAAGATGCATAGTATCGAATTATAATATTTAAAATGAAAATTAGATTTTTATTTTACTTTACTTTATATTTATATAATAATAATAGTTTATATAATTATAAGGTAAATAAGAATGATATGTATACAAATATAAAATAACATTTCTAGATAATGTTAAAATCATTTACATTAATTAAGTTTATAACATATAAATACCAACTATATACACTTGTAATAAACTTACGATTTAATTCATTTACATCTATTTCAGATTTAAGTGAATCAATACTTAATATTTCATTCAACTTTTGTACGATGCAGGCTTCACAATACTTAACTAGAAAACACAAATATTTTTAACTAGGCATCTTTATTATATTTTTTTTAAATATTATATTATTTGTTAGTCCTATGATATAATTAATAACATAATTTTTTTGACATATTATAAATATTAAATATTATATTGTTTGTAAAATAAAACTAGTATAATAAATTAATACAAATGTTAATGATTAATAATAATATATATATATATGCATTAAAATTCTGAGTGAAGAGAAGAATGTATTGGTTTAACAAAGATTTTTTTTTATGACTAAACATTTCGAATTTCTCAAAGATTTTCCTTGGGAAAAGAAAAATTACAAAAAAATGGTAAAAGTCGGTAAAATTACGGTTTACGTTATTTTGAATTAATTTATTTCGGGATAAATAAATGAGTTTTGATCGTAAACTTAACATTTTTTGAGTGATCTCTTAGGTAATATACACACGTGGTAAAATTTTTGAACGGATTATCAGTATAATATATTGTATATCAGACTGAGTTTCGTTCAGAATCATATTTTCGAATTACTTATTCCTCCTATAATATTATAATAAACAACTAAATTCTCCAAAGACCTAAGCCTCGAAGGAGGAAATTTCAGAATCGATTTTCCTGCTTTCAAAAATACACATTATAATATTATTTTTTTTGATTCTGTCAATCATACTCTAATCATTCTAACATTTTTATATAAGTATTAGACCAATTATAATTCTAACTTGAAGCCACCATAAAATAGTTTTTTAAACATAGCATGTTACGTGAAACAACGATATTAAGGTAAGTTTTTTTTAAAAAAAAATGCATAAATTGTAGACTAAATTTATCTTAATACAATCTTAATAGCTGTATGATTACTTACTTACCTAATGTTAAAGAATTTTTTTCAGATCTTTCACGATTTAAAATATTATTAGCTTCGTGTATAGATATGCGATCTGTGTGTGTGTGAATAACAATAAAAATAACATTAATAGGTATTATCATTTGAAGAAAATATAATTAGACAGGTTTAATGTCAGGAATGATAACTAACAATTAGTTAAGTTAGTTAAGTTAGTCATTATACATTCTGTTTATTAAAACGTTATATATTATTAGATAACTAGGGGACTAGGACTTCAGTGGGTTTTACTACTCCCAAATACCAAATAGAGATTAAGCAACCCAAAAATATATTATAGTTTAATAGGTGTATTTTTTTGAAAAGTAAATTTTTAACCTAGTTGTGCATTTATTATATCATTATTCAATTATATAATTATTAAAAAATAATATTATAGAAACAAATTAGGATTATTAATATAATTGATCATTTTACCTTTATTTAGTTTTAATTCATACGGACATTATATTCTTAGGCAGACAAATTTTTTCAACTCGTTTGAACTATGAAGGCACTTTGTTATATAATAATAAGGGTCAAATGTGTGTGTTGAACATTTTTTCCATATGAAAATTAACACTACATAATATTACATTTGTACATATATATAATATAGAAGGAAAAATTATATGAAATAAAAAAGCAGATTTTAAAAATGCTTGTATCAATACATATAAAATAAATTTTCATGTAATAATATCACATTTTAATAATTTTTTTTCATAAAAAAAGTAGGAATGCCGATTGTAGATATTCCTCCTTCGTCCCTTCGGTCCTCGGAGAAATTAGTGGTTTGATATACTTAAGATTTGAATGCAATAATATTGCATTAGAAATTACGATTCTGAGCGTATTTCAATATATTGCAATGATAATCCATTTCAAAATTTACCACGAATGTAAATTACATATGTAACTATGCAAAATAAATTTCAAATCCCTACGATCAATATTCAAGGAGTTATCATTCCTTTTTCAAGGAAAAACTTTTAGGAAATTAAAAAAATGAGCTAAATAAAGTACCAATTAGATGAAATTTGCTATAGAAAGGGTACCCTATTTGTGATAATCGGGCCATTATTTCTACCTTAAAAAAGGTTTTCATAAATCAGAAAAAAATAAAATGAAAATCCTATAAAAATTGTCAATTTTCCGCTTTTCAAGGAAAAACTTTTGGGTAATTCGAAAAATTAGCTTAATACAGTACCAAGAGGATACGATTTTCTACCGAATGAATACCCTATTGTGATAATCGGATCATTATTTCTATCCAAAAAAATGTTTTCATACATAAAAAAAATACATATTTTTAGAAACAATACATTCCTCGCTCCGCTTAGAATCTAAAATGTTATAAGTCCTCATTTTGCTTTATTAAAAAGAACATATACGTAAAATATCAAGAAATCGTTATTTGTTCGTGTTTATATTATGACGTAATACATGTGTTTTGAATACCCATATAACTGATTGAGAATTTGAGATTGTGTAAATAATCTTAAATCAAAATTAAAATCATAATAATTATTTGATCTCAGTAATATACGAAAATTTAAATAGTACTATATAAAAATGTATATCATTATTCTAATTATAAAATAAAAATCCTTCAATAAAATAGTAAAAATCATATTATTGTAATTCCTACACTATTTCAATATTGACAATTTAAAAAATTATATTTACTAAACATTTTGATGTGTCAAATTCATATTTTGATCAGAATTATGATTTAGAGAATTTTTTTCGTATTTATTGAAAAATAACCTTTTCTTATATTATAGGAATGTATTGTTTCTACAAAGATGGTTTTTTTTTTTTTGTATCAAAACATTTTTTCGGGTAGAATTAATTGTCCAATTACACAAGTGGAATATGTTTTTGGTAGAAAATCGTATCGTCTTGGTACTTTACAAAGCTCATTTTTCGAATTTTTCCAAAACCTTTTCCTAGGAGAAGAAAAACTACCGAAAAATGGCAAAAAATGGGCAAAATTACGATTTCCGTAATTTTTTATTTTTTATTTCGTGATAACTAATTGAGTTTTGATCACGTACGGACTTGAATTTTTTTTTTTTTTTTGAGTACTAACTTAGGTAATATACAAGTGTGATAAAATTTTGAAAAAGATAAGCTGATTATTTAGCCTAATATAGATCTATGAACTTTTTTTTAAAAAAAATTATTATTTCCTAAAATTTTGGGTTTATCTTTGACAATTTTATAGAAGTCTAATAATATACTACTTATCCTTTTTATAATTATAATATAATATTTTGAAGATCTTGACTGACAATTTTTTTTTTTCTGGTGTATGAAAACATATATTCGGGTAGAAATAATGGCCAGATTACCATAAATAGGGTACCTTTTCCGTACCAAATTTCATCTAGCTGGTACATTATTTAGCTCATTTTTAAAATTTTCTAAATTCTTTACTTTAAGAAGCGAAAAATGGCAAAATTACGGTTTCCGTTATATCACATTTTTTTTATTTATTAATTACTAATTGAGTTTTGATCGTAGGGACTTGAAATTTTTTTTAAGTACTCACAAAGATAATATTTGCGTTTAGTAAAATTTTGGAACAGATTGGTTTATTTTTTGACTCATTATAGAAATTTTAATTTTGTCTAAAAATGTATAATATTACTAGCAATTTTTGATTTAACTGTTTAAAATGTTTGTAGAAACCTAATATTGTAATTTACTGTTTAATCTGTTTACAAAATATTTTGAAAACAGTGACTGAAATTTTTATCATGATAACTTCTTGAATTTTGATCGTATGAGTTTGAAATTCATTTTGAATATATACATGTGTAATTTACACTCGTGGTAAAATATTGGAATGGATTTTCAGTATAATACATTGTGATTCGCTCAGAATTGTATTTTCTAATGCAATATAATTGCATTCAAATCTTAATAGTTATAATAAACCACTAATTTCTCCCAGGACCGAAGGGACGAAGGAGGAACATCTTAAATTGACGATTTTTTTTTTTTTTACTTATGTTTATAATAATATGTAGTTTTTATGGATTGTCCTTTTTTTTCTTCTATACATTAAAATGAATATATTATGTCTTAAGAAGTAAGTTATATCTTATTTTTTAATATTTTATCAATAAATAGTAGGTTTTGGAGATTATGTGGTAACTCCAAATTGTAATTTTTATGATAATAATTTTTACCCTTTGCAGAACGAAATAGAAAACTACAATAACGATTAACGATAATTAATTTATTAAATTCCATATACTTTGTTTGAGTCATACGCAAAGTAAAAATTGCATAATATTTCATTTATCCATGCAAAATATTTACATGATTTATGATATAGATTTTACGATAACTAAAATAAAAAATCAGATTTCAAATATTCTTGTATACATATAATATATAAACTCATTTTTTTGCTACAATATTCCATTTCAATAATCGTTTTATTTTTATTTTTTTTTTTTAATTGTATTTAAAAGCTTTTTTTTAACATTTTTGATTACTTATTAATACCAAACTAATGTTCTTGAACAATAAATAATATTCATAATGGAAATAAATAAAATTAAATATATTTATATTATACTTCATTAATTAATTAATTTAAATAACGTCAAACAGCTCAAGTACAGATTTTTTTTCATTATACAGTAATTAATACATACCTATGTTTACTGAAAAAAATAATTGTGGAATTATTAAAAAACTTTCATGTAATATTAAGACATTATATTAAAAACTATAATAATTGTATAAATTATGAAATACATAGTTTTAAGACTAATGGATTTGGATTTGATTTGGAAAAATCAAAAGAATTACATTCTGTAAATATTATTACTAATGGTGTGTTAAGAGCATAAAAAGTTCTATGAGATGATATTGTAAATGTGGTAGGTACATGGACGTGGGAAAAATTGAGAAGTATTAATTAATATCAGACCTAATAATATTTAGATCAATATTATGTTTTATTGGTTTTAGTACTTACTCGAATACACCAGAGGAATTATGATAAGTAATATTATTTTTGCCAAAAACATTTTGCGTAATATTTTGATTTATATATCAGTTATATTACTATAAACTTCCTATTTTAAAAATGTTAGTATAAACTTTATATTAGATGTAAAGATGAACGTTTAAAAACGTTTTAGATCAAATTCTGTATATAACTAGCAAAAATGTTTACTTTAATATGGTAGGTAGATTGTTTATATAAATGATTTATTATAATTAAATAAATATTGTATAAGTATGAAATATAATATGTTGAATTATTTATTAATATAAGAAAAGCTATTCAAATAATAGTTACTAATGTAGGACATATTAAGTAATTGAGAGCCATTTAAAAGTACGTAGATTGATTAAAATTGTATTTAATACATAATATATAATAAAATAATTATTAAGAACAAAATCGTTTAACAATTTAAATTAAGTATTTGATTAAAACAAAATTAATATATTATGTGTAAGAAAAATTAAATATATAGGGCGTTACTGAGTCTTTCGTTTCTCCTTCATTTTTTGTCCTTCGGTATTCGAAGTTATTAGATAACTTTTGGTAGAATAATATTGTTTTGTATTTATTATATACACTATACCAGGCATTAAATTATATACAAAAAATAGGATGAGATTAAAATTAACTTGCTTAAAACTAATATAACAACAGTAAACATAAATATCTTAAAACTAAGTATAACAGTAAGATTAATCAGAACTAAGTAAAATTGAAAATACATAACATTCAGTGGCATAGGTGATAATATCCATAGGCTGTTATGAATTTATTAGAATACCTATAAATGTTAATTAAATTTATGAAATAATCGATACAAATAACAATATGTATAATGTGTAAAATTACAAACTTGGGTTCATATAAAATACCTATTTAAGACACTTTACAAGTAACATATTATGTATATTAATTATCCAAATTCTATAAAATAACATAAAGTTAATTAATTTAGGTAATAGGTATATATTTTTCGTATGAAAATGTTTATTGAATTATAAAATGTTGAGACGTTTAATGTATCTAATAATTAATCAATTAATATTTATACTTTATTTTGATACATCTTACATCAGAGGAGTTATCATGACAATATATGTGTGACAATCATTTTATGATTTCAAATTATATGAATAAATAGTATTCTAAAAAAGCGGAAAGGTCGATTCCGGACGTTCCTCCTTCGTTTCTTCGGTCCTCGGAGAAATTAGTGGTTTATTATAATTAAGATTTAAATGCAATGATATTGCATTAGAAAATACGATTCTGAGTGAAACTCAATATAATACAATAAATTATACTGATAAGCCGTTCCAATAGATTAATACGTATGTAAACTACATCATATGAGAATAGTCTAAAGTAGTATATGACATGTATGTCCTGTCCCTATTTTAACCTCTACTACGGTAATTTCAAATATTCTCACAGAAAACACAATTAACGTAACGTCAAAAAACGCACTTTTATCAATATCTAACATTTTTGTATATGTTTTGGGCGACTTCCTGGTTACAAACCATCGAATCACCACTGATTTCGTTTTATCATTTTTAGCCCCTTTTTTTTTACAATCGAATAAATTTACGATATGTATAACGATTGTATACTATGGGTTTTATTATTTAAATACTGTAGTGATTACTAGTCATATTAATGAATTGAGAGTTTGATTGGAAAAAAAATATATATACGTATCATGAACGCATATATCCTGTTCGATTCTCAACCAGAATATTATAATTTTTGCATAGATAAATTGAAAGTGTGCGATTGACGATCTAAAGTCGGTAGGGTGATAAATAGATGAGAGGGTGCAGCATACAAAAGTTTTGTGATCGATCGAATGACGATCGAATAAATATATATCACGCGTTCAATGATAATATTATGTGTGTGTACATCGAAAAAATTAATGATGAGAAAAAGTGAACTAGGTTAAAATAAATATAGGTGACGATGATAATATACGTGCATTGAAAACAGTGCGGGATTTACGTATAAGCTACACAAGCTGTAGCTTAGGGCCCCCACTGCCTTGAGGGCCCCCCCGAAAAATTATCCAAATTGTCCATTTGTAATATATATAAATATATATATATCGATAAATATCGGGCCATCGGCCAAATATCGGGAAAAAAAATTCACTCAAATTGGATCAACACAGAAAAATATTTCGTGTATAGCAGTAGAATATTATTTTGAGGTAGTAAACTAGTAACTTAGAAATAAATATGTTTCAATGTATTGATATGGATGTATAAAGCGATATGTGTATCGGAACCGTATAGGTATATACATTTCGTAGTGTTTATCAGTGATTATTTTTATTCCGTTTGGTGTCATTTATAGGCAATAAATAACACCAAGCAGAATAAAAATTCCCTTATGAGGTATGGCCTTCTCTTACACAGGAGTAAGTGCTTTGTGCCAAACATATCCTGAAGATGTTGACGTAAATCTTGAAGGAGAAGTCAAGCATTTCCATCAATATCTTAGACATAGTCAAACTTACAGTTCCGTGGAACAAGATTGTCTGACACATCAGGATCTGTATATGGTAATATTTAACGATCGTGTCCAATCAACATTCCCTAATGTAGAAGCAATATTGAGATTGTTTCTTAGTATGATGGTTGCAAATTGCTCTGGTGAAAGATCTTTTTCTCAGCTAAAGAGGATAAAAAATGAGTTTAGAACAACAATGACTCAAGATAAATTATGTTCCCTTAGTCTTATGTGCATAGAAAGTGACAAACTACGCAGTTTATCATTTGATGATGTTATCAGTGACTTTGCTTTGGCAAAGGCAAGAAAGAGAGCATTTTAGTTAATTATAATTATGATATAAAATAATAAGTTTTCTTGTAATTTATGCTTTTTTAAAAAACTTTTTTCGGTTCACCGAATTTTATATTTTTAAGTGTTTATTAATAAAAATGATATTAAGTAAGTAATTATTTCAATTATCTATATACTTCATAATTGTATTGCAGTTAACTCTCTAGATATCCGAAAATCATACTTGCCACTGACTTATAATCGTAGGTGATGGTAGAATACGAATTTAGGGGGGGGGGGGAATATTTATCCGGACCTTTAAAGGGCCCCTCATCTCAAATAGCTTAGGACTTGATCTAGTCTTAATCCGGCCCTGATTGAAAAATTAATGATAAGTTTCCCATAGATAAGAAATGTAAGTTTTCCTATGGTGACCAGACGTCTCGTTTAAAACGGGATTGTCCCTATTTTTGTCATTATGTCCCGTTATCACGATAAACTACAAACGGGACGCTTTTTATCCCGTTTTTAGAAGATGGTCCCGTTTTAATCCTGTTATTTTTATATAATTAAATTAATTAATGTATAATAATATAATAATATTAGTTATTTTAATATATAATTTCTATAAATTTTATGAAAAATAATTCGATATATGAAACAAATATAAAACATTTACTCGTATATTTAAAATTTTAAACCAAAGTTATAAATGATAGATTTAAATACTTTAATTTTTTAGGTTAGTTTATTCAAAAAGAGTAAAGTAATAAGAAAATAATTGGACTTTTACTGTTTATAGTTGTATGCACTTGTATGAATGTATATTAATGAGGGGGTGTTTTTCGGAGAGGGGGAATAACTACTGTTATGTTTTTTTTTTTTTTTCGTTAATATGGTCACCTTAAATTAAAATAAACACAGGTTACGTAGTCGGTATAAAAGTAAAAGGAACTCTACCGTCTAAGTTGCAGGATGCGGGATGCGGGTTGTGAGTTTGGGATGCGGTTCTAAAACCTACTTATTTTCCTACTTATATTATACCTAAGACTAAAAAATATACAAAAATAAAACTCAATTATTATAATAATTGATTATGTGAAAAAAAAAATGTATATAAATTATAATAAATACCTACGCAATTTGCTTTGTTAAGAACATATCGAATTCTGAAAATTAGTTATTAGGTCATGTTTATATTATTGCGTAATACATATGTTTTTAATACCCACGTAACTGATTGTGGTTGTGTAAACTACGGTTAATCGAAATCAACATAGTAATAATTATTTGATTTAAGGAACAAATTATACAATAATATATAAAGCATCGTTTTACGTTTAATTATTAAAAAAAATCACTTTAATATAATAATAAAAAAGCAAGAACGTCGATTCCGGACGTTCCTCCTTAGGTCCTCGGAGAAATTTGTGGTATATTTTAATTAAGATATGGATGCAATGAATTTTCATTAGAAAATACGATACTGATCGAAACTCAATATAATACGATATATTATACTGATAAACCGTTCCAAAAATTTACCAAAAATATACTACTTTTTCAATAAAAATGTTTAAAAAAATACAATATTTATTTTTATTATTCTATAATCTATTGATTGCATCCGTTAAGGTAATTTTTTAGAATATTTGTCTGTTACTTCATCTTCTGTAAATTCTTTTTCTTATTTATATTGGCAATAGCTAACTAATAACTAAAGTAGGTACTTTTTCTTATTAAAACTGAACATAAAATTAATCATTATTTAATCGTAAACAAAAAAATATCGAAAAATTGCCAATACCGTGTAACCAAATGAAATAACACGAAACACATATAGTTGCGTCCATGTATAAATAGATTAGTATCATCATAGATTTTTGATACGCACACCCTGCACAACTATTTCATTAATTCACTTATATCGCTGTTCACCACTTCTAATTGTTGACATTATAATTTATCAATCGACTACGTAAATATATTCACTTCATAATTTATTTTTAAATTAATATTATGTAATATATTGGAATATTGGTATTTGTAACAATAAATGAGACAGAAGAAAAAGAGCGCAATAAGACTAAACCAATCAAATTATATCATATACCCATATACCCCCACTACTAATTATATCTTAAACAATTATACGATATACTTTAATGCGCCCTCTATTAGCAATAATTATAAGCAAATAAGTGGGGATAATTGGATCACACTTCGATATCCTATAAAGGAGTCTGCAAAATATAAAACACACAGTCTTTTCTTCCTTTTTAGTCAAGCGCCATCTACTCTTGAAGTCATCTTCTCTAAGCAATCACACAGTTATGTAACACAGTCACGCAGTAGGTAGTCGACTTCCCGACTGACCACTCAGTCCACTAGTCGTATCCCAAATCACAATTACATTTTTTCATAAAGGACTCATGTAGAACTCTGTTACGGTTGCAGACGAATTCGCGGGCTATACAGAGATTTGTTTCATGTCATCCTTTTAACTTATACCCTTTTTATGAGTTTATATTAACTCCCTTATGCAGTTGCAGACGAATTCGCGGGCTGTGTTCGGAGTTGTATATTCTCACTTAATTTATTTCTTATCCCATTGGTTTAGTCGTGTTCGCTTTGCTGTTCTGTATTGATACTTATTCGTTTGTTAATCATTTTATTAAACACGCATAGAGTAACATAAGACCTATGTAATTTACAGATCTGGGTAACAACGTAATGTGATGATTTTCGCAACACAGTCTACTCATTGAGTGAGGTAGGATAGTGGCGAAAATCTCACGTTATTTGTATCCAAGTTCAAGTTCAGTGTAACCAGTTGGCGAGAGTCTCGTTCACCACGGTCGCCGTGCTCTGGCGGACACTCTAGAACTGCCCGCTGAGCTTGTGCTCGTATCTAAGAGTAACCTAACAAATAAAATATATCAGAACAGAACGATAGTGACGAGCATCGTACACCTCCCCGTAATTACTTATATTTTTACAATCAAGTTCAGATCATCAACAGCGAGGACCAGAGGAAACCGTGAGTACACATACCATAATATTCAGTAGTAGGATAATTTACAAAAGGTTCATAAAACATACCAACTTCTCACGTAACTATATGTAATCCTTAAACTTACTAAATATCGCCCCATATACACCTGTAAGATTTTACACTACTTATACCACCCAACCATGTCTTTTACCCCAACCATGTCTTTTATCCCACTACAATTATAAATTACATATTATTTACTATTTGTGGATGTTATAAATCGCGAATTGAAACAAAATGAAAATATTTGGTTTTTATTACGAATTAATTAGTATGATATTTTGTCTCTCTTGGATTATTGATAGTAGATATTAGTAATAAAAATAATAATAATACGAATAAGTATTAAATTATAACATAGAAACAAAAAATACAGAGGGCTTCATCCCTTTTAACAGCCCCTTTGCGTACGCTACTGCGCTACTGCCTATACATTTTACGATGTGTGTGTAAATTATTAAGATAGCCGTGATCATTTTTAAGACGTAGCAACACTGGTTTTTTTTTAAAATTGTGTTTACAATAGTACCTACAATATAAGGCCATAACGATAGGTAATATTCTAATGATATATTATACGAAAATATAATATGACTATTTTTTGTTTTATTATTATTATTTATTTGAGCCACAACAACAAGGATTATTGGCCTTTGTTTTAGAAATTTTTTTTTTTTTTACAATATTGTGGAGGGATTGTTACAATTGAGGTGGTATTAAGATAAATTGATTTAGATTAAATTATACAAATTAGTTAATTTTAAGAATTTCATAATTTTGTTGACGTTTTTTGGTTCGGGACCTAAAGCTTGCTGGAGGTTGTCGGCTATTTCCAGACTGTCCTTGGTGGATCTATATTTCCGGCAGTTGCAGATGAAATGTTTAACCGTGAGTGTTTCTCCGCAGGTGGGGCATTGGTCAGGATCAGTTCTGGACATGAGGTGACTGTGAGTCAACCAAGTGTGGCCGATTTGTAATCTGTTTAGAATTACTTCTTGTCTACGGGGGAGAGATGTATCTGGCCATGGGAATAATGAAGGCGTTATCTCGTTGAGTTTGGTATGCATTGTTTGCCATATGTGTTGCCATTTATTTGTTATGGTGTTGTTTATTATTTGTTTGCTGTCGCTTAGGGTATGGATATTGATTTGCTGTGCATCGAACGAGGTAATGGCTTGTTTAGCGTATGTGTCAGCTAATTCGTTTCCTTGGATTCCAACGTGGCTTAGGATCCAAATCAAAGTTATGGACTGCGAGTTGAGTTCAAGTAACGATATTTGATTTTGAATCTTTCTGATAATGTCGTTGGGTTGGTGATAGTTTTGGATGTTGGTTAGGGTGCTTAGGGAGTCGCTGAGTATGATGGACTTTGTTATTTTCTTTTGCTTAATGATATCGAGAGAGTGGAAGATTGCGATAGCTTCAGCAGAAAAAATTGTACATGAGTCGGGGATCTTAATCATTATTTTATTTTCATTATATATCACCGAGGCTCCTACTCCTTCTTCCATTTTGGACCCATCAGTGAAAAACATTGTGTACTCTTTGTAATCTTCAAGCAGTGATAGTAGTTCACTTTTGTATATTTTGGGTATAGTTTTGCTTTTGGGTAGTTTTGATAATGAGAGGTTCGCATTTATATTTAAGATCCAAGGTGGGATTATGAGATTTTCGTTCTTAACGACCCCTGGTAAGTCAATGGAAATATTTTGGAGTTCATTTTTAATGTTTCGGTGTATCTTGAGATTATTTTGTATTCGTCTTATATAGAAAAGTAAAGTATTTTTTTTTCTTATTAAATGTATTGGAGGGGTATTGGTGATATTATATAGACTGAAGGTAGAACTGGATCTAAATGCTCCAGAAACAAGTCTTAATCCGGAATTGTGTATTGTTTCAATGGTTTTGAGAAGGGATGGTTTGGCATTAATAAAAAGAAAAGAACCATATTCGAGCTTAGATAGTAAGAGGGATTTGTAAATTTGTTTGAGGGATATTGCATTAGCTCCCCATGAGGAATATGACTATTACAATATCAATGCAATTCAATTACCAGTAAATAATATTGTCATATTTTGTTATCAATATTTATTTCCTTTCGTCGCTAACTTTCTCGAGTTTTTCTCCGCCATAAAGCAAGGTATAACTTAATTGTACCCTAGAGGGCCTGCCTCAAGAGTACGTGAACCGAAACAAAATAATCAAAAATGAATATTTTATTTTAAGTATTTGGTCTTTCGACTAGTACAATATCATCATTATTTTACTAACAAGAATCTATGTTCACTCACTATTTATACTTTATAGTATAATTATCTTAAATAATATATAAATCAAATATTAAATACTAGTTTTTTATATTTTGTTTTATCATTTTTTGAAGAATATTAAATGACTAATAATATATTATAGGTATATGGTATCAGTAGAGGCGCGAACATTTTAAGTTGGAGGGACAGTTGAGCATTTGGTCTAACCAGTGTGCAGAACATGTTTATGGTTAGAAAGAATTATATCCAAATCATCACTGTTTTTAGAATATTTATTGTAGTTGTTGGAAGTAATAGCATTTCTGATATTCAAAATATCGTATTATCATTTTATTATATAGTATTATATTGAGTTTCGATTAGAATCATATTTTCGAATGCAATATCAATGCATTCAAATCTTAATTATAATAAACTACTAATTTTTTCGATAACTAAAGGATCGAAGATAAAACGTCCTGAATCGACCTTCCCGCTTTTATTAATTAATCCTTAATCGAATTAATAATTACCCACATACCTGCTTAAAAATAAAACGGATTACTTTTTTCCACATCACCTTTACATTGAGGTAAAGTAATAAGGCGCATTTTTTTCAACGTGGTATTCCCAGTAGGTGTAATCCACGCTTAGATAATATAATATAATATAGAATTATATTATCTAAGATTTTTATTCAAACTTAGCTTAACAAAGGTTATTCTGTATCACATTATGAAACACAATTGATGATGATAAATAATAATATTAATAACAGTATTAAATAATGATAGTAAATAAATAATAATTTATAATAATAATAATAAAATAATAACGATTATTATTATTGTTATTATTATTATCACAAGCATAACCTAACCTAACATCATGAGTTTTTTTTTTTTGGAATGAAATGGGAATCCACTGAAGTTGTTTCATACTTTTGAATTCTTTGGAGTTTGTTTGCCATTTTTTCTATTACTTTGCATTCGTTTAATTTGTTTTTGAATTGATTTATTATGATTTTGCATTAAGGTACTTATGTGATATTGGGTTTGGCTGTTTTCATTTATCTTTTCAAATTCTTTTGAAAACTCTGTCACTGATCCAAACAGTTTAGTTCTTAGTTATGCTTCGTTAAGAACAACAACATATAATACTCTGAAAATCCGTTATTAGGTCATGTTTATATTATTTCGTAATACATATGTTTTAATACCCACGTAGCTGATTGTGATTGTATAAACAACGGTAAATCGAAATTAATATTGTAATATTTATTTGTTATGTTGATTTGAAGAACATATTATATAACACTATATTATAATGCATCGTTCTAATATTAATTAGTAATTAATAGTAATACGTTGTCATATTGAATACCTCCTGGCCACAATAAAGATAGAGAATTATTGAACATTTTAGAAACACTAGAATGGTTCGCTTTTTCTAATACCTCACAGTTTAAAAGAAATGTTTTTCCAGGACAACCGATTTCTAAAGTACCTACGATGAAGTTAGCAACAAAACGTCGGTTGTTTCGTCCAAAGAAACCCAAATTTTTTTATCTGCTACATATTGAATTATTTTATTCGTGGTTTTATTGTAATATTTACTTACATAATTTTTTCTTATTGACGATCTATCAGGAATTGATTTATTGGTAAACTTCTCTAAAAAAACCTTTTAATATTGGATTTTCAAGTTTATTAAGTGGTATATTGGCTGAAAGAAAGGCATTAGTCAAATCATAAGAAAACGGAGATAGCTTATTTTCATTTATAAAGCTCTGCATTGTGGATATTTGTTGGTCCGATTTAAGTTCTCGGCGACGTAATCCTTGTACGTGTTTATCTTGGGAAATGTGTTGTACAACAGTAAATTTTTTTTCAGAAGCCACTTTTATTTCACATATTTGGCAAAATAATATTTCACCGTCTGTAGAAAAAATTTCTTTACCGAATTCATTAACATCATTCATTCGTTAATTGATTTGATTTCGACGTTTTTACTTTCGGCATATTAAACTTATAAATCACACGAAAAAACACGACACGACGAAACACAACGAATGCTATCGAGACTATGACGACGGACGTACTAATTGGTTACTAATTCAGTAATACTTATTTAAGCCTAGCTATGATAAAATTGTTATCGACGATAACTTGTGCCTATGTATGTATGTATGGTGATAATTTTCGGGGAAAAACCTAGCTATGATGAAATATATGAATATATGATACTATATATAATTTATTATTCGTACCGTCAGCAATTTACCGAAAGTTTCTTGTGAATCATAACAATTTTCGTTCATTTTATGAAGAAATTGTGAAAAATGTTCTAAAAACCAAGAAAATGCACTAAAAACATCAAAAAATGTCATAAAATATGCATTTAATGTTAATTTTGTCAAAAAATGCAAAAAAATGCAAAATAAAAAATACTTTAAAATAATCAGTATTACCCAAAACACATTTTATACTTACGGATCAACGTTTCAAAACATCAGAAAAAAAGATGCTTTTGCATCAAAATCCCAGCCCTATTAATTACCAAAGAAAAACATTACGATAAAATAATAAAAAATATATTATTGTTATATATACTCAAACAATTTCAATACTACCAATTTTAAAAAAGTGGGAAATTAGTGGAGAGAGAGAAATTATTAAGATTTGAATCCAATGATATTGCATTAGAAAATACGATTCTGGGGAATTTCAATGTATTATACTGGTAATCCATTCCAAAATTTACTATGAATGTAAATTACATAATGTAAATATGCAAAATAAATTTCAAATCCCTTTGATCAAGGAGTTATCATTTCATGATAAAAATTATCAGTCACGATTTTCAAAATATTTTGTAAATAGATTAAATACTATATGAGTAGATTTCTATAAAAAATTCATACCTTTAAACCAAAAACTGCAGGTAATATTAAACATTTTTGGAAAAATTCAAAGCTTTATATTTAGCCTAATAAAAAACCAATCCGTTTCAAAATTTTACTTAACGTAAATATTACCTATATTAGTACTCAAAAATTTTTTTAAGTCCCTACGATCAAAACTCAATTAGTTATCACGAAATAAAATATAAAAAATGACGATAATCGTAATTTTGCCAATTTTTGCCGTGTTTTGGTAGGTTTTCTTCTTCTAATAATGAGCTAAATAAAGTACCAAATAGACGCAATGATCTACTGAAAGCATATAGGTATATTGTGTCCCAGTTACGTATAAAGGTTTTTTTTAATAGTTGGAGGGAGGTTAATATAATTTAAATTAATTTTATAAAAATAAGTCTTAGTACATGGAATGAAGCAGATAATTGTGTACGGTGGGAAGGGGCATTAAATAAATGATAACAAATAGTGATTCTGCAGGTTTGTCAATTTTAGAGAAAAGAGGATTGGTTAGAAAAGATTTATTAGCTGATTAACGACGATCATGATTGCTGCAGCGAGACTTTATAAGGAAAATAGGCTTTGGATTGGTGTATAATCGTGAGGTAGACTGGATATGTTTAATTTATAAGCAGCATGATGGATGAATTTTCATTGAACCCTTTTAATCATACATGCAGAAGCGGTAAACAGATCCCAAAAGATGATTCTATATTCAAGGATGGTACGGACTAAGGAGCAGAAAAGAGTATTTAGTGGAGTGAGTGAGTGAAAATCTGTAGCGACACGATTTATGAAACCAAGAAGTTTAAGAGACATAAAACAGATTATCTGAATATGTATATTAGAGCAAAAGTTCCGTGTAGTAGTAAATCCTAAATCATTACTTATGAATAGAAGGTATAAATACAATGCCGCAATTAAGTTATGCGGAACCCGGATGCGGATTATTATTTTGATATGATATGATATTTAAGTGCTTTTTAATCCTTACGTGAGACGCTATGCACTCCTAGTCTCACAGTTAGTTGAGGCACTGTATGAATAAAATTAAAAAAAGCTTATTATTTATATTTTGTTACAGTGCATGGTTAGTAGTATTGACAAATTGTATGGTTTTAAATATAATATTTTTTCATATTTTTTTAATCTTTTATGCATTTCATGAGTTTATTATGTAGGTAGAAATACCTATATTTGAATAGAAAGAAAGATACATTTTTTTTTAAGAAGCTTTTAAAAAAAAATTAAGATATATTTTATAAATAGATTCAGTAGTATTTGAGTAGGATTTTAAAAAATTTCAAACCATTAAACCCAAAATTGAATATAATATTAAACAATTTTGAAAAAAATTCAAATATCTAGACCTACATAATCAAAAAATCAACCAATCATTTCCAAATTTCTTTATTGTAGAACACCTATGTGAAGACTCAAAAAAAATTTTAAGTTCCTAGGATCAAAACTTAATTAGTTATATTGAAATAAAATAATTTAAAATAACGGGAACTGTAATTTTGCCAATTATGTATATATTTGAACCATTATATTTATCCGAAAAAGTGTCTTCAGGCAAAAGAAAAAAAAAATATATTATTGTAAAACCAATACATTCCACGTTTTACTCAGATTCTAAAATTAAGGGAATGTTTGTTTTTTAAAATGTTATTATAATTTATGAAGGATACATTTATTCCAGGAACTCGCAGGTAAAATAATAAATCAAATTAAAATGATTGCATCTATAAAAGGTAAAACAGCTAAGATTTGGAATCAATATTTTTATATAGTTTATATTTTACGTCAGGTCGTTTTAAGTTGATCCAAGTCTATTCTTCCTTTAGATTATTAAGGTCCACATAGTTTGCAAACATGACATACAGTACACGCAAATACAGTGCATTCTGTTAAAAACATTGCTGGTGTGGACGTGTTTACAAACAGTACACTGTGTGCATGCAGCACACACATATGTATTTCGTGTTCGCGAAAATAACTATACATCAAAGAAAATTTTGCCTACTATTGGACGAAGGTTTATCAGCATTTATTGTATGATCCGATGGTGATACCAGGGAATTATTGTTCATACCAGGGAATCAAAATGGGTTAAATATTTTCGAGTTTAGAATTCTGAGTTCAAACTGGCTTTTAGGAATTTTCGGTTTCGTTTTTCGGGTTGAAACTGGGTTTCATTAATATTTAAATTTTAAGCAATTCAACAATAAATTCTTATAGATATTAAATATTTCAATTATAAATATTGATGTTTGAAATTTATATACAAAAATAACAAAACTTTTTCGGTTTTCGGGTTACAACTGGATTTTCGATTTTCGGGTTAAGACCGGGTTTTATTTTTCTTCGGATTTCATTTTACGGGTTGAAACCGGGGTCGGATTTTTCCCGGGTTACCTGGTTTTCGAAACCGGGTTCAACCCTGTTTTGATTCCCTGGTTTATTTTCTGTGTATGTAATCTACAGTAACAATATAGCCGAACACCACAATCAAAAACAACAAATACTATGTGTACGGAAAACGTGTGTGCAGTACAGTGCATTTTTGCAAACATCACACATGGTTTATATACGTGTACTGTATGTCATGTTTGCATACTATGTGGACGCACCTTTAGAAACAACGAGAAAATTTAAATACCTAATGACAATATTGAATAACGTTATATTACTTGATAAGTTTTATAACGTTAACATTTTTAATGACGTTAAACGAAATTTATTTTGCAAACGAAAATACTTGCCCTGGTTTTTTAATTACCGAGTTATAATTTACAAAAACAAAACAACGAAATAGGATTGAAATTGTATATTGACGGCGTCAGAAAAGCAACTTATTTTACAACCATTGTGGTAACTGAGTGGCCATCATTTATCTTAAGGGGCTATAGGAAATAAATTGACAAAGGTATAAAAAAACAAAAAGAAGACGAGAACACGTAGACAAATTAAAAATACGCGTGTAGTTGTTTAATGAGTTCATATGATGTTAATGATAATGCAGAGTATTGTATTGAATATTAATAATATAATGGTTAAAATAAGATATTAATAAAATTGGTTTTTTTTTTTATATAATTAGAATACATATACTTTAAATATTTATACTTTCCTTCTATAATATTATATAATTATTAATTTTATAGTATTTGCAATGTAGTAAAAATGATTAATTAATCTTCTTTCGTATTATACGTTTTTATATTCATCATCAAATATTCTGAAATCCAACGCCGATTTTGTAATCTGTTCATTTTCTTTTCAAATAAAAGTGAATTTTCCATTTTTATTTTAGCGTTTTTATCGAGTTGACGTGTTTCTTTTTTCAATTCCGTAAAATCAAATGATATCCATTCGAATGGTTCGCATACTAAAATATATATAATATACCAAAAAGAGTTATTTTGTGGTACAAGAATTTTAGATATAATATCAGTATATGTCTGGCTTATGATTGGGTCCCCGGTATAATATTTTTAATAGACATATTTACAATTATTTTTTTTTTATTTTCTATAAAAATAAAAATTCCCTATGTACAATATGTAAACAAAACATAACTATTATTCAACGTCCAATATTGACGTGTTATTAATTATTATAGATTACCATACGTTGAATATATTCAGTTTAATACAAATAAAATAATAATACGTAGAGATTTTATAAATTAATTTTACAGTTTACAAAATTTAAAACTAACTACCCACCTCACCTAACCTATGAAATTAAGAAGTATCAAAATATGTCCTATAATATTACAATGAAAATATAATTAGTGATGATCGCTGAGTAACCGAGTAAACAAAATCGACCATACTAGATAATAATGAAAACGTATAAAATTATATATATACAAAAGTATTTAATTATCGTTTTTCAATTTTAACTTTAATGAATAGAGCATGATTATTAAGTTTTCTTACACATATCAATGTGTAATCTAAATAATCTAAATTTATATTTAGAAATTAGAACTACTGATGTATGCTATAGAGTATAGATTTTAATGTTTGAATTTTTTTTTCACTATTGATTGTACCAACATTTGTAACTATTGGATTGTATTTGAACTGTACATTCAATAACCAATATCAACTCATATCTCTTCTGGGAGAAACGTGACATCAGCAATACGCAGAATAATAGACTTTTCATCAGGAAATCGTTTGGTATAAATTACAGAGTATACAGTACAAACTGGTACAATCGATAGTAAACAATAATTGTAAAAATTAAGCATTATTGGAGTGCCCGAGTAACGCACCTGATATAGAATAATTCGTTAAGAATTAGTTCTATATATTTTATGACATAATTTTTAATGTAAAATTAATACTATATAAATGTATTATTATATTATATGGAAACTAAATTTTTGCAAATAAATCTACAAACTTTCATCAATTGGTTTAAAGTAGCCATTATCTACTATGAAAAAAAAAAAAATATTAGTTAATTATCTACTCATGTTTAGGAATAATGCGAAAGAATTTTCATTATGTATGAATAAGCAGTGGCGGATTTACAGGGGGATATGGGGGCCATATCCCCTCCCCTTTTTTAGGTAAATTAAACCTTTTTTGTAATACAAATTTATTATTTTATGTTTTTTACTAATAAAGCGTACCTATACTAAATATATAAGGGTTCTTTCACACGTAGCCATTTGCAGTGCCACACTTCTCTAGCAGTGCGATTAACAAGCGTTAGAAGCGCGTCAGTGGCGCTGCTTATATTTTAGAAGCGCTCCATACATTTACTACACGAGTCAAATGTAAATTAAGTATAATCGTCATGTCGAAGGTTTCATATAGCGGACCAATTTTCTATTTCACTGATAAAATCTTCAATATTATTAATATTTGCGAAATCGGACGCCATTATTTAAAACGAATACAAAACAAAACATTAGTAAATGAACTGAAAAAGAATGATCAAAATCAAACACGTGCACTGCTATCACGATTTGTGCGCGATGCTAAAATAGTCGCACTGTTGTAGTCACGTGTGAAAGGTACAATTTAAAAATGTGTATTGTCGCTAACAGCGCCACTTTTTGACGCCGAGTTCTGCGGCGAATGCCACTGCCGTCAGTGTGAAAAGGCCCTACATGGATATACATAAATCTACACAGAAATTTAATGTCCCCCCCCCCTCCGTGAGAAAATTCTTGATCCTCCACTGTGTTTAAGTATGTTTTATACAATAAATAAGGAAAAACTAAATAATATGAAAATATAATCTAGGTAAGTACCTTGCATTTCTTTATTATTGAATTCATATTCTGTAATAATATAATTTTAATTTTAATCTTAGACAAAATAATTTATGATTCTGAGCGATTGTAGGAATGTATTCGTTTTACAAATATTTTTTATTTATTTATTTTTTGATGTATGAAAACATTTTTTGGAGTAGAAATAATGGTCGAATTACAATGAATGGGTATACTATCGGTAAAAAATTGCATTTAATTAGTATAATATCCAGCTTATTTTTAAAATTTCTTAAAAGTATTTCCTTAAAAGAAAAATCTACCGAAAAATAAAAAATTTTGTATGTAATATTTTATGTAAATAAAAAATGGCGGAAAATTGGAAAATACACGGAAATCGTAATTATGACGAAATTAATTTTAGATTTTTCATGATAACTAATGATATTTTGAACGTTGTGACTTGTAATTTTTTTTAGTGTTCACATAAGCAGTTTACACACCTGATAAAATTTAGGAATGCTTTATCAGTATAATAATATATTATTTTATATAATAAATTGACTTTCGCTTAAAATCGTATATTATGGAATTTTATCATTGCATTCAAATCTTAATTATAATAAATCATTAATTTCTCTGAGGGAAAAGGGTCAAAGGAGAAACATCCAAAATTGACCTTCCCAATTTTTCATGTTTGAAGATTAAATAAATGTAATATTTTTAGTAAATCTATGGTAGGTAGGTACACTATAGAGACATTATTGTTTAAATAATTTACTAAATCATCAAAGGTAATATCATAAAGATATAATGTAAAAAATTTTATTTATATATTTGTTTAAAAAATAATGACTATTCAAAATAAATTTTATTCAGGCGTTGATTATGGAAAATAATGATTATCCATTTATGAAATATGAATTTTTTGGAAAGTAATAAACCATTTGATACTGTAAAAGTATTATTATTATTATTTATCACTATTGGCAGTTAGTAAAAATTGAATACATACCTTCGGTTTCTTTGAATAAAAAAACTAGAACTGAAAAATAAAACGAATGTAAAAGCTTTGAAGATGCAAAATAATAATTAGTTAAAACGTTAAAAGTAGGTTACCAAAAAAGTACTATTTGTCATCATTTATAATATTATACTATAGATTAGAGATAAATATAGAATATAAATTGATTAATTTCATGAATTATTTTATTTATTTATTAATTAACATTAATTTATAATGGATTTCTTATATACAAAATTGACGGAAGTATATATTTTCTTCTTGAATTTTAATAAGTAGGTATATCGGTTTTGCAACCGTAAGACTTGTATGTTTGAACTGTTTTTGTTAGTTACAAATATTAAAAAAATAGCACATTACAAAAATGTAATAAATCTTGAATATTGTTTAATTTCAAAATTAGTTAAGTTATATCCAAATTCTAAAATAACAATACTTTTATTAATTACTTATATATAACTACATAATACTATAATTGGTAAAATTACAAAACAAACTTTATTTTATTTTACTTAATTATTATAAGTATCATAATAATTAAAGTCTGGCATCATAATTAAATCAAAACATAACCTTACAGTATTACAGAGATATGCCATATGCACTAACCAAACTATGTTACTCAATCAAAAATATCGCAATATTATATTTAACTTTGATTATAAAAACAATAATATTATTATTTATTACATACGATTTTCTGCAGAATAAATATCTCCACCTGGGAAACACATCGTTATTAATTATTATTAAATATTATTATTATTATTACATTTAAAATGTAATAATAACAAATTTAATGTTTAAGTGTTTAACCTCCTATAGCAGTCACGTCATTGAAAATCATATAGGCGTTCGCGTTGCGGTTAATTTAATTTATTGTGTTTTATTATGTGTTAAATACACTAGTATTTATTATTTAAATATAAAATTAATGACATAAATTAACTATAATACTTTTTTTGAATACACTCATATTAGAAAAAAAAAAAAAGTTCTTTTGAATTCGAAATAATTAGATACTGGAATAGCCTTGATGAGCGGTGTTTACGCTTTATGACTAATTATTGGTAATATCATTGATTATAGAATAGTCTATTCTATAATCAATGGTAATATTAAGAATAAACCAGGAAAATTGATAAGTATTACAATAAGTTTATAAATATGTAATTTGCGAATAGCGGTAGATTCAAATTGTTTTGTTCAATTATTATAGATAATAAAACGGGTTTAATTATAAATTGCAGTATTTAGGTACTATACGCTGCGGGCGCGACCGCTTGGAGGTTAAATGGAAATTGTTTATTTTATCTAAAATATTTGTTTCACAAATTAATGTTTAAAAAAAAATATACATACTTTGAGTTCTTTTAATGCTATCGAGCGAATCGGGATCTGAAGAATAAAACGCCGTGTTATGAATAATCTGGTTAACGTCCATTAGCTAGGTATATCTCATTTTTAAAAACATGATATAGACAATTTAGTTTTTTAATAAATATATACAAAATAATATTTATATGTATAATTTTTAGACGTATAAACTGATGTTCTGATGTTTAAAAATTGAATATATAATTATTTTAAATGTGTACATGTCTACAATCTAAGTAAGTATATCATATTATTGTAATTACCTACCAATAATAAATTGCTTGAAATATTTTCTGAACTCTATATGATACGTCATCATTTTAAAAAAATATTCTTCAATTAAATTTTCTGAAACAATTAAAATAAATAATTACCTATTATTTAACCTTTATAAACAAATACGTTTTATCACCCAATATGCATTATATAATAAATTAATCTAGTTTATTTATATAATAAGTAGTTATAGGTCTATTGTAATATAAAGTAATTCAAATCACTATAAACGTTCCCATCCATTTTATTTATATATGTATTTATTATATCATTAAATATAAAAATGTTTTTGAATTCTGTGAGTATATAATTCAAATACTCCATTTGTGTATCTAATCCGGTTTCGGCAAAACCTATAAAAAATATATATATTATGATTAGGTTATAAATTATTGAATATAATTTAGAAATCATCTATCTATTTTTATACTATTTTTATCTCTATAGATTTATTAGCAATTTATATTATTCATATTTTTTTAAATTTTGAGCAAAGAGGAAATGTATTAGTTTTACAATTATATGTGTTTTTTTAAGTAGGTAGGTATGAAAACACTTTTTCGGGCAAAAGTCTGATTACCACAAAAGAAATATGATGTCGGTAGAAAATTGTATGTATTTTGTATCCTATCAGGTAGTAATTTAATAATACGAAGGCACAAACTATTTCAAAATGAAGGACAAACCGAAAAAATCGCTGAAACGTTGTAATATTGTGATATAGCTTCATTTAGAATCATTTTTCGAATGCATTGTTATTGCTTTAAAATCGCAATAAAATTCTAACACAATATACTTCCAGTACTCATCCCTCCGAAGACTAAAGAAACGAATGTGAAAACGTCCAGAATCATTAACTTTCCCTTTTAATAATAAAACAGTTAATTATACGTTTTTCATTTGAAGCTTATATATAAGCTTAATAAAAATGAAAGTTTTTCTTATGCAATTAGAATTTATCAATAAAATAGGACCTACTTTATTTGGAACATATGATATTAGATTCTGAATGAATAATTTCACACAGTGGTAATAAGTATTCCGATAAAGCTTAAATTACATAAATACTTACTTTTTACATCATTAACGGTGTCTAAGAAATCTTTATAAATACATAATAATATTTTGTAATGCCCAAACATTAAATGGTCAGTTGTAGGATTTGATACATCTATAATGATAAAATAATTATGTATTATAATACTTGTAAAAAAAATTAGAATAATTAAATGCGGTATCCAAAATAATAGGTTAAACCCGAGAAATCACATCAAACTTAAAATATTATGTTGTACACTATGTTACATAGGTAGTTTGATAAACATAAATATTGGAATTCCGAATCCTAAAAAATATTCTACAAATTATTTTAATTTTATAATATATTTGGAACATATTATATTTTAATTTCATAACTATAATTTTGTTTTTTAGATTCTGAGTGAAGAGAGAAATCTATTGATTTTTAATAAATGTATTTTTATTTTTATTATTTTTACTCAAAAGTGTCTTTGAGTTTTGAAAAAGTACCAAAAAATGATGTAAAATCGGCAAAATTGAGGTTGCCGTGAATTTGACTTTAAATATTTTGAAAATAACTAATGCAGTTTTGAACGCAGGGACTTCTACATTTTTACCTATTCTCATAAGTATGGTTTGAACTAAGATTAATTAGTTAAGGGGGCTACAATCCTGACTCAAAAGCAGAGGCGTAGTTAAGGTATGGCGAACTGTGCCTATTCCAAGGGCGCAAATATTAAAGAGGCGCAAAATTAGTCATTGATACTGCTTATCGACTAATGTATTTTTATATTACATTGGAAATATAAATATTCAGTATCACTGAAGTGTATTGTGGTGTAGTAAATCGGTACATATTATTAAGCCCGCATTATTGTAGTGTCCGAGTTATGACGTATATTGTATATATTGTTTATGTATAACCATTGATTATAGAATAGATTATTCTATAATCAATGGCAAAACGAATGAATGGAGAATCAACAACTGACGAAGGCCCAGAATCTATTAACAAAAAATTTAAATTAGAATTTTATATGGGCTTTAGACTCAATTATATCAAATTTTAAATAGCGATTTGAAAAATTGACTGCAGTCTCCAATGATTTTGAATTTTTATGTGGAAGTAAGTTATCAATAATGAATTTGGAAAACATAAAACAAATGGTTAAATGACTTGGCAATCAAATATGCTAATGACATTAATGGTTATGAACTTTGCTCAGAATTAGAAAGCTTTAAACATCAGGCTTCTGTTTTAATGATTAATTTTCAAACAGCCACACCAATTGAATTATTAAAGATTATTCACATTCATAATTTACAAGATATTTACTCAAATATAGAAATCGCAATAAGAATATTTTTAACAATTCCGGTAACAATACTGCTAGATGTGAAAGAAGTTTCATTAAGATTAAAACAATAAAAAATTATTTAAGATCGACTACAGGCTAAGAAATATTAACAGGTATGTCAATTTTATCTACAGAACATAATTTAGCGGGACAAATTTCTTATGATGAAATTATAGATAAATTTGCTGCCTTCAAGGCAAGAAAGATAAACCTTTAAATATAAAATGTATAATAAATTGTATAAAATTGTAAATTTTATTTATAAGATCTAAAAATATATATGATTTTAAATAATAATAAAATTTAATAATATGTATATAATGAATATGAATATGTGAATATATTTTTTCTTACTAAAAAGAGCGCAATTTTTATATTTTATTAGGGGTGCTGGTGAAGCTTCCTTAACCTCTGCTCAAGAGTATTTATAGAGTGCTTAAAAATAAAAAGTTATTTAATCGCAAAATTTATCCGGGGAGGCTAACCCCCCCCCCCCTAACACTCCTACACCACTAGTTGCACCGATGCTCATAGGTAGTATACACAAGTGGTAAAATTTTTGAACCGATTATCAGTATAATACTATAATATATAGTTTATATCTGACTGATTTTTGCCCAGAATCGTATTTTCTTTATTGAATTTAAATTTTAATTATAATAAACTACTAATTTCTCCGAGAATCATAGAACGAAGAAGGAACGTCCGGAATCGACTATCCCACTTTTTTAGTAATATTGCCGATGTAATGTGCTATGTGCATTAACCTTCAATTAATAAGAATAGTATTTGATTACTATTTTATTTACATATAAAATGCACAACTTTATAAAAAAAAAACTCCGCATAATATGTATTCACAATTCACATACAAGCATAATATAATATAGATAAAAATAGTGTTTTGTGCAAAAACTATTACATTATTATTAATTTTTCTTAAAATTATATTATTAAAAATGATGTTATCATTTTTTTTAGAAGAAAACATATTAGATACTTGTACTTTACCTGTGTAACTGTTTACTGTGTAACTGACAATATTAGAAGTGAGGCGATAAAGTTTCAATGATTTAGAAAAAACTTTGTCCATGGTATTTTCGATATTAAGCGAATTTAAATATTGCTCAAATTTATTTACCTCAATTTCATCTAAAAACACTTAATTTAAAATAAGGTTGAATTAGTTAAATTTGTAATTTATCTGAGGTAATAATGTTAGGTGAACGGAGAAAATAATAGTATTGTGTAATGTGTTAGTAATTATATTATTATAAATTGCAATTTGATTTATTATTACTAACTTGTTCTTAAATTCTGACATACTTTTTGTACATTACCCGTAGGAAAATAAACTAAATATAAAAAACCAAAACATTTTATATAATTATATTTTGAAATTATTATAAAATTAATTTTTTTGTAAAACATATAAGATGTATCAATATGGATACAATTTATTATTTTCATTGAAAGAAGTTTAAAATCATCAAGTTTTTATAACTTTTATTTTTTTGTAAACTTTCTTTTCTTGTAAATTATAATTTGTTTAAAGTCAAATAATAAATTATAAGTCCATAAAATACTAATAACAATGCTTGTATTACCGTTATCGTATAACTTCACATTTTGATCGTTAAATTTGAATAAATTTTGTACACATTTTTGAAACTTTTTTTTCGATCTTTCTTTATAATATATATAATATAAAGAAAAAAAACAGAATTATAAACTTTATTATATAGATCATTTAAAATAAAATTGTTAGTATTATTTATATATCTAATAAGTGTAAGTAAGTAGTAGTTAACTCTACTTAACACCTACAATAATTTCAGTTTCAGGTTTTTAATAAATACAAATTTATTATTTACGTATTATTTTACACTTTTAATTATCTTAAACATTAAAGAATCTAATAAGCAATTGATGATATTTCATACAAATATAATATCGTATGAATACCTGGACATCAATAGTTTTTAAGTGTTTAGATTCGATTAATAATTCTATACATTATATTAAATAAATTATATTTAATTCATCACAGCCTTAAATGAATACCGAAACTAATTTGTATTAAATTACCATTCAAAGTTTTATATGCACATAATAATTGGTTGCCAAAAGAATAATTTTTCACATCTAAAAGATTTATTGAAAAAAAAAATTCATTTACCTATATAGCATACATAACACACAAAATAAAAAATATTAAAGAAATGAATTATGTACAATTTGTAATGTATATACATAATTTTTATCATTATTTGTTAACTATACTAAAATACAAAATACATTTTAATTTAATTATTTATCACATTTTGTATTTATAATTACCACTTAAAAATTTAAACAAGTATGCTATAACTTTTTTATACTCATTGATATCATCTGGAATTAAAAATATATACCTAATATAATAAACGTTTCAATAATAAAAAATTAACATATCAATATATCATATTATGTTGTTATGAGAATTTCATATTTTATTAGGTGGATTATAGGTATCTACATAAAATAAATTGTGTTACTTTGAGTATTTTTGCCCATTGAAGTAAATGAGTTATGAATATTTTTCACATCGTAGATAATACAAACATCCATTAATTGATCTGGAAGTCCATATTATTATAATACATTTATTATTTTTTTAATGTATCACAATTTTCTTAAACTATTAAATATCACATGATATTATATTATAAAAACATACAAATAGAAAATCTTGTTTTGGATTTCGGTTCTAAATATTTCCTTAAATAAGTATTTATTGATACAGGTGTTATTTCAAGACCTAAAAATAATAATAATAATTACAACAACAACAACAACAATAATAATGTCTTAATAGATTACTAAATATCTTTTCTCCAATGATAACGTCCATAATACAATATTAAATTATCTACAACTACCCTACTTTTATATCAAATTAACAAGTTTATCAAAATATTATACAATACAATAATGAATATAAAAAAAAATTTCCATAAAAACAGTTCATTTCGATTTGTAGTTTAACTTGTTATTAATAATGAATACTATTATTATTGTTGTACTCTAACAATGTTCATACATAGGCGAGCGCAGACTTTTAGTTCAGAGGGTGCACTATAAAAAATTAGGAACTCGACCCCCCTACACTAACACAAATAATTTTTATACTTGACAATATTTTTACTATTATACATAATATTATATTTGTTACTTTATAATAATTGATTAGTTACAACTACAGTGTTAATTGTGTACACATGTACAAGGAAAAAATAATAAAATACAAAAAATAAGAATTAATGAAATATATTACAAGGGTAAACGACGTTTATTGGGGACACAATTTATAAAATCGTTAATAATATCATTATAATCTAATTTACACGCTAATTCTCGCTCAGTAAATAATAACGTTCTAATTGATTCTAATCTGTCTTTGGCCATAGTGGTTTTTAATTTACTTTTTAATGTAATTAATTTAGAAAATACCCTTTCGCGTGTACAGCTAGTTACAAGAATTATAACAAACTTTTTTAAGATTAAAATAGCTTGCATGGTTGTAATTTGTAATACATAGATCAGTTAAACAGCAATTCTCTGATGTCATTCTGAGAAACACGTCGTAAATCGAATGTATCGTACTAACACGCATTTAATTTAGGTATACAAAATTAATAAATAATAATAAAATATAGATAGAAACTAGCAATATTATTATTGTATACAATTTTATTATTTTATTGTATCATACTTAATTATTGTTATTAACTTAGATTTTAAAACGTTATTTTTAAATTTGAAAATTTTTTCAAAAATACGTAATGTTTAAAACGTAAACTCAGGACTAAAAACTTAAATAAAAAGAAAATTTCACTGAGTGTCAGAGGCCAACCCGTGGCAACCCCGGCACCCCCTGTGCGCACGTCAATGTGTATAAATGGTTCGTTTTAAAATAATTAAAAAAACCTATGAAAAATAAATAATTGTAAAACGCATTTTTTCTAATTAATCGTATTAAATTAGGTTTGGTTATTTAACAAATAAATAAATTACATAATTTCACAACCATTTTTTTTTGCAAATTTCTTATTTTTATAGAAATCGATGTATTACATAATTTATTTTAATTCTGGAGACACCAAGCATCGAAAACGCACTAAGGGTGCAAAATCATATTATATCTTGATTCGTATGAGGTATTTGTATCAAGAAATATAATATTAATAATAGTTGATTTGACATTTAAGATGCGGTGTTCTAAGGATATATCAATAAAATGGTATTAGTTATATAGATAGAAATTTCAAAAATATCTTTATTTGGCTTATACCATTGACAATAGAATAGACTATTCTATAATCAATGCTTATACTAACGAATATGTCTGTATTAATTTTATCTTAATTTTAAAAACAATCTATATAGTTTATGTATACGCACATTTACATTTGAATAAATAAATTGCAATTTGTTTCAACAATTAATACAATGTGGGTTACCATGATTAGTCTAAAAATAACTTTATTAAATAAAACTATGCATATATATATAAATTGAGTTGGTCACATAAAATATAGATATTATTATCTACATATTTTACAGGCGTTACTGTTAGCATAATTAAGTAATTATATACCTACTCATACTAAGTGTGACTATAATATTTTTTTCTGTTTTTTATAGTTAACATAATTAATATTTAAATATTAATAATAACCCATTTCGTGGCACTTTTCGCAAAATTCTACTCTAATAATATAATGAGTTACAATATTTTTATTAAAAATTATGCAAACGGTATCAGGTGGTGCTCCAAATCGTATTGAAATGTGATATGATACATCATTTTAAGTGAGAATTTTACTAGATAATGTTCCTGGTAATATAATTTTTTTAATTACCAATCATATTAAATTAAATACACAATAATATTTTAAAAAAATTGCGGGAAGGTAGTTTCCGAACGTTCCTCATTCGCCACTTCAGTATTCGGAGAAATAAGTGGTGTATATTTTAATTAAAATTTGAATGTAATGATATAATGATTTTCTGAACAAAACTCAAAATTTGAGTTATATTTAATATATATTACAATACTGATAATCTGTTTCAAAATTTTACCATGTGTGTAAACTACCTATGATAATACTCAAAAAAATTACTTGTTTTTAATTTAATTATAGAAAATGATTAGTAATTTAAAAAATAATATAATCATCGAATTTTCAGTAAAATTCTTACCTAAAATGATGTGTCACACCATAAATACGATTTGAAGTAGATACCTGACACACGTCCGTATAATTGGCTCCCCCACACGGAAAAAAATATTTACAAAATTAGTTTAGTTGAAAAAAATATAGTTGAAATGACTATTCTTGTTATAGAAATAACTATTTATATTAATTAATATAACTCATACACAACTAGTTAAACTATTTAATACTTGTGTACTAAATATTATGTTAAAACAATGAAAATAATAGTTAATTTTACTATAAAAAGTAGTTAAAGTCGTTTTAACTAAATTTCTTAATGATAGTAACTAAAATTTATGTTGATAATCTATTAATAGTATTTATCTACAAAATTATTAATAGCCTTTACTATAATTATATGCTACCCTCACAATATTGTCGTATTTCATAAGAATACGTTTGCTTCTTTGAGGTTATAAATCTAAATTTTTAATTTTACATTTGTCGTTTGTGTTACACAAAAACAGCAGACGTTTTTGCTCTTTAGTCTTTACTTTTTTAGTCCATACATGTTTTATAACTTTACACGTTTTACTGTGTTATATTTTTATATATTCCATTTTCTATACAATACTTTTTAGATAAGTGAATATGTTTTAAACTTCATTAATGTAATACTTTGTTTGACTATGATATGTTTCCCTAGGTTTGTAATTCAATGTAATAATAATAGACGAATATACTACAAGTATGTGTCAATTGTACTGAAATTATATCAAGAGAATAATGCTATAGTTACCTTTATTTGATTTAATTAAGTGTATATTTGTTAATAATAAAAATGAATCATTTGTAATTTGTATTTAATGTAATACTATATATTTTGATGAACATTATCAAGCCTTTAATGTTACCCTCACTAATTCATTAACTTATGTTTCCTTAGATGATTTAGAAAATATATATCCTTCTCATCATTGTAATATTTTTAATAGCTTAACATTCATATCTATAAAATTATAATTTGATTAACAAAACCTATATTATATTTAATAACCTTATATAAAATTTTATGAAATGCAATGTATTGTAAATAAAAAAAATAATATCAATTGCATGTATAAGTTGAAATATGGTAAAAATACATAACCATAAAATATAGTTAAAAATTAAATTATATTTTATAATAAAATTAACTAAAATTGTAGTTAAAACTACAATAAAAAGTAACTATCTAATTTAGTAAAACTAACACGACAGTTAAAAATGTAGTATGACATATTATTGTTAAAATAACTATAAAAGTTTGACTATATTTAATATGTAATTTTAACTAAATTTTTGGCTGTTACATATGTTATTATAATTTACAATTAATAGTATCATAATTATAGTTGAATCAACTATATTTTATATAACATACATAACGCGATTGAATAAGTACGATTAGTGCGATTTAAGGTCTACCAACACGAAACGATATTCAGTAAATCATACAGTGTTAATCGCGTGACTTGTTTTTATGTTTTTTTATCTTTATAAAAACTTGAGACAATGATTACGAAAAAAGTGTGGTACATTTACGCCCGTTCACATTTTCGTTCACGATTTTCTATGTAAAATACATTTATAAAATATATACATACCAAAATATATTAATTATTTTCATAAAATTAATTTAACGTGGTTTTTAAAATGTTTCAATAAGAATATAAACTACATTTAGAAAACGAAAATAAGATAATTATTTATTATTTTATTATTATAACATAACAATAGTCAATAACAGAAATTTAAAGTATTATTATTATTTAACATGAAAAATAAACTTGTTTTGTTGAATTGCTTGTATATATTGTGGCACACGAAATAAAATACAAAACAAATATAATTTTAAAAAATAAAAATGAAATAAATGAATTGAATCGAATTAAATCGTATGGAATACGCACGATACGACTGCCAGGCGACCAGCATTGCCGATCCCATGTGTCGTCCGTCGCTCGCGTCGCAATCGCGTTGTCGTCAAATCGCGTTGTTGATGGATTTCTATTCAATTTGCTAGGAAATCGCGAGAGCGAGAAATTGCGTCGCGTGTCAATCGCGTAGTGTTTTTTTTTTTTTTGTAAACGATTTTATAAAATTGCTTACGACATTATTTAAAATACGTATCTATACGTTTATGTAATAAAAATAAATTAAGGAGAACATATTTGTAAGATACTAATATTATTTACCTGAATAAACCATGGGTAAAGTAATGAAAATTATTATTTTTTCAAGTAATACCATTATATCTTTTTTGTTTTTTTTGTTTTAATAATATTAAAAAGAACCAAATAACGATATTTTAAAATGTATTGAACTGATTAAAACAATGATTTATATTATGAAGTTTACGAATTTAACATTAACAGAAAGTATTCTTACGACTTACATATTTTATATATAATTTAATATAACACATGCTATACAAAATTGTATAGGTACTTATATCATTATTTAATTATAATTTATAATGTAAATAATACAACTTTAGAAAATAATAATATAATATTATTTATAAATTGTTATTTTGTACGTAAATGGGTATTATCATTGATATAAATCATATTTGTTCACTTCACTCTTCAGTGTATAACATATGTTATATACCTAAGTACGATTTAGTTTGTTATATGTTTATTATATTATATCTTCAATATAAGTATATTTATAACTAGAGCCCGGATTTATATGCATTTGCATGTTTGTACTAAGTATATGCACGTCTATGGGGGTTTAAAATGTCTACGGTTCATATCACACCGAATTTAAACTCCAAATTTTATATTGCATATTTCGAGGGTTATTGCATATTTGTTCATAAATGCATATAACATGAATATTTAAGGGGTTTTTAATAAATTAACTATTAATAAATATACACTCGTGTCCCAGCTTAGTATGTCGATATAATTTTATAAATAATCACATCGTGTATTCACGTATGGTTATTTAAGTTTTATTTATAATTTATTCCAATACACCAGTCATCGGAAATTCTCGGCTGCCATGTCGACCGGTACCTAATAATAGCACGATTGCAATTAATTAATATTTAATACGCAGTCATCGATCATCGTTCGTCTATCAACGTGTTTGTTCGCTGTAGTGTTTGTTAATTGTTTAGCCCGTTTGCAAAAAAAGACAAAATGCCAAAAACTGGGTTCATCCATAACTCGATGGGTTGAGCTTTACAATCGTGACAAAACTGTATTTACCACTAGTGGATTAGTAGTTTATTGTCAAGTTTGTGATCGCCAGGTGCGTTGTAACAAAAAATTTCAAATAACGCAACATGTAACTACCGAGTTTCATTTGAAATGTTTGAAAAAAAGTTCTAACAACAGTAAACAAATGTTGTTGGGAGATGAAACCAAACCAAAAACATCAAATTTTAATGAAGATTTATGTTTGAGTCTTATAGCAGCAAATATACCTTGGTTTAAGCTACAAAATCCAGTCTTCCGCGATTTTTTACAAAATTATACAAAAAAACAGATTCCTGATGAAAGCACTCTACGAAAGTCTTTTCTACATCCATGTTATGTAAGAACAATTGAAAAAATTAAAGAAAAAATTGGGGACTCGTATATATATTTAATCGTTGATGAAACTACAGATATCAACGGTAGTTATATTGCAAACCTTTTAGTTGGTGTGTTAAATGAACAAAATCTTAGTAAACCGTTTTTAATTTCATGCAAAAAATTAGATAAAACTAATCATTCGACAATTTCTCGCATTGTAAATGACAGTTTAAGAATATTGTGGCCTCATGGTGGGAATGACGAAAAAGTATTACTTTTATGTTCCGATGCAGCGCCATATATGATGAAAGCTGGTAAAACACTAAACGTATTTTTTCCTAATATGATACACATTTCATGTCTTGCTCACATGATCCAGCGTCTAGCAGAAAAAGTTAGAGAAATGTACCCCAATGTAAATACTTTGGTAAGTAATTTAAAAAAAGTATTTAATTAAGCACCTCAGAGAGTAGATGTGTACAAAGAAATAATGCCCAGTGTGCCTTTGCCGCCAGAACCAGTATTAACCAGATGGGGGACATGGATTAAAGCAGCTAATTTTTGTGCAGATCATTTTGATGATCTTAAAATAATTTTACAGAAATTAGAAGATAAAAATGTTAGTATACAAAAATGTATTAATATGCTAAATCTGGAATCTGTTAAAAGTGACCTTACATTTATTCAATCTCATTTTTTTATACTAGTGAAAAGTATAACAAATTTGGAACATTCTAGTTTAACTTTGTGTGATTCTACTCAAATTGTAAATAATGTTATTTTGGCGATGGAAAAAATACCAGGACAAAAAGGAAAAATAATTCAAGAAAAATTGTTTTATTTAATTGAAAAAAATGTTGGATTCCAAACCGCGAAACAGATAACAGCAATTTTGTCAGGGAAAGAAAACAGTACCATGCCATCAAACTTAACTCCTTCTATGTGTTCATGTATGAAGTTTGCACCGATAACTTCGGTGGATGTGGAAAGGTCGTTTAGTACGTATAAATCAATTCTAACTGAAAAAAGAACTTCAATGACATCAGAAAATATGAAAAAATATATAATTGTTCACTGTTATGAAAATAATTAATAAAAGAACCTATTTTAATATTTTAATTATATTGTTCTGACAAATTTGAAAATTTATATTATTATTTACTAATGTTTATAATATTTAGTTTTAAAAATGTTATTTTAAAATATTTGAAATTTTTTTAAGTTTTTTTTCTTTGAGAATAATTTCAAATAATCTAAAATATTTATAGAGTATTTTAGTTTTTTTTCATTTGTATTCTCATTTTTAAATTTCCTAAAAGTTTTAAATTGATTTAATATATATTAATTATTATATATCAATGGATATTTTATGGATAAAAATTTTTAAAATTCTTTTTACTTATGTATCAGTTGATATTTTCATTATTTTTTGTTTTTAATAAAATATTTAAAATTTTCTTTAGTGTAAAAGTATGGTTTTTTAAAAAAAACACATTTTATAAAGTTTAACATAATGCATATGATTGCATATTTAGCCACTTTTTCTTTGCATATTTGCATCATATTTGACACCTTTTAAATGCATATAAATCCGAGCTCTATTTATAACATATTCTTCACCTGATCAAATAGAATATGTATGCTTTTTTTATTTATTGTTTATTTAATTGGTTTAAATCTAATTTTATACAACCTCACATCTAATTGTTTATGGAAAAACGTTTGAAATTATTTAAGAGGACGTTTTTTATATAACATGGATTTTGATTGTTATTGTTAAAACAAATTATTTTAAATTATTGTATGTACTTGATATATCATATTTTATGATATTAATATTGAATCTATACAATCAATATTTAATGAGGTATATCAATGTAATAAAAAAAGTAAAGATAAGTGGGGATGTCGATTGTGAACATTCTTTCTTCGTCCCTTTGATCCTCGGAGAAATTAGTGGTTTATTATACTTAAGATTTGAATGTAATGATATTGCATTAGAAAATACGATTCTGAGCGAAACTCAATATATTACAATATGCTATACTAATAATACATTCCAAAATTTTACCACGTGTGTAAATTACAAATGTAAATATTTAAAATAAATTTCAATTTACTACGACCATAACTTAATTAGTTATTAAGAAATAAAATAATGAAACCGTAATTTTGCCGATTTTCCGCCATTTTTTGGTAGTTTTTCCCCTCCTAAGGAATAGCTTTTGAGAATTTCGAAAAATGAGCTAAATATAGTACCAACAAAATGCCATTTGCTACCGAAAACATAACCTACTTATGGTAATCGGACCATTATTTCTACCCGAAAAAGTGTCTTCATACATAAAAAATATCATAATATTCATTTCTGTTAAAATTATTCAAATTTTAGAAGCTTATAAATTAAAGTTGCAACATACGATTTTGAAAATATTTTGTAAAAAGATTAAGTTGTATATGATTAGACTCTGATAAAATTTTCAAATCGAAAAAACAAAAATTACAGGAATTATTAAACAAAAAAGTTAAAATCTCTATATTCAGTCAGAAAATCAATCAATCGTTTCAAAAAAATTTTCTATAATGTAAAACACTTATGTGAACACTCAAAAAAAGTTTCAAGTCCTTATGATCAATACTCAAATAGTTATCACGGAATTAAAAAAAATAAAATAATAAAACCGTTATTTTGCCGGTTTTCGGGAATTTGAACTTTAAAAGCCTATAATAAAAAATTTTCAATAACGATTTTCAAAATATTTTGTAAAAAGTTTAAGTAGTATATGATTATACTTCGACAAAATGTTCAAAGCGATAAATCAAAAATTGCCGGAAATATTAAGCATTTTTGGAAAAAAGTTCAAAGTTCCATACTGGGCCAAATAATCAACCAATCCAAAATTGTTTCAAAATTATATCACATATGTTAATACTCAAAAAAAGTTTCAAGTCCCTAAGATGAAAACTCAATTAGTTATCACGAAATTATAAAATTGAAAATAACAGAAATCGTAATTTTACCGATTTTCTACAATTTTTTTGGAGTTTTTCGCCTCCCAAGAAAAAACTTTTGAGAAAGTCAAAAAATGAGCTAAATAAAGTACCAACTAGACGCGATTTGCAATCGAAAACATACCTTACTTGTGGTAATCGGACCATTATTTCTACCCGAAAAAGTGTCTTCATACAAAAAAAAAAAAAAATCTTTATAAAACCAATACATTCTTCGCTTCGCTCAGAATCTAAATATGAAATTTATCAAAAATTATTTATATACATAGAAACTTAATAGTTAATACACGATGATATATTTACGAACCACGCATGTCTCAATAATAGTTATAGGTATATAGTTTAAACATTTATCAGAAATTAAAAACTTATTCTAGAAAATATATTCCTAATTGAAAAAAAGACTAAGATAGGAATATCGGTACCTGCGAGTTTCAAGTCCATTAGAACTAGAACTTTATATGTAAATCCTCAAAAAAATTTCTTTCAATATGATCAAGCCAAGTAGAATAAATATTTTAATTTTAATGATAGGAAAGTCACTTTTTATTTTGTATTTTGAATTATTAAATTCTATAGAATGTGTATAATATGTATTTATTATCCCGAGTTATTTAATTACAATTATTTCTAATTAAAATAATATTGTTAGAATATTGAACATAATTGTTTGCAAACTATTTAATATTTAGTCGTAGATTATACAAGTTTATATACAAGTATATAAAGATACTTCTATGTGCCCGGCCACAATATGCGTTTTCACCAGTCTGTTGAAAATGGACAATAAACCGGTGCGTTTTATCGAATGGCCACACCAAGCGTTTTCAATGCGTTTTTCCGCTAATTTTAGATTCCGAGC
The DNA here is from genome assembly GCA_013282895.1 of Eriosoma lanigerum. Classification (NCBI taxonomy): domain Eukaryota; kingdom Metazoa; phylum Arthropoda; class Insecta; order Hemiptera; family Aphididae; genus Eriosoma; species Eriosoma lanigerum. The sequence goes on along the minus strand of CM023357.1, from coordinate 59,233,076 downwards.
GGAGCGTGGAATGTATTGTTTTTGCAAAGATTTTTTTTTATATATAAAAACATTTTTTTGGGGTAAAAATAAAAGTCCGATTACTACAAACAGGATAGATATGCTTTCTATTGCAAATTGTATCATCTTGGTACTTTATTATGCTTAAAAGTTTTTCCTTAGAAGAAGAAAAACTATCAAAAAAAACGTCAAAATTACCGTAAATTTTATTTTTTATTTCAAGATAACTAATTGAGTTTTGATTGTGGGGACTTGAATATTTTTTTGAGTACTAAAATTGGTAATATACAAGTGTGGTAAAATTTTGGAACGGATTGGTTGATTTTTTGGTTAAATATAGAGCTTTGAATTTTTTCCAAAAATGTTTAATATTACCTACAATTTCTGGTTTAACGGTATGAAATTTTATAGAAGCCTACTCATATACTATTTAATCTATTTACAAAATATTTTTAAAATCGTGACTGACAATTGTTATCATGAAATAAATCTTGGTCGTAGGAATTTGAAATTTATTTTGAATATCTACATGTGTAATTTACATGCAGAAAGAAGATACTATAATTCGATCTAGTTTCCTAAATGTCATTATTTATTTGTGTACAATGGGTAAATTTATTAGTGTCAAACATTTCAACGGACTGGTGTGAAAACGCATAATGTGACCGGGCACTATAAGTCATAATTTAATCTGATTCGATTCATTCTTAACTCATTATTAGTGTTTCTTAGATACTAGTTACATTATATTAAGTATGTTTACTTTTGGTTTTTTAGCCAAATTACCATTTACTCACAAATTTAATTATTGGAAATTAAATAAAATTCATTTTTTTTATAATTTGAGATTATGTATTTATTTATGTTTAGACAAATAATCGTACGTATTATTAGGCTACCTTTGCAATAATTTAACATTAAAACAATAATATAATAAAACATAATATTTGTTTCCTTATACATATTATTAATCAAGATATATAGTATTCTTTAAACTTTGAAGTTACAATTAATGGTGACTAATGACATATAAATTAATGTACCTCTTTAAAGTCATTGAAATAATTAGTTCGATAAGAATAATAGTTTATAATTTTATATGTTCTTTTTACTCGTATTTTAAATATCGGACAATATAATGTTTATATTGTTGTTTTTAATTTTTAAAAACATAATAAAACATATAAAATATAAACAAATAAATATAGTTATTAGAATACATTTGTAGAAGAAATTATTATTTGTATAGTATACTCTGAAATTAAACGTCGTAGCATCAGTCTTTCCATTTTCTCTATAAACGAAAATGATTTTTCGTTTGATTTATCAGAATTTGTAGGATTTAGTGTCTTGACTTTTAATGTGGTAAAATCAATTGATATCCATTCAAATGATTTGCAATCTAATAATTTTAATACATAAATATAAATACATACGATTACTCAGTAAAAAATGGTTATTACATTTCTCTTTTCAATTAATTACCTACAATTAGTCACCAGTGTTTTATAATATAATCATAAACCGAAATTTAATTCTGATTTGATCTATAAAGACTGTACATTGTACTTGTGTAATCCTAAGCAATATATCGCATTGATTAAAATATAAAATAAGGAATCAATTTAATTTTGAATTATTGACGAAGTAAGACTATAATTTTGTGATGTCCTTTATTATAATATTTTTTAGGACAGCAGGTATAATAACGTTCTGTATGTATTAATATGTTTTGAGCATTCAATCTACATGGTGTTCCATATATATTTATTAATTGTAATATGTCCGAGAAAAATGTTAATTACTGAATGCGTTTTTTGAAATTATTATTTAGCCAATTGACTTATTATAATGGTACTGAACATCCGTCGATATATTTGTCTAGTGAAAACCTGAGGATATAGTTGACTAAGTTATCTCTGCTCTAGAAGATCTAAAGGTTTCTATTTAAATTTTTATAACCCTAGGGAGACTCTTAGGGCTCGTATTTAATCTTATATATATTTAAGATATAAAATATATTTAAAATGTTCAAATAAGTAATACTTTAAAATTAGCAACAAAATAGAATATATATTTTTAGTAACGAAATATCTATAAAAAAAATAAATATAAATTATTCTCCAGATATCTGGATCCAACTGATTGACCAATGGAAATCCGTATAACAAGCGGATATGCCATGCACAGGCAACGATTATTTAAAATGAGATATCAAATAATTTAAGTATAAATTATAATTTAAACCTCGCGTATAAGTCGACTGTTTTATTTATTTGCATTGGCTAAGAATTTATGCCTGATTGGCAAAAGTTGGAAGAATCGTTTGGGTCGCATGATGTGACCTTAATAGACCTTAACAGACTATAATAATATAATTTGTTTTCTAGTTTTGGGTTTTGTCTATAGTTTTTTGTTTGCGTAATTGAAACTTTAATTCTGACCAATAATTTATTATAAATGCATATTTTTTGGTGGAAGATTACTAAGTTTAAAGCCCCCCCATAACCAAAAAATATTATTTTTTTTATATAATAAAATATGAAGGGGATATTTTTCTTAAATAATAACTGTCAGAAAATTATCTTTTAATTTTATCTACAACGCTTACTGGATATTTTAAATATTTTTTTCTACATGGTCTTAGTTTGATTAGGTATAGATATAAAATCTTACTTAGGAATACTAAGGTCTATTTTAAGAGTTTCTTAAATCAATGGGGAACTGGATTGGTATTCATGTATATATATTAAGTCGACTCAAATTGATAATTAGTTTATAATTCATTATTATACAGTTTATGTTCTCTCTGACCTCATTTATTTTTAAACAAATTTGTTTCATTGAATGGTAATGAAATTGTATTAAATTTTTTAACGGTCAGAGGTAGTCAGGTACCTCTGCTATTTGAGATTGCTTTTGTAGATCCATTTGTTGTTTATTTGAAATTTGTAAGTAATGAGTACCTAGTTAATGCACAACAATTCTCGCTGACCACGACCTTGTGCTGACACTATTGTAATTAGTATATAGATCTGAGACATACTATATAATTACAGAATAATATTTTTTAAGCTATAAGTTTACTAAACATTAACCATATTTTATTATATTTGTAAATTGTATTATACTAATATAACTAACTTGTTTTAGTTGGATTTGTGAAGCTAATATCTAAAACATCACATATTTGTAAAATTAGCGATTAAGATTAGAAATGTAAAATGAAAAACATATTGTATTTAATAAAATACAAATGTACGTTTGATTTCAAAATAGCTGTTTTAGGTCATTATTATAATTATAACTTATAAGTTAGAAAAGGATTTGGTTTAGCTGATTTATATAAACAATAGTTTGTTAACAAAAATTATTAGTTAGTAGTGAAGCCAACAATGTTTTATGGATTAGATTATTAAGGCAATGAACAATAAAATGGAACAGTGGATGAGTGTATCGTAGATGAAAATAATAAGTTGAATATGTAGGATAACTAGAGTTGATAAAATAAGAAATAAATATAAAAGGGGAAGTGTAGGAGTCATATCAATTGTGGGGAAAATGAGAGAGAATAAGTCGAGATATTTTAGGCAAGTTATAAGAAGAAATCATTCAGAAGTAGTGAGAGTTGATATGAAGAAGAAGAAAGAAAAGGAGGAGGAGTTTTATATTAAAACATAATATAAAAAAATATATATACATATACCGTTATTGTCATCGAATAAAAATTTCAAGTCTAAAATAAAAATAAAAATTAATAATAATAATGCTTTTCATTTATTAATAAAATAAAAATGTATTGCATACATTTTAAATCCAATTTATCCTCTCTTTCGCCTGAAAAAAATAACATTGACATTAAAATATAAAAAAAAAAAATGTATTTATTATTATCGTTGTATTCTTAATTCGTAATTAATTGAATATTAGTTTAAAATATTTACTGATAATTTTTTTAAATGTTTTGTGATCTAAATTATATACAGTGTATTCATTAGTTAGTCTACAGACATTATATATTTGAAATTATATTCTTTGGAATATATTATATATATATTCCAAATTTAGTTAATAGCTAGTATATATTTATATTTGATATCTGAAGTCATAATAAATTTTGTTATTACCTGTGAAGAATTGTTTGAAATAATTTTTGAAATCCATATGATAGGAGTCCATTGTTTTCACAAGTTCTGCAGGAAAACTTTCTAATACCAAATGTAATCGCATAATTTTTTTTATTATTAAAAAATAGGTTATTTTTATATGGACTTTACAACCAAATTATTTATTAGAATTATGGGTTTCGATGTTTTTATGACAATAAAATAAAAATGTTACAAGACATTTAGCTAGGTACTCATAATCGTTTTGACCTATTCGGTTAATACGAGTGCATACCTAGTAATCATAAAAAATATTAAAATGATTGACTAACTTGGATATTTGGACTTTATTAATTTAATATTGTTTAATAAGAACAGACAACATATTTACATTCTTTTTGATGTTAGTAACATTTTTATAATATGTCATCACTTATCAGATATTCAAATGTTAGTGTAACTAACTTTTATTATATATACAACTATATATAAATATTATTATTATTATTATTAGTAGTAGTAGTAGTAATGTGTTTTAAGGTTTTACTTATATCTAATGTTGCCCAAGTTATATTAAATAATATTATATTATTAAGTGTTTGACTAATTGTAAAAGTAATAAACAAATAATAATTAATATAATAAATAAGCAATGGGACAATTATAGGGTAGGGAAGGGTCCGATTAATAGGATTTTTTTAGTTTTTTTATTAAAACAGATAAAATTCAGGAAATATTCGACATCGTTTAAAGTTATTATTTAAAGTATTAGTTATATATAATCATGGAATGTAACATTTATTTATTAAATAGTTGATATAATTATAGACGTCCACGGAAATGAACCCTAATTATAGTGATACTTGACTGTTTAACCTGCTCTTTGTCTGCAAATAGACCTTTATTATTTATGTTTTTTATAGATATATTGTGTTATAACATGAGAGCCTTTTGATATTGATCATATTAAATTTGTATGACATAATAATAAAATATTAAATTATTATAATAATTAATGATGTAGAAATAGTAGAATATTTCATTAATCAATTAAATTTTTGAAAAATTTGTAATATCTCTATTTTGATGAAACTAAGAAGTTGATGCATTAAAATCTTCATAAAAATATACTCTTTATTTGGCTATCTTCAAATTTCACTGAACTTAAAAATAAATTATAATTTTTTTTTTTCTAGACGTTTAAAACAAAATAAAATAAAAAAAGGTAATATTATGTCCCATTGCTTAAATGGTAATTTTAAAAATACCAAATCTAAAATATAAATTTTCCTATATTTAAAATTGTTGAGTAATAAAATTTTATTGTAAATTAGTAATTAGGTACCATCATTGTTTTGTGTCATATATACAGTAATCATATTAGCTAATTCATATAAGTTGATAAATTCTTGTAAATTATACTTAAGGAAACTAATTATATTTGAAAAACCTGTATTTTTTAAACCTGAAACAAATAAACAATGTTTATATAGATATTATTTTTTTGTTGTAATTACATACATTTAATAAAGCTACTTTATCTATTTTTTCTAAATACTTGTATTCGAATATTAAAACAATTTAATTTGTGTATAAATAATAGATCATTAAAACATACAATTATATTGCCCTAATGATAACTGCAGACTGCAATAATAGGTATACTCAATGATATTGCAATAGTATTACTACTATCACTATTTATTTTTTTATTTAAATATACCTATTTATTTTCAATAATAATTATTATTTATTATTAATTTTCTATTAATTTATTTTGAATGAAATGAAATATTAGGATAATACTATAGCGATATTATAATATCTACAAAATAATACGAATAAATAAAAATTTATAACTCATATATTATATGCTTACTTTTTACATTTCGAATATATGATAAGAAATCATCATACAAACAAAATAAATTATTATATTGTTTAATAAGTTGGTTTTTACTATTATATGATTCTATATTATCTTCGTTTTCTTCTAGAATATTAAAAATAGAATTCATTATTATATAAAATAGGTTGGCAAGTAACATTCGTTTCCATTATATGAAACACACAACAATAAAAGTACATTTATTTACGTTTAATTAGTATTTAAAATTGAAAAAACATAAAAATATATATGTATAAAAAGATAAAGTTATAAAAATTTAATTAATTTATTCGTATTTGGCTTTTAAAAGATTCTCAATAATGTTGTTATACTGAAATAATGAGATGGCTACCTACTGCAATTTTAAAATTTTATATCAATCTAACGTTTACTTCATATCTCAAAGATATCAAAGCCTTACTCTTAATAAAAAAAAAAAAAAATATTCAGGGTGTTAGAATTTCAAGCTAGAAAATCCCAGCCATCACTTCAGTTATTTTTTATTCAAATAATTTGGAAATTAGTTGCATATGGGTGGTTATAGTGGCTAAACCTCCTAATGTTTCTCTCAAATTACATCTATCGGTGCAATTCAATTATAATTATTTATGCAGGATGTTTATTGAATTATACAATATGCGAATATGCAATAGTTTTATTCATAATTTTATAATTAGACAGGAGTTAAAATACGCGATCACGTTAGTATAATGTAAGTATTAAGTAACACAACAATTTTTATAAAAAAAGCAGGAAGGTCGATTCTGAACGTTTCTTCTTCGTCCCTTCGGTCCTCGGAGAAATTAGTGACTTATTATAATTAAAGTTTGAATGCAATTTGATAGATTTGAAAATACGATTTTGAATGATACTCAGTCAGATATATAATATATTATACTGATTATCCGTTCCAAAATTTCAGCACGTGTGTGTATTACCTATGAGATGACTTAAAAAAAAATTCAAGTTCCTATGATCAAAACAAAATTAGTTATTACAAAATATTTAAAATCAAATTAACGGAAATATGAGAGGGAGTATTCTAACATTCAACTTTCTTAATGTTTATTCATATCACAACCAATCATGATATACTTGTTTCTTGGTATTCCTTACACTATTTTATCCATAGTTCACCGAAATTCCTATCCTCACATTCTACTTGTGATGTATATGCACTTACTATGTTTAAAATCGTATTCTATAGAACAAATTTTATCATTATAGCTCTTTCATTTTTTCTCTCTACACTAACATTTCCTTTCATCTTTTATCAAATATCATGCCCACATCATTCCTTGTATTTGTCTTACCTAAGTATATAAATTGATACCCTTCTTTGATTTCCTTGTTATTCTCCCCTTTCCACTTTGTTTCCTGCATACGACAAATATTAATCTCCCCTCTTTTTAACACATCAACAAACTCCCTACTCCTAAATGTTACTTTCACTTTGTACCTCTCACCCGCGAGTTGACGTGGTTTCAAAGCATGTTCTGGATGTGCTGTCCCTTCACATAACAATTGTTGTATAAGCCTGTTCACATAATTAGTGCAACGGCTATCGCCGTTTTTAATTTAATAGTGTCAAAGAAAATAAAAGTCAATGTCTTAAAATCACGGTGATAAGTAAAAGCATAAAAAACAAATTTTTTTTTCGGTATGTTATAACTTTTAATAAACAAAAAAATAAAATATAAAGTTTTTATTAATTATACTTCGTAAATAATGCTTTTAAGATGTCTATTTTTAAGATTATAGCATGCCTAGGACACTTCCTATTGAAGCAATTTAATTCTTAAAAATGTAAACAAACCAAAATGCAACCTGACGGCAGAGTAACTACTTAACGATAAATAAATTTCTTTAGAAAAAAAATAGAAAATATTCATCACTGAATTTTTGATTCGTATTTGTTATGCTTATGACGCTATGATATACACAAGATTTTAACTGCAATTTTGTAATTTCAAATTTGTGACTTATCACTTTTGTCTTGTGTTAAGCATTTTTTACGTATTTTATTCCCTCATAGTAGTATAAGTAATCTGTGTGCAATTAAAATACTTATTATTTTAAAATCTAAAGTACCTATGTAAAATGTAAAATTAAAACTTGGTTTTAGGAAAATTTAATGATACCAAAAAATATATATTTATTCATTATAGTATTTATTAATTACAGATTAAAATAATTTTAAAAGTATGTTAATTATATAACGACATGGAATTAGTTAATTTTTCTTCGACTATAAATAATGGACCAAATACATATGAGCAAAAATAATAAATATTTAGCACAGATTAAATAAATTATTAGTATACAGTATACTATATGCTAGAATATTGAACTTACTTAATACTGTAGTATTCATTAAATATTAGTATATAAAATTTATATTATGATTATAATAATATATTTTAATTTTATCGTACAATATTATGGTAAAATGAGTGAACAATAATTTCATTTTATGAATGTTGTCACTATAACGTGAGGTTAATTTTTTTTGTTTACATTTTGAGCAAACTGATTAGTGTCTGGTTTCATTTAATATGTGATTATAGTATGTCAAAAAAGAATTACCCCCTTCAATATTATTCTGCAGTATGCTGTACGTATGTGCATTACACGCCCTACAAAAATATTATGCCAATACCTATTTCTATAATACTATGAAATCATATAACATTTATATACAATTACTATAAGAATGTATTATCTTATCTCGTGTGTAAAATTAAAATTAAATTTAAATATAAAATAATACCATAATTCTCAATGATTGTAGCTAAACTGTATGATTGATATCGTATCACTGATTTAACGAAATCTTCATTTTTATTATTAATAAATTTGTTTACATTTAAAGTAACAATAAACTCCTCTAGATATTTTTCAACTGAAAATACTATTTTATAAAACACAATATTCAATTAGTTAATTAGTTAATAATTGTATAAAATATTTAGCACATTTTTTTTTTTAATGTAGGTACATATTATTTTCATATTACATAGGAAGACAATAACATTAAAGATATAAGATAAAACAACATTGATTATAGAGTATTTAAAATTTAAAATAACGGAAACCGTAATTTTGCCGATTTTCCGCTTCTCAAAGAAAAACTTTTGGGAAATTCAAAAATGACCTAAATAAAGACCAACTAGATGAAATTTATTATGAAAAGGGTATTCTATTTGTGATAATCGGACCGTTATTTCAATCCAAAATTGTGCTTTTAGACATAAAAAAAAAAAAATAATGAAAACTGTAATTTTGCCGATTTTTCACCATTTTTTGGTAATTTTAACTTTAAAAGCTAATAAAAAAAAATTGTCAGTCACGATATTTAAAATATTTTGTAAAAACATTAAGTAGTATATTATTAGGCTTCTATAAAATTTACAAATCGATTAATCCAAAATTGTAGATAATATTGATTTTTTTTTGGAAAAAGTTTAAAGCTCTATATTTAGTCTAGTAATAAACTAATCCATTTCAAAATTTTACCACAGTTGTATATTACCAATGTTATTACTCAAAACATTTTTAAGTTCCTATGACCAAAAATTAATTAGTTGAACCCGAAATAAAGGATGAAAATTTACGGAATTTTGCCGACTTTTTGTCATATTTTAGTAGTTTTTCTTCTTCTAAGGAAAAACTTTGGAGAAATTCGAAAAATAAGCTGCCTAAAGTACAAAGATGATACGATTTGGATTGATTGGACCATTATTCCTACCCGTATAAATGTTTTCATGCATAAAAAAAGTATTTTTGTAGAAACAATACATTCCTCACTCCGCTCAGAATTTAAAATTGTTATTTTCTAAAGCTGTATTTAAAATTAAATTCTGATTTATATATAAAATAAACATTTTTGCAGCCAGGGAAATTTCAAGTGTTAAAAAACAAGTTAATAAAAATAAAAATAAGTTCGCAAGCACTTTAGAATATTGTGTTATTCGAAATGTAATTGGTGTACATAAATCTACAGTCAACAAATATGTGTATCTTGTTGATACAAGTTTTAGCACTAGGTAAGAGATAAGAAAAAAATATGTGGTTATTGGTGATGGAATGAAAAATTATAACCAGACATAAACTAATGTATTACACCTTCATATCCCACTATAATTGTAGGTTTTGTGTAATGCGTTCCATGTACGCGGTGTAAACTAGAAAAATTAACTTGGCAGAGTGTAAGTAAAAAAATAATAATATAAATTATTTGGTAATTGATTTTACGCCAACTCTCGGCAACCAGATAGCGAGAGGTATTAGCAAAACGAAATGCATTAGGACATTTATCTTTTTTATAATCAATAGTATTAGGTTAAAATAAGCAATTACTGGAATAACTATGTATAACTCTTTAATTGTATTGATATGTATGAAAAACTGAATATATGATTTCAATGAAATAATCATATAGTTGATGTAATGACTAAAAATAAGTAACTAATCAGTAATCATATTTATAATAGTTATCGTGGATAACTTGTATTATTAATAATTGTAGTACAAATAAGTTTCAATAAATTAAAAATTAAAAATTTTTTATAACGGTTGTGTATTTGTGTATACAAATCCTGTTAAAAAATTAATGTTAAATTATAATGTGCCATAGTTAACTAATCAAAATATTTATACAAAGTTTACCATTGTTTATCCAATTAATTAAAATTAATTAAATGAAAAAATTTATATATTATAATCCATAGTAATAATAATAATTATATAATTGAATTAAATTTCATAGAATTATTTTAGTTCTTACTTTTCATTATGTGAAAAAACAAATTTCTCAAAGAATTATCCTCATTTCTATCTGGTAAAATTAAAAAAACAAACTATGTTTAATAATTTTAAATTATTTTAAATTTCAAATGAATGTAACATTAATATAATATAGATATAATTAAAAGTTAAAATTGTAATTACTTTAAATATGTTTTTAAACAAAACAATTTATTAGAACTATACGTTTGTATACTATATTACTATTATAATTATTTAATCTTTAAGCTAACCTAAATACATAGTTTTAAAACTAAATATTTAAAAATTTATTTGTTTTTATCAATATTCAATAATTATATATTAATTACTCGTATATACTTTATCTAAAAATACTCTTCATTAAAAAAAAAATATGAAAAGGGGGGGAAAGTCAATTTTGGACGTTCCTCCTTAATCTCTTCGGTGCTTGGAAAAATTAGTGCTTATTATAATTATTAAGATTTGAATGCAATTATATTACATTAGAAAATACGATTCTGAGCGAATTTTAATATACTAATATTTATTATACTGATAATCAATTTCAATATTTTACCACGAGTATAAATTACACATGTATATATTCAAAAACAATTTCAAATTCCTACGATCAAAATACAAGGAGTTATCATTTTATGATAAACATTGTCAGTCACGATTTTCAAAATATTTTTTAAATAGATTAAATAGTACATGATTAGGTTTCTACAAAAATTTCAAACCGTTAAACCAAAAATTGCAGAAAATATTAAACATTTTTGGAAAAAAGTTAAAAAAATCAACCAATCCGTTCCAAAATTTTACTGAATGTAAATATTACCTATGTTAGTTCTCAAATAAAATTTCAAGACCCTGCGATTGAAAATCAATTATAAAAAATAAAAAAATTTAAAATAACACAAACCGTAATATTACCAATTTTCCGCTTCTCGAGGAAAAACTTTTGGGAAATTCATAAAATGAGCTAAATAAAGTAACAATTAGATGAAATTCGGTATAGAATGGGTACCGTATTTGTGGTAATCGGGCCTTTATTTCTACCCCAAAAAAATGTTTTCATATATGAAAAAAAAACATCTTTGTAGGAACAATACATTCCTCGCTCCGCTCAGAATCTAAAATGTGAATCTCATTAGTTAAAATTTCTCATAAATTCTATATATTGTATTACTTATTGTCCATGAATCAAGAGCTGTATTTTTTTTTTTCCAATATGATAAAGATAAAAATGTTTCCAAAGAGATTTTGAAATTATCAATTGCCGTTGATTTTGTTTCATTTTTCAATTCAATAAAATCTAGTTAATAATAATATAATATTAGTTTGATATTATTATATAATATGGTGAATATCAATGGAATTGTAATTATATATTATTCATATTATGAGAAAATAGTATTTTGATTATTTTTATAATACTATTATTTGTATTAATATAATACATTTATATTTTTTGAGTTATTATTAAAAAAAAAAATTAAATTACATTTTAATATTTTATTGAATTATACCTAATAATATAAATTACCTTTTATTTTATAAAACAGATCAAGCATTTCATTTCCTATATATTCGATTTTATTTTCTATAAAACATATAAAATAAATTTAATGCAAAGCCCATGAGTTATAAATATATTTTAGTATGTGACCTTACAGTTAAATATATATTGTGTATAGGTATAATAGTTTTTCTAGGTATGACGTACAAGTTTATACACCATGCATTGTAAAAGTTGACGCTACATCCCAAATTTTTATAAATAAAAAAATTAGAGTTGGCTAAAAAATTGGAGATAAAGTTGGAATAATCAACTAATAAATAATAAATTGACCGATATTAAGATATATCTGGTATATATATGGTAAAACAATTTGAATCAATAAATTGAGTTCACAATATCTTTTTCCTTGGAAATCGTACGCTTCTGATGCGTGTAGGGAAACAGTCTCACGTGGTGTCCAGACACGGTAGGAAATACCTTTATAACAATATTATTAGTATATTAATAAAATAACTTACTATCCATAAAAATAAATAATACAGCCAGGGAAGTTAAATATTTATCACTGGAAGCTGTAATAATAAATATATTCATTAAAATACACTTTGATTAATCTTATATTTTTTTTTTTTTTTTTAGTAAGGTATAATTATTAATTATAATATTTTTATCAAATTCTATAGAATTTAAATTGTACAGAAAATAATATAGGGTATAATATATTAAGTTCCTGTCCACATTATAATATATAGTATTGCTGTATATTAATACCTGTTAATCTCTGCGTTATTAAATCTGTTTCATTGTCTTGGAAAACTTCTAATTTCATATAAACAATTAAGTAAAAAATACACACATCCCCGATTTCAGCTAAAAACAAAATAAGTTTATATGACATAAAATTGTTTGATTAATTTTTAAAAACAATTAATTGTATGTTTATCGTGATTATTGTTATTTACTGAAATCCAAGTTTAAATTTAAGGCTTTAGTACAAATACAACATAATAATGACCAGTTATGTCTAAACGATTTATGTGATATTGTTATTGTTTGTGAAGTTAAAACTAAATTATATTTTATAAACGACTAATCATTTTAGTAGATAGTTCTAATAGAATTAATACCTTTACATGTATTTCGTATATACAGTCTATAAAATCTAAATCCATAAATAGTCATCAATTATCACATCAAATTGAAGTTATATTTTTTTAATATAAAAAACACCGGAAAGTTGATTTTGGTCATTCTTCCTTCGACTCTTCAAAAAATCCTCGAAAAAATTAGTGGTGGAATATTATTGTATTATATTATAATCAAGATTTGATTGCAATAATATTCTATTCGAAAAATCCATTCAAAGTGAAACTCAGTTAGATATAATAAAATACTAACTAGAATGAATTATTTAGCACACACTTATGATTGAAACGTATCGGTGTACATAGATCTACTAGGTACTCCTAAAAATTACTTTCAAAAGTAATATTATCATATTTCATAGTTATCTTTAAAAATTTTAATTTTAAATGCTAATTAGAAAAGTGGATCGGGTCGATTGACGAACATTTATAAAACTGGGTTAAGTATAGGATTACGCTCCTATTAAATTTCCATACCGTAAAACTAAAAATTATAAATTATAATATTAAACATTATTTAGAAAATAATTGCATTTTTGAAAAAATTGTATAGTTCTATAGTTAGACATATAATCAATGTGACAGTTCCAAATTATTTTCTAAATATAAGACACTTGTGTTAATACTCAAAAAAATTTAAGTCCATTATAATTAAAATTTCATTAGTTATCATGAATATTTAAAATTGAGTTTGTCAAAATTAGTTTCAGTGAATTAAGCAGGTTTCCGGTTATTTTTCTTGGATAAAAAAAAAACTTACGAGTAATTCAAAAATGGATGCAATATAATGAAAGCATATATTTGTGATTATCGAACCATTATTTATACCAAAATTGTGCTTTCAGACATAACACAATGACACATTATAAAACCAAATAAGAATCTCAGAATCCAAAATTGAATATAATAATATATATAAAAAACATACGAAGCTCAATTCCAGGCGTTCCTTTTTCATCACTTCGATCCTCGGAGAAATAAATGGTTAATTATAATTAAGATTTAAATGCAATGATATTGTATTCAAAAGTACGATTCTAATCGAAATTTAATATAATACTATATATTATACTGATAATCCGTTCAATAAGTTTATCACGTGTGTAAACTACCTATGAGAATACTCAAAAAGTACCTACGTTCAAATTGCATTAGTTATCATAAAAAATATAAAATCAATTTCGTCAAAATTACGATTTCCGTGAATTTTGCCATTATTTTGTCATTATTTTTGAGAAATTCAAGAAATGTAAAAATACAGTACCAACTAGATACAATTTGTTACCAAAAATACACCCTAATTGTGTTAATCGGATAGTTATTTCTACCCGAAAAAGTGTCTTCAGATTATTAGAAACACAAAAAACAAACATTAATATAAAATGTTAAAGTTTGAAGACTTATAAAAAAAAATTTGATTTTCAATTTTCAAAATATTTTATAAATAGATATGAGTAGGCTTCTACAAAATTTTCAAACCGTGAAATCCAAAATTTCAAGCAATACTAAACATTTTTGGAATAAAATTTCAAAGCTCTATATTTAGTCAGAAAATCAGTCAATATTTTCTAAAACTTTCTCTTTTATGTAAAACACCTATGTGAATACTCAAAAAAAGTTTAGTATTTCAAGTTATACAATCAAAAGCTAATTAGTTATCATGAAATAAAAATAAATTAAATAACAGAAACCATAATTTTGCCAATTTTTGGCCATTTTATGGTAACTTTTCTTCTCCCGAGGAAAAAATTTTGAGAAACTCGAAAAATGAACTAAATAACATAACAACTAATTACCACCTAATTAGTAATTTGATATCGTAACCATAACCTATTTGTGGCAATAGGAATATTATTTCTATCCAAAAAGTGTCTTCATACATGAAAAAAACTTTTTTTTTTTTTAAATCATCATTGTAAAACCAATACATTCCTCGCATAAATTAGAATATATTGGGAGAAACTCTCCGAGAGAGTACTGTGTTAAAAAACATTTTTTATGAATGAATAAATCATGGACACTCATTACTTACATATAAAATTAGATGATATTGGGTGCCTTGGCATATCATCTATAAAACTTATTATTGATATGCTTTCATTTTTGAGACTTTTATCTAAACATAATAAATATTATAAAACATAATCAGTTAAGTTTAGTTACACTAAACGATTAACAAATGAATAATCCCTCTAATCGGCGTAATAATTACTTTTGTCACATAGTATAGAATTGGGAACAACGCACATCACGATTATAAGAAAATTATACTTAAAGAAATCCATCTTTATTCACATATAATATGCAAAAACACAACAATGAACAACAATCTTCTTCTTCTTCTCTTTATATAATGTTGGTCGATTTCGCCGCGTTTCTTCCAGGGGCAGTTTTGGCGTTTTTAAATTATTAAAATTCCCCCGTTTTCTGCACGGCTTCGTCGTGGCCAGAATTCGCGGTCACTAGCCGTCCTAGGTCCTAGCCGGATCTATTGAAAGGGGTTTCGGAATTTTCCGACTCGCGATTTTTTCGACGGAAGCGAATAAAAAAGTTACCTATTTTTGGAAGAAAAAATCGTCATCACCTCCGTGGCGTTTTGCCGTAGAGACGATAACGGTTATCGCTTATTAAAACTTTCCCGAGCGCCGACCGATACGGTTGTCGGAAAGAGATAGCGTTATCGTTTGGTCGATTTCGAAGCGCTTCTATCGGGCGTTTCTCTCTAACGAATCGTTTTTCTTCCGTCGCGAGAACGTATAAAGTTTTAGACCGTTATAGCGTTTTTAAATGATGATTTTTCATGTTTTTAACGGCTATTGGTCACTTGAAGGACTTTTTACGGTACGCCGGTGTAATTTTATTTATGTCAATTATTTATTTTGCGTTTTTGCGTCGTCGTCGCGTATTACGTACGTGTGTACGTGTATCAATTGAAGCGGCGACAATATAAAAAGAGCCCCCCACCCGCCCCGCGTCATTTTTTATATTATTATTGCCTACCATCCGAGTGAAAATTTTTTAATTTTATGTAATATTTTAGGTCAACGACAATAACATTTTTCCTTCAGACTTATAAAATGGCCGACGAAATATTATATACTGTGTATAATTTATTGAAATTTGATTGCCTTTTTTCTAACCCTTTGTAATTTAATGCACGTTTATTTTACAGTATTTCATTAATATAAATGTATTATTCTTCAACATATTATTTTTATGAGTATTTATATAGTTAATATTATACATGGTTCTGTGACTTAACTTCCAAAGAACAATTAAACCACAGTTAAAACATAGAGTTACAATGTTGTACACACCAAGAAGAGACAATATAAGTCAAAATATAAGTTTTATAAACACTTGGTGACACTCATTTACCTACTATTTACTAAGATATTTTTTTTTCATTCTTCATACAAAATGTATATTTATTTTAATTTTATTACAATATAACAAAAACATTATACTTAGTGTTTCTCAATATATTAATTTTATAAGTTTTTAGTTTATTCATGGTATAGTATAGTATGGTATAAGTATAATGAAATAAAAAACAACAATATTAATAAATATTATATTTATTTATCTAACATAAGTAGTATATACAACATATCAAATAAAATAAATAAAAAATTAAAATAATGTATAAAAAAATGATGATTGACAAGTTGTGAAGTTGTACACGTTAAACGTAAAATATTATAAGAGATTAATTATATTAAAAAAATCAAAGTGTTTTGTCATTACACATTGTTAACATTTAAAATTATTTGTTCTATTACCGATGGTTAGATTATAAATAAAATAATGATATTTAAATTTTTTATGATGATGGATTACACTAAAACTGTTCAGAGTGATCTTATACCCAAGCGATATGTATTGATACAATTACATTAATAAGAAAATAAGGGCACTTGACCATCAGCACTACACAATATCATTTACATTGTCTACTTTAGTATGAACATAATTCTGCAACAAAAATAATGTCTAAATTTGTATCATTAACACATATGAACAATTATAATCACATATACTTACTTACATTTGGTACACCAATATATTATGCATTTTTTGTCTTTTCAGTTGTTGGTTAGTAGTAGTTAGTGCTTTTGTTATATATGAAGACAACAACACAGATTTCAGTTATACGGAAATAAGTATACTACACAAAACATAGCACTTTTTAAAAGGTGAAAAAAATTATGTAATATTAATATATACTATAAGAGTAGAGTACTGCTAATAAAATGTATGTATGTATATACACTACAAATTAGCTATGATAACACTTAAAAGTAAATGTAATAAAAAAGAACAATTAAATTTAATAAGACAACAAAAATTAAATTAAATTTCTTATATTATGTTGTTACACCGTATACAAATTTAACTATCAATTGACATTAAATATAAAATTAATTAATTTCTTCTCTACTCTTAGTCATGAAAAGAAACCCGTAAAGCTATACTTAATAGTATAACCCTTATTTTTCACCAACAGTCAAAAGTCAATGTCAAAAGCAAATTTTGTTTCTTTTGCATACACAATTCTACATATTCAGTGTATATTACTGGCATTTTGGTGAAATATAAATGTTCTCCGGTATAACTTTGTATAAGGTACTAGTTTATACATTATGTGTTACACGTATAAACATAATTGAAACTATATATATGATAACTGCTCTACTTTTAACTCTTAACATTTCAAATTATATTAGGCATTCACACTATAACAAATATTTTAAACATTAACTTACTTATTCTAATTTTCATCAACAGTCAATATTCAAAGCAGTCTTATTGTCTATTTAATCGAATAACCATGCTCATTATGATAGCTCTATAAAAGGTACTGCAACAAATTTAAACAATTTTATCTAATTATATGTGGTTCAGTATACTGGTAAATAAACACTTGCCTGCCAGTGGTATTTGGTATACTATTTAAAAAAAAATGCTTATGTCTTAACTGCTTTTAGTTGTTAATCTTGGTGATTTCATTTTAGTTTTGTTTCACACACATGGAAAACATTTATTATATAAAAATTTGTTCTATTTATGGCATTTATTTATATATATTAGTAATTACCATATTGATCAACTTTGTCTGTTGCATGAAATACTGTGTGATTTATGAATCTTATACTAAATACACCTGCAACAATAGTATTTATATTTAATATAGATTATATTAATTGTACTATGGACGTATAACTTTACTTTCCCATACTTTAAAATTTTGCACGGATCCAAATTATTTATATAAAACATGTTAGAGGTTTACATTTTTGCAAGGTAGCTACACTACATTACACTACACATGATATAGAGCATACAGACCTAACCTTTACCTCCCACTGAACACTGTAACTTTGTATAAGGTATACATCCTTCTACACTTTGTATAGTTTTGTATTGAGCATATAATATCTGTAAAATGATAAGACTTTAATTCACCTAACTGCAATTAAATTACAAATCATCAAGATTTTTTTGCATTATGTTGTTATATATATGAACATTGTTTACCAATCTAATTTTCTCAACACCCTCTTTTTTGCCATACATTAAACATTTAATAAAATCATGATGAATGATTCCATATGAAGAAAAACTTCAAATCATATAAGGCACCGTGTCATTACACATATAAACATTGTAATTATAACTACAAAAAAAAAATAATAATAATAACTTGCTTATATACCTGTAAAAATATAACAATAGTAAGTTATTGTTGTCTTCACCATCAGTCACTGGTGTTGTCTTAGTCAAAAACATCAAATGTATATAGAAAAGATTAATATATTTATATATTTTTATTATAATAACACTTATTGTTTACACTTAAATACTCTATGGCTTTACCCATAGTTGACATTGATGCACTCATTAACATGATATGAACAGTACTTTTATGACATTAAATGCATATAATTACCATATTGGTTAGTTTTGTCTGTTGTAACATGGAATATTGTGTAAAGTATTAGATTCTGTCAAACACACCTGAAAAAAGTAAATTATTAATTCTAATTATTCGCTTACAGTCTCTGTTTACTACACATTTCTTTTTATATATTCTTTACCTGTTCTAATGCTTTAACAGTGTTCACTGTAAACTATGTGGTATACATGTCACATAACAAATACATCTGCATAAATGAAAAACAAAAGTATTTATTTTGAAAATATATTTTATTAGTTGCGCTATATATATATATATATATATATATTTACTCACAATTTTGTACTGATCTATTTCACATTAAAGCAATACATTGGATTTGCAATTTTTACTACACAACAAAATGTTCAGGAAAATTATTAAAACATTAAATAAAAGCATAATGAATGATTCCAAATTCTACAAAGAAACACTTCAAATTATAAAAAGGCACCATGTCGTTAAACGTATAAACATTATAGTTTTAACTACAAAAAAAAAAAAAAATAATAATAATAACTCACTTCTATACCTGTAAAAATAAAAATATAGTAATACTAAGTTGTTGTTGTCTTCACCATCAATCTCTGGTATTGTTTTAGTCAAAATAATGTCTGTTGAAAATATTAATGTACTTATATATTTTTATCATAACATTTTATTCTATGGCTTTACCTGTAGTTGATATTGATGCGTTCATTGTAACATAATATCCATACAAAGGCTACAGTACACTTGCCAACCAGTTATATTTGATATAATATTCAAAGCCACTTGCTTTATTGTTTTCAGTTCTTAGTGTTAATACTTTCATTAAAGTATTCATTTTGGTTTGGAAATTATACACTAAAAAAAAAATTGTAAATTAATTAATAAAAATATATAGTGTAAATCTTGCATCACATATCATTTACTTACTTTTTCACAACAGTCACTGTTTACTTTCATTTACTATATAATTTCTTTTCAAACTTTTATTTGAAAACAATTCTTTCTTTATATTAACGGTACTTTTATGATATTTAATTAACATATTAGTTAATTTTATCTGTCGTAACATGAAATATCGTGTGATGTATAAGATTAGCATAACATTGATTTGAAATTTTGAATACATAAAATGTTTTGAGAAAATTATTAAAACACTCAAAATTAAATTAAAAGAATGACGTACAATATTCATTAAAACTGTACATACGTAAAAGTATTATATTTATCAAAATAGTTACATATAACTTATTTATGTCGAATTTGGCATATTATTTGAAATGTAAATGTTACTGATAAACTGACGGTCTTATTAATCAACAGTCGACCGTAAAACGATAACACAATATTAATATCAATTTATCCCTGTTATAAATTTATATTGGTCACACCTTAATACTAATATTGGCTAAATACTATTTATGCATAGATAATAGTAATTTCTTTAATATCAATTCATGGTGTGAAAATTATCATAGAATAAGACTATTAATGATTATTATGCAACAGCTGATATCGTGGCATTGTGCAGTCTAATACTTTTTCGTATGTCATTGGCTTTTGAGAATAAAATATTTTTTATCTTGATAAATTTTTTTTATGCATGTGTGGTTTACCTATTTAAATCGTCAATTTAATACATTTAAAAACACTAAAACGATCGTTTAAACTTTATCGAAACGGGAGGAAAAAGATCCGTTAAAGAGAGACGAACGATTGCAGCATTTCGAAATCATCCTTACGATGACGCTATCTCTCTACGACACCCGTATCGACGGCCTTTGGAATAAACTTGCCTTGGTTCCCGAAAGAGAATATTTTAAGAATTCCAGAATTACAAAACGCAAACGATTTGCCGCCAAAAGGTGTCACCTGTAGACCACTAGATCGCGGACGCCCCTAAATCCGCCGAAGGCGGATAAAACATTTATCGAAATTTCCCTAAAAAAATATTCCTCCACAAAAAGAGTTTCGTGTACACCGAAGGCGTACTCCCCAAAGTCAATCAATATGCCGTTTGCTAATCACAAAATAATGAATATTAGAATCAAATTACAATTCGTTTATATGCAAATAATTCATAAGACAATGTAATACTATTATTAGTTACAAAAAAACATATGTTCATTTATAATGAAAACGTATTTAACCTTAATCAGTTGATCAAATAAAATGTTTATTTTTAAACAGTTCTTTGTTATGGATTTGACTTACATTTCAAAAATATCTATACACACACACATATATATATATATGGTTAGGTTAGGTATATCTATATATATATATTTGAAATGTAAGTCAAATCCATACAAAGAACTGTTTAAAAATAAATATTTTATATATTTTATATATATTCGCATTAGTTTTAATCGTATTCATTTTTTTGTTATGTGCTGATAACAAATCTTTTTGTAAGTTATTTATTAAATTTACATAACGTACAACGCAAGGCCTAAACAATTCATAGTTCTGA
Source organism: Eriosoma lanigerum (assembly GCA_013282895.1). Taxonomy (NCBI): domain Eukaryota; kingdom Metazoa; phylum Arthropoda; class Insecta; order Hemiptera; family Aphididae; genus Eriosoma; species Eriosoma lanigerum. Next base: position 59,211,228 of record CM023357.1, on the reverse strand, counting down.
GTCACCAAGCACGTAGCTAAAAAATGTATATTGGAGGGTCAACAATTTTGGGTCATTGCATCATTTTCCATAATTTGTTTTCAATGAAAAGCATGTGGGGGGACACTCCCTTCACTCACCCTTAGACAGTATCCCATATTATGAATCTTACAAAATCAAAATTTTACCTTTGATTGGTTAAAAATAAATTGTTTTCGTATCAAGTATACCAATTATTATAGTATTACAAAAAATGGATAGTACCTATAATTTAAAAAAAAAAAAAATACTTACATCTTCACTGTCGGGATAAATTTTTCATGTTGTGAAAAATAAATAAAATAATGTTGTGAACATAAGTTGATTTAATTTTTCAACTTTTAAGATATTAAGAAAAATTAATTTATACCTAAATACTAATAAGTGATAAATGATTTTCATAATAAATATAATTTATAAACAATGTACAATTTATTTAAAAAAGTACAAACATAAAAAAAAAAAATATAAAATATAAAATATAATAATAAGTAGATTTATAAATATTAAATAGCTCAATATAAAATTATTTTTCTGTTTTTGTGTTGTTCAGAGAACAATTGCATAAAAATATCTAAATCCAAGTTCTTAGATATTTTTTTCTATGCTTATTGAAACCAATTTAAGAAAAAATTAGTATAATACAGACACTTTTCTAATTCATCAATAATTCGGATCATTTTATTGAAAATTGAAAACATTTCATTTTGGATTTGAGGGCTTGAATATTTAGCATTATTAGTTTATGCATTTCTTTTAATTTTAAATTCATCACTTAAATCCCAAAGAATTTATTACTGAGTTACCATGGACGATATTGTATTATATTTACTTCATTGACAATACCCAATCATTAATTATATTCATTATAATGATTTAATAATATAAAATAACGGCTCAAACGCTGAACACAAAGCGCCATCGGGTACCTGACCACTGGGTATTCTATATATTATTATGCCTAGACCCTATTGGTCACCTTTTTCAGATAAAGTTTTCTATGAATATAAATATGAAAATACAACTATAATAATAACTGTATTATCCAATAGTACTAATACAAATTAATAATAATTTCAATGTATATAAAGCCTAGCGCGTTTTTGATACTTAGTAAAAAGAATTGAATTTTAAATTAGGAAGGGAGCCACATTAAATTTAAGGAGATTGAATCTGTCCTTTTATTTAATGTTACGTTACAAACAAGATATTGTGGTATTAAAATTAATACAAAATATTTTAAATGAAAAACCCTTTACTTATTTTATAGAATTAGTTTAATATTTAAAAATATGTATACAATATGAAATAAATATTTAATTTTACACGAAAATGGCATTATAATAATAATATTATGGAAAATAATAATTTTAGACTAATCAATCTTCTATAATAAATAATATATAATTATCAATTTTCTATTTAGAAGGGTTTTTTTTTAAATATGTAAAATCGTATAAAAATTAAATTATATATGTTATTTCTCCTACCTACATTATAACTCGTCTAATTATCTAAGTAATAACTGACGACCGTTACGTTTGATCTAAAAAAATCGTTATTTGTTCAGACGATGATTTCATGACGCACTGGGCAAGTTATAATATCGATGAGTAATAAAATGAGAATACCTATTATTTTTAAAAGAATAATAATAAAATTACAACTCTTTCGCTAGATATTTATGATGATTTGTATTATTTTATATAATAAAATACGTAATAATATTATCATACTCTCCATTATAATTTTTACAGTAAATTCTGAAACTACATAACAATGCCACATCCTTTTATTCTTTTTCTGAGTGTAAAACTATTTATCTATTATTTAATGGGATAATTTGGAAATGTTTTTATTTAAAATGTTTCATGATTGATGATAACTGATGAAAGAGTTGAAATGAATGTGAAATCTAGGTTGCAAATGGAGATTTCAAAAAATTAGATAGGGATTTTTATGTAAATTTCATATTCGTTGGAAATGTTAAAAGTATAGTTCTATAGTTTAATGTCTCCTGGTAATTTAATTATTACTTTGGAGTACAATGATCTAAAAATTACAAACGAATGGGTTCATTGTGATTTATCATCAACTAAAGTAGTACAAATATTTCATGAAATAAAAGAACGATCAAAAGTATTAAAAATACACCTAGTCAAATATTTCCGAAGCCGTGTGTAATTTGCCGAAAGAAGTATTAATAAATATGACAAAAGAAGATACTATGAAAATATCAATTAGAAATCAAAGGTGTGAAAATGACTCAGGAGTTAAAAACCACCCTAGTTCATAAATATTGATGGGGTAAATTAACTGATGTTAAAAATACCGATTGTCTCACAAATATTTATATATGTTTCGCGATTGGTGTCTCCTGATATTTTATATTGAGTTAATCAGTATACCGACAGTTGATTATAGTTAAATTGATCATATTATATAACAATTTATCGCAAATATTAAACATTTTAGTTTATTTTTAGATTTATGGTATAAGAATCTAATTATCCTAGGCAAGTTAGTAATTTATACAGGAAATAATATTAAAAAAATGTCTATCATATTTAAATTATTATTAATAATATTATTTTAAATTATTAAATACATTCATAATGTAGTATCATACATTTTTATTTTCTGAAGACTTTTTATCCGAATAATTTTGAACCGATACTTTTTTCCGCGTACTTTTTTCAGATACTTTTTAATCGGCACTTTTTTTCCGAGTACTTTATTCAGGGTATTTTATTCCTGGTATTTATTTTCTGGTTGCCGAAAATAAGGACAAAAATATATGAGATTAGATATCTAATAACTGAATACTGATCTAGTTTAATTTCATTGTCGACTAAAATGGAAAAATATTTTATATATATATATTGAAAATTGAGCCCATAACAGAAAAGAAATTGCATTGATTTACAAATCAATCAATATATTAATAAATCTAACTAAACGATATAGTTAAGTTTTAAAATGGGATTTACATTTAACTTGGACAAAGAACAGCATAAACATAATTTAATATGATCATTGAACACTATATTTATATAAACCCTCTTCTTAGTTAAGATGATAGCCTCTGACTTTACTGAAAAAAGATTCAACCCGTTTTGTAGCGTTTAGACGTAATCAGATAATATTTAGGTATTATCCGAGCTCCACTTCTATGTATAATTGGAATAATAAAAAAGTATTCCTTAGAAAATTATAAGCAACAGAGTAGACACACAAAAAAAAAATAACAATTATAGCCATTTATTTTTTTTAATTACTTAATCCATTGTTCTGAGTAACATCTTAGTGCAGTGACTTTCTCAACTATTCCACTCATTCAGTGAGGGATATTAGTAGTGAAAGTATCACCTTAAATAATTGTTATTAAGCTTGAATTTTTTTTTTATCGATTGGCAAGAGTTTTACTACGGTCGCTGTTTTTTGGTGGAGACTGTAGCTCTGCGTATTGAATATGTTAATTGTATAATTTTTAACATAATTTTTAATTTTTATAGGTATGGCTAATAATTAAGTGTAGTGATTTTCGCAACTATTCCATTCATTTAGTGAGGAAGGGTAGTGGTTAAAGTTTCACTTTATATGTATCTATGCTCTAAGTTTATTTTATTAGTTGACATGGATTTCGTCCAGTCGCCATGTTCTGAGCTTCTGTCGGACACTTTAATAATGCGTACTGAATGTGTCCTACTACCTAAAGTAACGTAACAAATAAAATATTATAGTATTAAAAATAGTACAAAATATTTTTCATGGAAAACTCTGTATTTATTTTATAGAATTAGTTTAAAAATTTAAAAACGATATAAGTATATATATACAATATAAAATAAGTATTTCATTTTATATGAAAACAAAATAGATCGATCAAAATTTTGACAATTTTCTATTTATAAGGGTTATTTATTTATTTAAAATATGTAACATTACATTATATAAAAAGAATATTGTAGGTATGTAACTAAAAATAAATCACAATCAAATAAATCCCGAA
>CM023357.1:59191334-59206698 GCA_013282895.1 Eriosoma lanigerum | reverse complement strand
AATCATAATAACATATTTATTTCACATTATATTAAATGTAAAATAGTGTTTTTTATTTACCGTTATTGTAAATTATCCAATAATTTGAATCTGAATTAATATTATAATAAATAATATAATATTGTTAATATACATAGTTATAAAAATATAAGTTATAAATTAGAAAGTCAAATATGACATATTTATATTAATATAATCTGAACAATAAAGATTAAGGCTGTCGGAGCGTAGCACATTTTAAGGAGTAATATTTAAGCAATTCATATAACATGAACATTTGGACCGTATCTGTGTGTGTGTAGTAAATGAACATTAGTGTGTAATCCGTTATCGCTTTTGATGCTCAGCTACAACTGCCCGACCAAAATACGAATTCTGCGAATTAATAATAATAAACATAATTAATCTTATTTAGACATTTTGTCTGTTTGTATTTTCACGATTTCAGTAGGAGACTGCTTCTAGTTGATACTTTATTTAGCTCATTTTTCGAATTTTTCAAAAGTTTTTCCTTGGGAAGAGAAAAGCTATCGAAAAATAGCGGAAAATCAGCAAAATTACGGTTTCCGTTATTAATATTTATTATATTTATTTCGTGATAAATAATTGAGAATGTAGGGACATAAAAATTATTTTCAGTAATGTTATGAGTAATTTACACACGCGGTAAAATTTTGGAACGAATTATCAGTATTATATATTGTTTATCTGAGTTTTGCTCAGAATCGTATTTTCTGAGGCAATATCATTGCACTCAAATCTTAATCATAAATAAACCACTAATTTCTCCGTGGACCGATGGGACGAGGGAGAAACGTTTAAAATCGACATCCCGCTTTTTATCTTTTAATTGTGCTATCGTTACTATTGTATCGTATTTTAAGAAATTACCTATTTATTGGAAATTTAATTTTACATAATATATTTGTATAATTGTAGGTAATTGTACTCTAGATAACAATATACAGGCTACGGCTATTATTATTATTTACATTTTATAAACGTTACTTTTATAGCTACAACCGACGTCGCGTCGTCAAAAACAAGTTATTATAAAATAAAATGCAATAGTAATTATTACTAAAGGCATTGAATTATTAATTAATTAATAATTAATCAATGCTATAGGTTTACACATACAGCGATGGGAGTAGATAACGCGCGATAACTGTTTGTGTGCGAAAAACTCTCACGCCTTGTAGATATGTTGGAATTTGATCAATTTTTTTTTTTTATATGAAAGACGAGAACTTTTTGCAGGTCAGATTGAAGCTCTAATTTTAATTTAGCTTAAAAGAATGCTAGAAAAAAAATTTGGAAAAAAAAAATATATTGTCATTATTCAAATGCGTTTTATAGCTTTATATAATAAGAATTTTAAAAATCAGACTTCAATCCGACCTGCGAAATGTTCTTCTTTTTTTAATACAAAAAAAATTAACGCAATCCGACTCTTCTATAGAGCATGAGAATTTTTCTGGAAAACATGTTTTTGTATACTAAAAATGCACCGGCTCCGACCCCCTTAACAAAAGATTATATGCGGGCAACTTAAATATATGTCATTTTACGAAAACTATGTATTAAAAATAAAACATTTTACTATTATTTTTTCATAAATTCATATTTTTAAAAAAATTAGTTAAGCAAAATATATCTTATACGACTTTCTTCTCATTATATGTTTATATATATATAAAAACATTATATTATAGGTATAGATTTTAAAAACACATCATCTATTACATTGAATGCATTCAACTATATATTGTCGCAACATTATTACACATTTACACGTATGTAATACTTATCCGTTTACAATATTCTATTTCCTACTTATTAAATTTATAATTAATATATATTTTATATTTTAACCGTATGTTTCAGTGAATAAATATTTCAAGTCTGAAAAATATAAAATATCATCTATCATTATTAAATGTTTTAAAAGCAGAACAATAAAAGAACGTTTTGCGTGTGCTGATGACAAATTAAGGAAAGCAGAGTACTAAATATTCATAGCAGAAAATTGTAAATATTTAATTAAATAATAAAATCTTCAGCATAAGCCATGAATTATATTTAAAATGATCGTAATATTAAATAATAAAATGTACTTAAATAAAAATAGAAATACGACTGATATTTGAAATATTGAAAAAAATGAATTAAGCCAAAGAAGAAATATGAAAAGATTTATAAATGAAATTTTTTAAATAGTAAAAAGGGGGAATGCATAATAGAGAGATATAGAGTTAAGTATTTAATAAATGTTAAGTAAGTAGGTAACTAATAATCAATTGTAAAAAAAATATGTTAAGAAAATAGTCATAAATCCAAATAATCCGAAATGCTTATCATTTTTACAGTACTTCCAAAAATGATAGGAATGAATGATAACAATTCCGGATTATTTACGATAACAACCTTGAAAACAAAACAATATTCTCTAAAACATTAAAAATCTAACTAATTAGAAATCGAATTTCTTAAAAATCTAACTACTTCCTTATTAATATTATGCATGCGTATGACTGTGCTCGTGGCTGGGACTCGTCGCTACACTCTTTGGCGCCGTCGCTTAGCTCCTCAAATCGAAAATATCCCTCGAATGGTCGTGCAAAGTTATAACTTAACTAATCAGGGTTTTATAATATAAATTACGAAATTTCTTTTCCGCATTTTTAAAATTGTTTATATTGGTATTGGTCGCTCTTTCAAAGATAAGATTCATCTGATAAGAATTTCTTATCATATTTTGGAACTACTGTATTCCCCCCCTTTCCACAGAATACATACCACTATGACCCATGAAAGACGTACACCGTGTTCCGACCGAAACGAGTACAGATTCGCGCATTCCCCACCTATTCGAAATACTGACGTCATCCGATTACTGCTGTATGAGCGAAGCAATACGTGAGTGAATGACAGCTCTCGTTGCCGTCAGTCTACATGCGTAAAAAGATGTACTTCTCTCGTGGGCCGGAGTATAGACAACACAATGTATGAACAGAACTTGTGATACCGAACAGCATCAACGCTTCTAATCATTGGAAAAAGCATTCGATAAAGTCTGACGTGAAGATGACTGTCTCATCTTCTTACTTTAGCAATTGATAAAGAACATTTTAAATTCAACTAAAAAATCTGCAGCACTAAGTCATGTCTAAAGCAAGACTGGGCTAGTTAAAATTTTTTTTTTTAAATTATTAAATTTAATTATTCTAGAAATATTTGAATTTAATTAAAAGTTAAAAGTTACTTTTAATTTTAGTTTTAAAAATGTCAAAAGTTAAATAAACATAAAAGTAACATAACTTTTAAATATGTTCCACATATTAATTTTTAAAAATGAATATATTATAGAATTTACTTTAAAATATAAAAATTATTTCCTACATATAATTTTTATCATATTTTTTAACTATCATAATATATGTTGACAAATTCAAAATGAATAAAATTATAAAAAGAATATTTTTGCAAGTTAAATTTCTTATAAAAAGAATTAATTTTCTATTAAAGTTTATTATTTAGTTTAACTTCAAAATAATTATTTAGGTAACTGAAAAATAACTTGGTATTTAAAAATAAGATATCCATGTTAATTTAAAATGTAATATTAAACAAATTACTTGTTATATACTTTAACTATTAACTTTTGAAATCATTAATACTCTCTAAGTACCTATTGAAATCATTCATCAAGGGAGATAAGATATGGTTTTATTTTAACCATTATTGTGTTAAATAAATTAAGTATTTGTAAGTGTGATGTAGACGTTTAGTGTCATTAATTTATTGACATACTAGGTAATAGTTGTATTAAAATATTACATATTTATATAGATAGGTACTTATAATACACATACATTTCTGTTGAGGATGGATGTCATTTATATCTAAAAATATATAATATAACTATAAGTATAAGTATAGCACAAATCAATTATAAGGCCATAAGATATATCATATATGGTACTTTATAATTATGAATTTAATCATACAACAAAATATTAATTTCTTAATTTTAGATACTGAATAAGCAAAGAATGACGTATTGGATTCACAAAAACATTTTTTTTTTTGTTTCTGAAAAGTTTTTGGGAAGAAAAAATGGTCCGATTACAACAAAAAAGGTATGTATTCGGTAGCAAACTGCATTTTATTGGTACTTTATTTGACTTATTTTTTTAATTTCTCAAAAGTTTTCCTTTGGGATAAGAATAAGTACCAAAAAATGACGGAAAATTAGTAAAATTTCGATTTCCGTTAATTTGATTTTAAATATTTTGTGATAACTCATTCTATTTTGATTGTAGGGACGTGACAATTTTTTTGAGTAATCTCATAGGAAATTTACATTCGTGATAAAATTGTGGAATAGGTTATTAGTATAATATATTGTATATCTGATTGAGTTTTGTTCACAATCGTATTTTCGAAGGAAATATCGTTGCATTAAAATATTAATTATAATAAACCACTAATTTCTCCGAGGATCGAAAGGACGAAGAAGAAACGTCCAGAAGCGACATTCCCGTCTTTTTTTATAATCATAAATCAGATATTTAAATTATAATGATTACCATAATCGCAAAATATGATAATTTGTATTACACGATATTAATTAAAGATTTATTAACTATGTTAAAATAATAATTAATTTTAATAATTGTATGAATATTTATAGTACCAGTAATAAATTGTGAGAACCAGTTACGGAATTCAATGTGATGCAATTTCATTTTAAGCAAATAATTGATTACAGTATTTCCTGAAAAGTAAATCATGTACATTATGAGTAAAAAAATAATTAAATTATAAAAAGTTTATATTAATATATAATATATTAAATATTATTATTTTTCGATTCAATAATTGATTATACTTTTTTAATGCATCATATTTTGCTATTTTATAAACATGCAGTAAACAGTTTCGTAATTTTATGACTTATGTCGTTAGTATTAGTTGCGAAATAAATGTACGGGGTACGGTATCCACATAATAATTAATAATGAAAAAAAATATAAAATATGATTAATCAATAAAATATAATGATAACTAGAGTAATCAAGGTAATATAATATAGTTAATAACAAATATAAGAAATGACATAATTACAAAAAAATACAATAAATTATGACGGGCAGACAATGAATACAAAACATTCAAATGGAGATGATTGGAAAACGATGAATATAATATGATCGTTTGAGGAAATCGTCGAAGAAGACTCATAGACGCACAGTGTGTTCAATTCAAATGAATAATTTACCAAACATAAAAAAATAGCAATGCCTATAAAAATGCAAAATTAATAGAACGACACATTAATTGTAAATAAAAAAACAACTTTGTAGCGATTGCTGTAAAAATAAAACAAGCAGAATATTATCGTTAATATTGCAACCAGTTATTTGACCGCTATGCCGAGAACCAGAAGAACCTGAGATTTACTTCCGTGCGTTTATCATCTACATTTTATTGGTTTTCTTACGTAGGACGTCTTTAAACGATTATAATCCACGTTGGTAATTCTTCGTAAAAATTTATTTTCTCATTTCCTTACCCAAATATGGTAAAAATCCTTAATTACTCAATTTTTAATAGCACGATATTATTAACAATTTTATGGATTCATAAATACAAAAATAATGGAAAAAATAAAAACAACTGGTATAGAAGCAACAAATTAATTAAATTTCAATTGGAAGGACAGCTAGCTAACTTTAACCAGTGCTTGAATTAATGGCGAGGGGGTCGTGGGAGGACGGAAAACCTCTTATTTTTTAAAACAAATTTACCTTACCCCTTCTAATATTTCGAAGTCCCCATGAATTAGGTTGAATTTAATCATTACAAGAGATGCTACTTTTTCTCATACTCTCATAGTCCCCCTTCTTTTATTTTTACAATTCAAACACTGACTTTAACTACTGGTCTCATCAATGATCTTTGTGACGTACATACCACTCTGACTACAATATCTTCTCTTATGTGCAATTTTTTAACATGTCAGAGTTTCCAGTGATGCGGGAGTAATTAAGACATGTTTGTTATAACCAAATCACAAATTTTTATTTTAGGGTAATTATCAACCCATGTATTACGTCATTGTAATGACGTTAAGTAATCAGTTGACCTAATTGCCATTTTCATAACATATGAATATTATTTTGTCACTTAGAACTGTTTATGACTACATTGCTATATGCAACACAATTTGTAAGATTTTCAGACATTTTTGGTCAAAGTTTTGTGAGTTTGGTGTCTACGTATGGTTTCTTAGTAAATAACAATTATAAAAAAAAATTTAAGTGTGATGAAGAATTTCAATGTTCCAAACAAAAACAATTTTACTTTTTAAAACACCTGATACATAATCTAATACGCAAAACCAACTGAAATACTGTTATATGTTTATTAAAATATCATGCTAATAATTTGAAATATAAAAAAATTATAATAATTGATTAATTAGTATCTAAAGACATATATGTTGTAAATAGGTATATTTATCACATATATATTTCAAATTTGTTTTGTCGTTAACTAAGTAATTTTTTAATAAAATGATAATTATAGCATGGCGTTAATTACCACCGGAAAATATTAAATAAATATTCAACTTTTCAGAGAATTCATATATATTTATGAATTCTTGAAAAATACGAATTAACATTAAATATTGTCTTCCATATTGAGTTTCAGTATAATCTGCAACAATATTGTTTAATATTCTTATTGTACATTATATTATTATTCATTCAAAAATTATATATATTTTGTTTACAATATTTTAATTCATTATAAAGTATTATTTAGTATATTTAAGATAATATTTTTCAAGTAGTTTTTAAGTAATTTTTAATATTTTTAAAAGTATATTAAACGAAAAAAATACTTGTATTTAAATACCGAAACAATTGAAAGTAATTAAAATTAGTTTGACAACATTAATTTAATAGTTGCCTAACCATACAAACTATAATATTACTACTACCCATAAACAGTAAAAATAATAAACTAATAAACCTATAAATAACAATACAAAATTGAGACATAAAATATATTAAGCCGCAGTTGATTACATTTGGCATTTGAAAAACGCGTGTGACTTTTTTTCAAAAGTACTACCGGTATACGTCTATACTAATATATTTATTTTACAATTAGTTGATCTAATATTATTTTTATGGTTTGCAAGCAATCAGTTAAAATTTATATATATAACTAAAATAGATACCTATAATAATTTAGTTTAACTCTAATGTATAAGACACGAGTAGTGTTTCGCTTCTTCTAGTATCGAATTAAAACCTACTATACTTAGTGTGGTTATATTCTGTATTTTTTTTAAATTTTATAAGTTTATTCTTATTTAATATGAATTTAAATATAATAACAACGAAAGAAAAATATAAAATTATTATGCTTGAGGTAAAAAGATGTTAAATAAAAAAAGTAAATAGTAGGTTAGGTATGAACATAAATTGTTAATTTTAATATTTTAAATTTAATATTTAAATTTCTAATGCACTTTAACGGGAATTAAATTATAATTGTATGTAATAACTAGAGGGATTCAATGAAATAATTAGGAATAGTATTATAAATAGTATTTATTTATATTTAATTATATAATTTAACTAAATGTGTAGGTAATTCATAAAATAAATGATTAAACTTTAACTGTAACATATATATAAAATAAAATAAATAAACATTTATAAAACGTATTCTATAGGTATGATAAAATAGTTTATACAAATTATTTTTAATATGTTATGTTGGTAAAGCATTAGGTTTTTTTATTTAAATTAATAAAAAAAAATACTTCTACTCAAACAATTCTTAAATATTTGTAAAATCATATTTTTAATCCGTATTTATTTAAAAATTGCAATTTAAATATGTTTTAAAAGTATTTTTATAACACTGTGTATAAGTAATAAAATGTGTTTTTTTTAGATGGTAGCGTAGTATTTTATTATTCCTACAATTTTTCTAGATATTGATGTTAATTATTTATATTTATAGATATGGATAACAATTTTTAATAATGAAATAAAAAATATGAATTATGAGTAGCTACTATTATCTTTAGGTATACGATTATAATATGACGATTGTTAATGGAAAGATAAATATTTAATTTAATGTTTGTTGGTAAGTACTCACCATTTACACTTAGTAATGTCAACATGAAATCATTATATATACATAATAAATTTTTGTAGTGTCCAATCAACAAATTCATTTCGAAAGTTTTATTTTCATCTAAAATATTTAAACAATAATAAAGTACATTTTGTACGAGTGTATTTAAATTTAAAATTAAGTATACACTGTATAACATATGACGTAATTCATAAAATAAGTTTAAAAGACTATTTTATAAACAATAAAAGTATTCCTCTCTAAATATGAAATAATATATTATAATTAGGGATAGGGACTTCAAGAAATTTCAATAATCATTCAAATATAGCTAAGTATTATAGAAATTTGTTTTATAGCAATACGAGTCTTTATTTCAAAAAATGTGTTGCCTATTTTGCCTATTTTACCATTTTTTCATTTATAAGTGCATATTTGACCATTTTTGATATGAAAGTGCTTATTTGATTTTTTTTGAAATAAATGTGTAAGTTTTATGAATAATTTATAAAAAATTTAATTATAAATACATTTTTTGGGCTTGAGATATTAGTTTTATGATTTTATTTATAAAGTTAGTGTTTGTGTTTTCTTTATCGATCACTAACATTATTTGAAAAAAAAAACAGAGTTGAGAATAAAACTTTTAAATAGGTACTTAAATATAAATTGTATTATATTATAAAATATTAATTTTTGTTTTATGTATATTTGAATAGTGCATAATTAGTGATATTTTAAGGCATATAGTCCCTAGTCCTACCTATAATACAAATTATTATTTATAAGTTATTACTAGATATACTTATTAATAGTTAATGTGATAATTAGTTTAGATTGTAATACTTTTTATATTATTATTCGATTAAATAATGAAACATAAATAGGTATAGGTAAATACATAGGTTTGTAATGCAAAAATATATTATTAATGTTATATTCATTTAAATACCTCAAGTAATATTTATTTTAAATTGGACAATTTAAGTTTTAAGAGTTTATATAATATAACAAAAGTGATTTTATATATAATATGCAGCATAGATTTTATGACTACACAATTTTAGAAACTCTAAAGCAAAATAGTATTTGATAAATGTATTTATAGAGATAATTGTTTTTATTAGCTATTTGTTTTTGCTACAAAGTAGAATTTGTAATACATTACCTTCATTTATGATTATACTGGTCGTTATTCGGTATTTTAATAATTGATTATAAAAAAACGTGTCTGAAACAGATTCGACTTTGTTATCTGCCATATGTTTCACAAATTCGTTTTCCACATTTTTATCTGTTAATACTTATAAAATGCTTAATGTTATTCATTATTTATGAAATTTATTCTTAGAAATATTTATTTTAAGTGTATTATTAATCATAAAAATGATTTTTCTATGTATTATATTGAACCAGGGACGGATTTAAGGGAGAGCTGAGTAGGCTTCAACCTAAGGGCCGCAGAATTTCTTATAATTTTTATTTAGATACAAAAAAAAAAAATTACATTAATATATAGTTCTATTATCTAGTTAAAGGTAAAACTTGTTATAATATTAACAAATTTATTATTTAAAATATTAATTTAAAATATAATATAGATAACTACATTATAAAAAAAAAATCAAAAATCGTTTTTATTATTATAATAACTTTAAGTTATATTTTAATAGTTTTAATATTTAACATTATTAAGTAATATGTAAATAATATTAATATATATATTAATTATAATTAATATTTATAATTAATATATATATTAATTATAATTAATATTTATATCTTATTATGATCTATTTACTAATTATCATATCTCCATGAAAAATTAAGAAATGAAACTCATTTAAAATTATTACTTAGGCAATCGTTAAATGTTTAGTCAATGTTACTTATATATTTTTATTTAGTTATATACATTTAGAAAAAAAATAAGAAAAACAACTTTTTATTTTTTAAATTATGTAAAATTTGAAGATAAGGGCATATTATTTTACAAATTTGATAGGTCAAATTTCTTCAAAATAGTAATTTTTATAAATTATTGTCATATTTTATTGGATAAATCATATATTTGACGTTATTTTTTATAATTATTTAATTTAATATATCGCAGAATGTAAAATTTATATTATCAATATACAAATAATAATATAATTTTACGTTAATGATGAGTAATAAATTGTGTAGATATACCATTATGATAATTAAGTTTTAAATTATTACCACAATTAAGAATGACAATAAAAAATATCATTACTCCAAAAATGAAAAAAATTCATTAAAATCGATAACACATCAAAAATCAAAATTATCATACAAATATAAAGGTGCTTTATATAATATGGTAATTTTAAAACATTACAAAACTAAAATAAATAAAAAATAATTTTTAATTTTTTTTTAAAATGACGTATTTTTTAAAAGGCGTTAACCTTATGAGTTATAATAGATCATAATATTAATTGTTATTTGAACTTATTATCAATAATGTATTTACAAAATAACTGTTTCGACCTTCAAAAAATTTTGCACCTAAGGGTCACAACATAAATCCACCTAAATCCGTCCCTGTATTGAATTATGAGTTCCATTAAACCGAGATCTCATCACGGCGTGTGGCATGACGCGAGATGTGTGGAATGTGTATGCAGAGTATATATATATTCATGTAAATGATATACATTATTATCTACAAATTACACAACCACATAGGCATAAATGGAGAAGGGATTGGGGTTTTTAAACCCCCAAAATTTTCTATTAGCCCTCTAAAAATTGTTTCTGTTTTACATTTTAAATTTGGACACGAATTCTCCATGGCTCATATCGATCTTAAAAATATTAGCCCCCTTAAAATTTTGATGAATTTCCGCCAATGCAAACCCCACTACGATTCAGCGATGAACGTTGATCAGGCGTTAGGGTCATAGATAATATAAATTATATATGGTCAGAGGAGGGTTTATAATTTCAGGTTAGCTTCGCCTTTCTTGCTGAACTAGGGTACAGAATTGCACCAATGGGTGTTGTACTGTACAATTTGTATGAAACGTCGATATATTAAAATATCGTCTGGTATTATCGACCTATAAAGTGTTACTAATGTAGAGTTATTAAATAATATTGAAAATTATATGTATATATTTTAGATTCTGAGCGAAACGAAAAATATATCAGTTTTACATTGATTGTTTTACATTATTAAATTATTTTATAAAACCTAACTAATTTTTTTGTTGAACATAATTTGATAAATAAAAATATTTATCAAAAAAATATTATCAGTTTATATTGTATATGTCACTGAGTTTCTCTTAGTATTTTCGAATACATTATATTATACAAATCTTAATTCGCTTTGCTCAAATTCTATAATTAAATTGAATTAATTTGTTCCTACTTGAAATCATATGATCGCAGAGTGAATCAATTTCATCTAAGATATCCAAATGATAAATTAAAAATAATATATGATATAATATATAATATTATTAAATAATATATAATATTAAATTTTACCAGGTGCATTAGTAACCAACTTTTAGTTGAAAAATACGACGATATAATTTATTATAATACCATAATATTTTTATAAACTATCATTTTTTTTAAATTGCATTTAATTTAGATAAATTTACTTGTTTGAATATATTGATTATAATATAGATACCTGGTCTAAATAATTGACTAATATGTCCATTCGCTAAGTTTGATAATATAATACATTTTAAATTTATTGTTACTGTTTTAGAAATCTTCTTTTTATTTGATGCCTTATCATATAAGTAACCTTAAATTTTGTAAAAAAAATAATAATATGAATACTTTATATATTGCTTATGCATAGGTGTGTATACATATTTTATACACTACTTTAAAAAAATATACAATAATTATTTTCAACACTATATAAAATAAAATTATTTAATGTTAGGGAATGAAAACATAAATTACTTATAATTCCATTAAACATAAAAAGTAAATAATTTCCAATTAATTTAATATGATTCGCTGTAAGATATAAAAACAAATTAATTAAATCACATATGAACGTATAAATTATATAATAATTTATAGATTTTGATATAATAATTAACATAGGAAATACTTTTGAGAAATTCTAAAAATGAGCTAAATAAAGTACCAACTAGATACAATTTGCCACCAATAGCATACCCTATTCGTGGTAATCAGACCATTATTTCTACCCAAAATCGTCCTTTCAGACATAAAAAAAAGTCATTATTGTAAAACCAATACATTCTTTGCATCGCTCAGAATTTAAATATTAGTAGATATAATATAATTTAATAATAATAATAACATTGATAACAATTTTAATTAGAAAAATATAATATATGAGTAGGTAACTAACTGAAGAAAAAAAGAGGTGTGCGTTTGGACAGGTTACTGAAATTCTTTCAATTTTTTTTTAAAGTACCTTATTGCATATTAAGAGTCACTACCCTTTTTACTTACTACATGCTATCACACATTATTTACTAAATTTAAATTGAATTTATATATTCTGGGTTATATCTGTATGATTGGTTAATTAAACTATACATATTAATCATGTTTTTATTTAATTAAATGTAATTATATTATTTATAAGACATCTATGTTAAAAACGGTCTAGTAGGTATAAAACAATAATAAATAAATCATATACTAAGTTGACTTACAATCCAATAATTTAAATACTTTAGCTATATGATATAAGTATGTTTGACCATGCTCTGAAATTCGAAATTATAAAAATTGTTTAAATATAACGCAACTTATTATTTTGTATAAATGTAGTTTATATGATTTGTATTTCAAAATTAACTACGAAAATATTTTATTTATACAAATATTAATATTTTTTTAATAATCATTTTGATTATGTTCTATGCTTACATCTTACCTTTTAACATATTATAATTCAAATCTATACCAATGAAATAATATATTATATTATCTAAATACTAAATTCTTATTAATTCGTTTTCCTAATGTACAGGTCAAAGTTAGTAAATATAAATTGGTGGTTTTTTAAATTTTTTTATAAGATTTCTGAATGTATCTTAAATATATTTTATTTTACTTTATTTTATTTTATTATATTAATTATGTTACGAACTGTTTGGCTGTCGAACGAAACCGAACCGAAATCTAAGTGTTCAGTTTGGTTAGAAAATCGAACATAAATTTGTTAATATTCGAAATATACCAAACGAACCGGTTCAGTATTATTATTTTTGTTTCGTCGTGTCTATGGTAGATTATATGAAATATAAATAACTTAAATCAAAATGTATTATGAATAGGTATGTATTTTTTATGTGCATTATTATTATATGTATAAGTATACTATATTAATATAATAGTATTGTATTATAGCACTTGTAGTACTTATAGCAGGGCCGTACATGGTGGGTTAGGAGTTAAAACCCTTAAAAAAATATTTTAGATTCTGAGCGAGGTGAGGAATGTATTGGTTTTACAAAGATATTTATATATATATATATATTTCTGGAGACATTTTTTTTGGAAAAAATAATGTTCCAATCATCATAAAGAAACAAACATTAATAAATAGGGTATGTTTTCTGTAGCGAATTGTATCAACTTGGTGTTTTATTTAGCTTATTTTTTGAACTTCACAAAAATGTCATCTTGGGATATGAAAACTACCAAAAAATTACGGAAAACGGCAAAATTTCTGTTGCCGTGAACTCGATTTGAAATATTTTGGGATAACCCATGCTGTTTTTCACATATGGACTTGTACATTTTTTTAGTAATTTAAACACGCGGTAAAATTTTGGAACGTATTATCAGTATAATATATTGTATATCTGATTGAGTTTTGCTCAGAATTGTATTATCGTTACATTTTTCGTATTTTTTTCAATACAAGTACAATTTATATATTACTACTTATACATACTTATATATATATATATATATATATATATAAGTGTAATACAATTTGGAACGGATTGGTTAATTTTTTTGGCCAAGTATAGGGCTTTGAAATTTTTTTCAGAAATGTTTAATATTTTCTTCAATTCGGGTTTATCGGTTTAAAAATTTAATAAGTTTAAATCGTAGAAACTTGAAATTTATTTTAAATATTTACATTCGTAATTTACACACGTGGTAAAATTTTGGAATAGATTATCAGTTATAGTATATATTGTAATATATAGAGTTTCGCTCAGAATCTTATTTCATCTTATTTAATATTATTGCATTCAAATCTTAAGTATAATAAACTTCTAATTTCTCCGAGGATCGAAGGGACGAAGGAATAACGTCCAAAATTGACCTTTCCCCTTTTTTAAATTTCACCATGTTATTATATCTAAACTTATAATTTTTTTTTTATTGAAATAATATTTTACCCCCTTCCCCTCCCAAAGAAAAAAAAATTCTGAATACGAGTTTGACTAAAAGTATTAAAAAAAATGACCTATAACTAATAATTTAACAATAATTTGTATAAGTTTATTATTTTACCTTACATTTTTTTATAATTCGGTTCGGATTCGTTTCGACGTTAGAATTGAAAGTTCATAATATCACTAATATTTATATACTTTTATTAATAATTGAACACAAATTTGAAAATACAAACTAGTATCAATATTAACTCTAGAATTAAATTCTTACCTTTTGATTTAAAATTTTGTATATCTTGTACATTAAAATTGATACCTAATATTTCGTTTGTTATATTAACTATAATCCTCGATAAACATGCAAAACAAGTATTATCTGTAGAAAAAGTATGTATAAATTAATTGTATCATTCAAAACAATTGTAAATTAAATTGATAACTACTGTATTCAAAGATAACATAATTCTCCTAAGGCACATTTTATAAAAAATTGTGTAAAATAATTAAGGAATTCTATACTCAATGGTAATAGACTATAATAATATTTATATTATTTTTAAAATTTTAAAATTTAAAAAAATTATTGGATATATCATATTGACGTCATTTTTTGTAATTATTAAATCTATATATTTAAATTTTCCATGATTTTATTGTTGTTTAATATCGTTTTTTGTTCCTTAAAATACACTATCGTGTATTCTAGCTTCAATGCTTTTTTTACGTTAAAAGGTAAACCAGTAGCCTATGATTACTAATACGATGTGACACGGAACAGTGGTATTTCCGGTTATCTGGTGTTGTGG
>CM023357.1:59173438-59191234 GCA_013282895.1 Eriosoma lanigerum | reverse complement strand
ACTATTTTACATTTAATATAATGTGAAATAAATATGTTATTATGATTTTAGTCATAATTTAAAAAAAAAAACCTAATTCATTAAAGTAGTAATCAATAACCTAAACTGAATTGTATAAATGAATGCTTTTAACAATATTTATGTTCAAACGTTATGTTGACATATGTTATAACGTAATATTTTGAATACCTATATAGTCCATACGAAGCGGTTCAGACATACGGAGTTATTCGATATATTGTCTCTTTCCATCAAACGTTTCTAAAATTATGATTTATTTAATTATTAATTATTATTTCTATTATTATGTCATATGATATGCCTTATAAGTTACTAACATAGAGACACTTATAATACAGTGCCGCAACTTGGTATATACTGGTGGGTGTGCAATATTATATCAAATATTATAGGGCCCATGTAACCAAGGACCTAAATACCTAATAGATCCTTAAAAGAAATTTCACTTAATTTTTGTAGCTATAGCTATATACATTATTTTACACAAATAGGTTAGGAGCAAAATGGCTTGAAACTCCTAAAACAGTTAATTGGTTTTTCTATCTAATACCACTTAAAATGTAAAAAACCATCAGCTGCCAAAACATAAGAAAATTAAAATTATAATGGTCAATAAGAATATCATATTGGTGTTATTTATTAATTCAGCCACCTGCCATTTGAAATTATAATTTTGATATGATTGTAATTAAAATGTTGTAATATAATAATAATAATTATGATTTTAATGTACCGATTCATTAATTTATACTTTAAAAAAAAATTGATACTAATTTGTGAAACATCTTTATTAATATTTAACATGTAATATATCTGATTAATAATTAAAACAAATAATAAAATTAATAAAAATTAAATATTATTACATTTGAGTACCTAATTAATACATTTTTAAAAAAAATTGTTTTACCTATTTCAAAAAGCTTTTTTTCCTTGCTTTTTGATTTGCAAAAATATCAATTATGTGATCAATATTTAATTCGTTGGTACGTGCTCTTTCAATGTTTAAAATGCTTATATTTGTGAGATGTTCTTGAGTGATTGAATTTCGTAAATAATTTTTATTAACGTTAATGTTTGGAAAAAGAGCGTTCCGCCGATGCAACAGTTACAGGTTGAGACAAAAAAATTATACAGGCAGTAAGTATTTCACTAAAAAGTGATGAAATATCATTTTCAATTATGTAGAAAGCCAATTCTTTTATTGTTTTCATTTTAGTTTTTCCTAGAAAATCTCTTAATGATAAAACTTGCCTGGTCAAATCAGAAGTAACATCAGTATTATAAAATGAAATGAAATCATAAGAAGACTTCATTATATTCTCTTTATCGTATTTAATCAAATTTTGTGGTTGTAAAAATTCAAAATTTTTTGAAACTGTTTCAAGTCCTTTGAAACGCTCTTGTAATTGAAATATAGCAGTATCAGTAAGGGGCAAAAAAACCGTAATGCGAACGTTTTCTTCAATAGCATCTAATCGTTTATCATTATCAATACTATCATATTGCCTTTTTGCAAATTTCTTGCGTTTATTTTCTTTTATTACTGATAATCCCCATTTTGAACATAGATCTGTTGTTGAAGAAACTAGCTCTTCATAAGTATTTCTCATTTCTTTAATTGCATCAATACATACTTATAAATATTTTACAGCTTGATGTAAACTAGTTTGTGGACTCTGTAAAATTTTAGAAACAACAGATAATGGTTTTAAAACTTTTTCCCATATAATCATTGAAATTATAAATTCAAATGACTGCATTTTTTAATATATATATATTATATTATATTATATATTATATATATATATTTAAATATTTAAATAATTTAATTTCTAAATACACAGAATTGTTATTATTAGTATTATTGAATAATAATGTTCCTATAGACTAAAAATATTTCATTCTAATGAGACATAATAAGTTGTAAGTTTGTAACCATAATAATATTTAGAAAAAATGTTTCAAATAGTTCGGCCACGGGCCTATTAATATGAATTAATTTGGGGCCCGGGGCCCAGGGGTTTCTTGCACCCCTATAGCACCCCCGGTAGTTGCGGCACTGTTATAATAAATAGTTGAATATAATTAATTTAACACTAATTAATTACTCAAAAATTAAGAATTGATAATGTCCTATCAGCCAATACACATTAGGAAAGGGTAATGGATAAAAACATTTGTGTTACATTAATAATTTTCATAGTAATTTTTGTTTTAGATTCCTATTTTCGTTATTATAATGAATTACTTGGTATGTTTTTACACAAATATTAGTACCTATTATTAAATTTAAATTTTTGTACTTTATACATTGAAATTGAGAAATTGGTTCTTAAATTATAATATATTAAACAATTATACATAAAATAATTTAATCATGCTTGTGCATTTTACAATATGAAATACAATACAATATGAACGTTCTTATAATAATTATTATAATATTTCTATATTAGAATAATTTTATATTAATAAGCTAATATTCATTTTTACATGTAATTAATCACTATTAAAAAAAGTTTAATAATAATAATATGTTTTAGTATATCTCTAAATGTTTATCTATGTTTTTCAGCTAGTGGATTCTTTAATTCATTAAATATTGGTTCGTATTTTATCATAATATACTTATGCTAATGCTAGTAAATATTATATTATAATACTAATTCATTGTACCAATATAAAAATAAAATTATACAAACTTTTTTATTTTAGTGTGTTAACGAAAACATGAAAATATTTTCTTATCTTCCGAATAATCATTGATTTAAATAAAGTTGTTATCAAATTTAAATAGATTTACAATTATTAGTATTCACAGTTCTGGTGGCATTGAACTTTTGTAATTGATTTTAAAATATCTCTAAATCCTAAGTTCAGATGTCCAAACAATCTACACTATTATCCCAAACTTCTTTGTACTTAGATTTATTTGTATATTAAATTGGTTTATAAATCAATGTATTTTTTTTTCTGTTATGGGCGCACTCTTCATAATATATATTTACAATTTTCAATTTATTATATTTCTAAGCTTATATCTCTGGATCTTTATTTTTACCATCACTGATAATTCTCGTATTGATTTGGACTCTAAATTCTACCTAAAATTAACATTTTTGTTCAATTATTATACGAATATATATATTATGTATTTTAAAGTTTATTATGTTTAGTTAATTAACTTAAGTTTATTAAGTACACTCTTAAAAGTTTTACAACATTATTGAACGCTTAAACTCGTTATAAATATACAACTATTTAAAAAAAAAAAAAATGTTTCATTAAACATAATTTTTATATTATGTCTAGATAATTGCCAACCATTTGAATGGATATCAATCAATTATGAAACATACCGAATAAAAACAATCCCATATTATTATCCCATTGAACAACAGATCAGTCATTTTACATTCCAAGAAAAAATTGAAAGGCTGAAGCATCGTCGTTTGGTTTCAGAATTTACTGTAACAAATATAATATCACATATGGCAGAATAATATTACATTATTATACGTATTTTATGATATAAAGTAATAAAAATCATTATAAAATTTATAACCATAGAATTGTAATCCTACGATAATTCTTTTAAAGATAATAGATACCTATATACTCATAAATATAATAATTCGCATAGTTCACCTTTCACTGCGTAACGTTACACGTTTGAGCAACTTAGAGGTTATTAGATCACATGTAACGGTCGCCAAGATGAATTGAATTAGTTATTGTTCGCTATCGAACTATTCCCTAGAATTTGGTTCGATAACTCGCATTAAAAAAAACAATTGAGAATATTTTTGGAACATTAGACAGTTAATAACAAAGGTTTATTCTTAATGTGCCGCAATGGTCGACACATAAATTTATTGGATTTAATATAACGTATTTTAGTACCGTTATTATTAATATCCATCATATAATATGTAACGTTACTGTTCGTCTAGTGAACGTCCGTAGATTAATTTGACTAGTGGAATCCTGAGGATATAGTTGGCTAAGCTATCTCTGCACTAGGAAATCTAAAGTTCTCTATTTGATTTATATAGCCCCAGAGAGACTTCCAGGGCTCGTATTTAATCTCAGTTCAAATAAGTAACTCTTAATTTAGCAACACAATGGAATATATATATTTAGCAACGAAATACCTATGTAATTATATATATATAAATTATACACCTGATATCTGGATCCAAGCGATTGATCAATGGAAATCCGGATGACAAGCGGTGACGACGCGCACAGACAACAATTATTTAAATAAAATATAAAATCATTTAAGTACAAAATTATAATTTAAACCTCTCACAATCACGGTAATAAGTCGACTCTCGTATTTATTTGTTTATATTATTCTCGTGTTGTATATAGCGTCTCCCCACTTGTCATACGTACTGTGATCGGGCGGTTAAGAATTTATGCCTAATTGGCAAAAATCGGAGCAGCCGTTCGGGTCGCATAATGTGACCGTAACAGCAATTTGCGGCTTCAAAGTTCAGTCTACAATTAACGTAACATTAACAGATTAATAAATTATAATATAGATTCAATCATTTTTTTCTTTCGATGTATTTACAATTTACAACAATAAATATACAATAAGCTTTTAATATTTGTTATAATTAAATTTATTATATTTTCCATTAAAATAAATATTCTTGGAAATATGAATTATTTTTAATGTTCAGCATAAGTTTTTAATTTTTTTTTTTATACCAACCTACATACTATATTTATGTACAGTTATGTCGTTATAATTAAATAGAGTATGTGCGACAAAACATGTATCTCTGTATAAAAATATAATATATTATATAACAAATGTGCATTAATAGTATATAATATCGATACATCCAACGAAAAAGGTAGTTACTCAATTTTTTTCGTTTTTGAGTTACGACTTTTAACACTGCATTCTTATAAAAGATTTTTTGCTTTGTCGACCACGAAAATGATTGTATTCCCATATATTCCAAAGAGATAATAAATTAATATTAAAATTAAAAATAAAATAGAATAAGAAATTAATTTTGAATTTTATTTTACTCCTCCTGAACTATTGACAAAATGGAGTTACTACCTTTTTCGTTGGATGTATCGATATAATATGTTGTAACTGTACTATTCGTCTAGTGAACATCCGTCGATAGATTTGTCTTGGAATCCTGAGGATATAGTTGTCTAAGATATTTCTGCACTAGACAATCTAAAGTCCTCTATTTAATTTATGTAGCCCTAAAGAGACTTTTATTTAACCATAATTCAAAATAAGTACAATTATAAAAAAAGCAACACAAGAGAGATATAAATTATATATATAATATCTGGATCAAAACGATTGACTAATGAAATCCGGATGACAGGTGGAGACGACGCGCACAAGCAAACGATTGATTAAGTGAAAATATAAAATTATAATTGAACCTCGCACTGTTAGGATAATAAGTTGACTCCCAATCATTTAATTTACATAATATTATAACAGAAATTATAATAATAATTACCAAATTATGTATTTTAATTTTACTATAAATTATAGCTGAATTTATAAATACTAAGTACTTGATTTTTGGGTAGTAAACAATATATTTATTGGAAATATAAAACAAAAAAAGGCTGGATAAGTAAGACAATGATTTTAAGTCATTAAGATTTCATTATATTAAAATAAATATCAACGTATTAATTTTTGTTCTTCAATTAAATTTTTAATATATGTTTATTGTATATATTTTAGAGACAATCACAGATAATATTTTTATATATTATATTTTACACAACTTATTGGTAATAGGGATAATACCGATTTGCATTAAATATCACACAATTATTTTATTCATATTCAAATATACTCGTATAATATGGTAATATGTTATTAGTTATATGTTGTGTATTATCCGGTTAATAGAAGAATGTATTATAAGGTTTAAATAATTTTTTTTAAAATAATATAAAATAAACACGTATTTTTTTTTTATATGTGTATATATTGATATATAATATATTACATGATTCAGATGGATCATTTCTATTATAATATGTATTCTTAAACTTCAAGTCAAAAAGAGCCTAATCCATAATCTTGATGGTCATAATATGGTCAAAATTATACAATTTTAAAATTAATAATATATATGTATATAGAGTTAGGATAAGGTAGAAGTTTTGGAAATTTGTAATTATTAATATTTTACATGATAACGCAAAGCAAGTAGAGTCAAATCGAAATACAGGTATCTCAGCTATTAATAGAGCAACTATAGGAAAATACAACAATTATTTATTTTTACTCTAAATAAAGTAAAATTAACTACACGTTAGTTAACTAAAAATTAGAAAATTATTATTTTATTTAGTAAATGTTACTAAATTTTAGTAATTTTAGCTATAACATGTTTAACTATGTACATTTACTAAACTATATTTTTCTGTGACGAAAATATTATGATAAATTACAATGTTGAATGCAATTAAAACATTAAATAATACTATACTAATTTATAATTACAAATATACTAAAAAGCAGGAGCAAGTATTCAACTGGGTTCTCAGGACATTAAAAGAAATATCATGGAAGAAACAATAATTAAATGTAATAATAATTTAAATACCACTAAAAATGGATTTAAACAATTATATAATACAGAAAATCAAAAGTCTATTATTAAAAGCAAACTCTCCGGGGACAAACAAACACTCAGAAAAAATTAACATACTTTTTGATGATAAAAGTGAGCCAAGAAAATCTTAACAGGCAAAAAAACCTAAAAAACAAAATACTAAGTGCATTCACATAGGAAACATAACATAATACAAATTTGTTAATGATTTAAAGTATAAAATTAGTTGACTTAATGAGTTATGTAAACTTACAGAACTGGACTTTCCACCAGACAACTTAAATCTGACTAAAAAAATTTAAATAAAACCATGTACTTACATTTAAATAGTATATGTATAATTCAACCAACATAATCGAAATCATCGATGATTTATTGATTCATATTCAATATACCAATCATTAGATTTTATGCAAAAAATGTAGAAAAATGCATGAACCATATTATATTAATATACCATATAAGATTTCCTTAATTCGATTAAATCACAATTGATTGAATTAATTCAAACTCATTTAGCCAATGGTCCTTTAAAATTACATTTGAAATTGGAGGGTACTTATCATTTACTGAATGTTGAATTATCATTCCACGACAGGGCGTTCAAGTCCTCTGCCATAGAGATTTTTTCAACAAGTTGCATGTTTTCGGTAATTGATAATGCTTTTTCGGTTCTTTTAGCTGAAGAAGATAGTTACCAGGGTAAAAGCAGTGGATTTTCCCTTCAATGTATTGATGGGCTACTCGTTGTTTTGTACAAGTATCAACCAATGGGTGGATCATTTATACCTTTGCCAGCAGACATTAAAAATAAAAGAGCTATTGTTAATCCACAAAATAATGATGATTATTGTTTTAAGTAGGCTACTCTAGCTTAACATGTAACTGGTGCAAATAAAAACCGTGTAGACCATAATTACACATCTCTGGAGGGAAAATATAATTACACAGGTCTGTCTTTCCCTACTCCAAATTCAGATATTGTAATTTTTGAGAAAAAAAATAAACTCTCGGTCATTGTGTATGGGCTAAAGTATAAAAATTAATTACTTACAGTGTACTCCTTAAATTTAGCGCTGAAGAAAAAAATAATCATTTCGACCTTCTTTTATTAACTAACGGCGATAAGGAACACTATACGTTTATATCAAACATGTCGAGACTAGTCCGGTGTCAAAAAACAACTCATACCGAAAATTAAATTTTTTGTAAGCGTTGTTTTACATCATAAGATAACAGGCAATATAAGTTTAAATTAGGCGGTCAGGCAGCGTTAGACCAGCATAAACTAATTTGCAAGCCTCATAAACCTATATTGCCACAAACGCCAGCCGAAGGTGATATGTTGGAATGTAAAACTTGGTGCAATATACAGCGACATCTGATTGTTATTTATGCGGATTTCGAAGCTCTGCTTATAAAGTTTTTGGAAAGTAAAGGTACTAGTACACAAGTTTTCCAATCACATAAAGCCATGAGCTACGGATTCTACTTTATGGTATCAGATAACGTATCACTCGAGTTACTAGAAAGGTTTGATATACCGCAGACACCTGTTATTTTTCGTGGGGACGAATCACAACAGGCTGTTGCCAAATTGAAGGATGAAATCCATACCTTGGCTCATGGTTACTGTAAAATTTTGCGAGTTTAATAATCAATTTTTATACAACATATTATATTTATACAACCCGTAATTTGTTTCAGTGAACTGCAGGAGTTGGAGCTGCTAGAAAATATGACGTTGGAGTTTTGATACATGCTGTATGATTCATGTCCATTTAAAATATTTATTTGTAAAATATTAATTTGTGTAATATTATTGAATAAATTGTTTAAATTTTTATATAGTAAGTTATTTAATTTATAGACTTGTTGAAATAAAAAGCTATGTTAGTATTTAATGAAAAATATATATTTTAAATGTAATTGTCGAATAAAAAATTGTGTATATTTAAAAAAATAATTGTAAAAATGTTGTTCACGAACGTCAAACATAATATTATGGTTGATAATCCGATATTATTATACGTACGACACATTAGCCATTAGACATTTGGAATTCTTCGTACTAAACCAGCTTTGTGCAACTCTTCGTAAATAGATAATATTTCGTTATTCACTCCCGTGTTACCGGTCGCTTGAGAAACCAAAAGTAACCGTAACCTATCGACAAGCTCGTTCGGATCGTTCCAATAAACTAAATTATATTTTTGTAATTTCATTCCCATTCCGGATGGAAATAATCTATAAATTATATTTTTGTACTTGTTACTATAACCTTTTTTAATTTTCGCTCCGTCAAGTGTTAAATATGCTGACGATCGAATTAATATATTTTTATATATATTCAAGTCTTGTTCTGTATATCTGTTTGGATCTTTATAAAATAATAGTTGTACGACACCCGGCGATAGGGGGTATGAAGTATTTTCAATAATTAAATTATTGTCAATAAATTTAACTTCTTTGTCTCCTAGCCTAACAATTTCCCTAGACGTTTTTTTCGGACCGTATTTCTTATCTTTATCGGATGATTTAAACCATTTTTCAATTTCAAGGTCTTCGTAAATCGGATCTTCTAGTTCTTTATGTTCTTGTTGTTGCTGTTGTTGTTTCTCATTTAGTTGAATGTCATGCCGTTAATTTATATGTATTTTGTTAAACGGTTCAATGATTGGTTTAAACGTTTGTGAAACCAAGGATTTAAAGTCGGCTTCACTAGATTTTAAGATATTAAATTTATGTTTAATATTTTCTTTTGCTTTAACGATTTCCTTTAAAAGTGTACTATTTCGGCTATGTTTACTGAACGACTAATATCGAATATGAATAGCATTGTTTTATATAATAATAAACGTATCAAACCCTAACGATAACGACCATTATCACGTTCACTATCTTTACAAATAACAACAAACGAGAACCGATCGCGGTTCCAGCATTCTACACAAAATTTTTTAAACTCCAATTAAGTCATATCACCGGAACAGTGTTCATTATAAACATGTTTTAAATTAGTCTCGTCTTGTTTGAATAATACAATTAAATTAGCATTATCGCGTATTAACTGTTTAGGTACTTTTGAATAACTTTGTGCCAAATAAAATATGTCTATTTTATTATGTCGTCCTCGCGAAAAGTATTCTTTAATAACAACCTGGTTCTCGCCAATAACGTCGTCCATTATAAACACAGAGTTTGGTAATATCTTTTCCGATGAAATAACTTCTTCGTTTTTATAAAAAGTATATACATTAATACCGTCAATTCCATCGATGATTTGCTTTAATAACATATAATAAGGTTGTTCCAACGTTTTAGAATATATGTAAACGTTTTCAAATCTCAGTCCGTTATAATTCACGATTAAGAAATATATTAAATTATTTTTACCGCAATCCGAACTACACAATATTAACGAACGTACTGTATTCGGAAACAGAACTCCGTATCTGGATTTAACCGTGTTTGGCGAATCGATATTATAAATCGGTAATTTGTGATCTTTCTCGATGAATCGCATGTTTAATATAAATACAGGTGTAGTGTGTTAGAAAACGTTACCAACCGCAGGAGCAAGACTATTAAAGGTTCGGGTGTTCTCAACTCGGTTATAAACAATTTACTGACGGAATTACATTTACCGGGATATAGGTATGTGTGTCAAGACTATACGATATAATTCTTCGACATCAAATAATATTTTTTTAAATTTTTTTAGATTTTGCGGTACATGTACTAAGTTAAAAAAAAAAATTTAGAACAGGGTCAACGAAAAATAAATAATCTTGATGAATTAGCACGAGAACACGAAATAGCTTACGATAAAAATAATTCATTATCAGATAGGCATAAGCGGACGCAATATTAAAAAATCAGGCTTGGGAAGTGTTTAAAGGAATTAAATAAAAAATTAAAAAATTAAAAATGAGAGCATTAAAAATGCTCTAATGGTATTTCTAATGTAGTGAAACCCGCTAGTAAATTTAACAGAACGAAACCGACGTACTTGGGGAAGGAGTTATATCTCTCATCATACAAAGGCGGGTCATTTAAAATCGCTAAAGGATTACATTTATCACAGAATAAAAGTGGATCTATGAAAAAACCTACAGAGAAAACATAGACAAAGAAAACCAATATAAAAAACCAATTTCAACGCTACCCGATAGAGCATTATACGATTATGAAATTATAAAATATGCGAGCTTGTTAAAAATTTTAGAGTATCATTACTATAATAATCAATAAAAATACCTATATGTAGCCTTTCTCTAATTTCTTGTTCATAGCGATAGGTTATTATACCTATTATAGGCATTTGTTATAATTATATGATAAATGGCGCTTTTATATTATAATGATAAAATAATGAAATATCTTTACTAATAGAGTTTGTAAATTATAATGAACAAAATTAAAGTCTTCCGATAAGCAGTTTTATTATTTACTAAATAATCCTTTTAATACTTAATTTAAATCACTATATATCATTGAAGGGTTGATAAAATTAAAAATGACAAAAAAAAGATTATTTTTATATTTTTCTTTCTATTTTGTGATTTAAAAATGTATATACCATGCCTATACTTTATACAATTTTATAAAACTTTAAAAATATACAAGAAAAAAAATTGTAAAAAAATTATTTTAATGTAAAAATGAAGGGCGGTAAGTCCTAAATATTTTGTAAAAATTAAATTGATAATATCAACATTGACTGAAATATGGAGTGAATAACGATAAAAGAATCACCCTGTATACAATCAGTTTATCGCAAGCCAACTGTGAAACAGTCATTATTGGCGTAATATCGCACATTATGTTTATGTTGGCAAAAACTAATAATTTCTAATTGGTTAATATTTTAGCTAGTCATACATTGTTTCAACAATATGTTTTATATCCAATGAATTTAAAATATTTTCATAAACAATCTACCATATTAAAGCAAAAAGTTGTTACGTGTCACGACATAACGATCGCAAAAGTGTTAAAACGCTTATAGTTATTTCTGAAAAAAATATTCTAAAGTATTAAAAATTGGCAGTATTGTGCGCTATTAAAGTTCGTAGTAAACCGCAAAATGTTTAACGCAATTATCATATTGCTTATGATATCTCCTCTCATACACTATTCAAGTAAATATTTAAACTACTTAAACATAATATCGGTTAAATTATACGTAGAGAAGATAAATATGATTATGCAACATCTATCGAAAAGCTATTTTATTTCTTTATTTAAAAATCATATATCAATATATTAATTGTTATATTATAAAGGGCATGTCGACATTTAAAATCATATTTAGTTAGTTTTGTAATCATACAACTTCGTGGACATTCGAATTATTATCGAAGACACGCCTATCGCAATCCAATACGAAAGATGTATTTAAATTTTAACTCTTACGAATTTAACTTAAATGTAATAAAATACAAATTTTAATTTACAATATTACACATATTTAAATTATCCTTTATAAAGATGTAAGCGATTGGTAAGGGACATATACAATGAAAGAAAATTAATTTTGTATGATTCAAAATGGTATCTTCTTGTTTAGTACACGAGTCCTGCATCCGTCAAATCTGTAAAGCTGACGGTGGTCAAACACGAAAATACAATTTTATTCGTAATTGCATAATAACTGAACGAAATTATTCTATATGAGAATAATCAATTTTATAGTCAATTGAATGTACTTCATATATAAATATAGATGGCAATGCATTTTCTTTCAAGTCAATTGATAATTTTTACCAACATTTAATTTAAAGTATTTAATTTATCACTACAGTTTGTTGTACTTCTTAACAATAAAATCATCAAAACCAATAGCATAACATAATGGAATTATTATAATAAAAATTTTCAAACGTTATAAATTATGGAGAAAAGCATCTAACATAAAAGAATCACCCTGTATACAATCAGTTTATGGCAAGCCAACTGTGGGACAGTCATTATTGGCGTTATATCGCACATTATGTTTATGTTGGCAAAAGCTAATAATTTCTAATTGGTTAATATTTTAGCTAGTCATACATTGTTTCAACAATATGTTTTATATACAATGAATTTAAAATATTTTCATAAACAATCTACCATATTAAAGCAAAAAGTTGTTACGTGTCACGACATAACGATCGCAAAAGTGTTTAAAATGGATACGATTATTTTAAGTGTTTAATAAACAAATCGAAATAAAAAACATCTGATTAAATCTTAATTCCTTAATAATATTTAATCAAGTGATATTAAATAAAAAGCTGTTCCTCTTATAAGGAATTGTTAATGCTAAAATAATTTATTTTATATTGATACAGTAAACTGAATTACATGCTATAATAATAAGAATTGTATCCATTAAATTTTAATCAGTTAAACATTACAAAGTCATGGCATTTTTTACGTGCAATTCCATATTAAGTATTTTTATTATTATAATTAATAATGATTATTAAATGATATAATTATTATTAAATTATTACAAGCATTAAATTTATGATTAATTTATTATTTCCATATTACATTTTACATTGTCTTTTGAATGAACTTAATGATTAAAAAAAAAAAGTGGGGATGTCGATTGTGAACGTTCATCCTTCGTCCCTTCGGTCCTTGGATAAATCAGTGGTTTATTATACTTAAGATTTAAATTCAATGATATTGCATTAGAAAATACGATTCTGAGCGAAACTCAATATATTATAATATGCTACACTAATAATCCATTTCAAAATTTTACCAAATTACGAATGTAAATATTTAAAATAAATTTCAATTTCCTGCAACAAAACTTATTTAGTTATTAAGAAATAAAATAATGAAACCGTAATTTTGCCGATTTTCAAAAATTCTTACTTTATAAAGTTATGAAAAAAAATTGTCAGTCACGATTTTCAATAAAAACATTAAGTCGTATATGTCTAGACTTTGACAAAATTTTCAAACCAATAAACTAAAAATTGCAGGAAATATTAAATATATTTATAAAAAAATCCAAAACTCTATACTTAGTCAGAAAATCAACCATTTGTTTCTAAATTTTTTCTTGTAATGAAGTTCACCTAAGTTACTACTCATCACGAAACTAAAAAAAATAAAATAACAGAAATCATAATTTTGCCGATTTTCTACAATTTTGTTTTGAGTTTTTCCCCTCCCAAGGAAAAGCTTTTGAGAATTTAAAAAAATGAGCTAAATAAAGTACCAACAAATTATAAATTGTTATATAGTCGTTTCAAAAAAATTTAATTAAGTATTGTTTTTAATTCACAAGTTTTTAATACATTTTATCTTTATCATTTTATCTATTGTTTACGTGAATCGGCATTGGCATTTATACGTTTTTCTGTGGACATAAACCGACGTTTGGCTGTTCTGTACGAATCGCCCAACTTGTTGTGGCCATCACGAAACGGCAAGTTCACCACAAATCTACCGTCTTCGTTGCGCCGTACTGTCCGCAGGAAATGCTCCTGACACGCCTTTTCTTCCAATGTGTTATAATTCTTTTTATTTATATCTTTTAATCTCCAGAAACGGGATACTTGTTCTTCTAAATTATTCATTACTTGCTGAGATAATAGTGACACATTTACATTACATTTTACACTTTGTTTATTAGATAAAATTGGACCGGCAACAATCCAACCGAATTTTGTTTCTTTTAATGTCGGACCACTATCAATTAATTTAATTTGCGCATGACCTAGTAAATTCAAAAATAATTCGGCACCCATTAACATATCTATCCACTGCGGTTTGTAAAATGCACTATCGGCTAATGTAATATTATTTGGTATTTTTATCGCTTTACTATCGATTGCCATTAACGTAATGTTATTCGTAATACGCGGTATAATTAAACACATTATACGGGCATTGAACTCTGTCACTCTCGATTTTATATTTATCGTGATTGCAGACGTTATAGTGTGTTTAGTCTGTCCGATATCCGATACCTGAAACGTCACAATCAATTTTCCTTCGAGGTAGTTTTAATATTTGCGCCATATATTCGCTAACAAAATTGTTTTGCGAACCAGAGTCTAATAACACCTTACACAACACCGGGTTTTCATCTTTATCAAATACCTTTATTACCGCGGTCGACAATAATACTTGCTTATAATCGGTCGGAGCCGCAATGCTCGCTGTTAAGCTTACGTTATCTATTTTTGACGTTTCTTCACCGTTCTCCACCACCGCTGCCACCGCCGACCGTGTCTTTCTATCATCCATTAAATTTTTTGATTCTAAATGTAACAACGTGTTATGTGGTCTATGACATTTAAAGCACTTTTTTCCATCGCATTTTTTTCCGTTATGCGAACGAATACATACTTTACACAGACCCAATGAGTCTATTCTATTTATGCGGTCTGGAACCGATAATATTAGGAACGATGGACATCGATATATCGAGCGCGGTAACTGGCAATGGTAACACTTTAATTCACCCGCGGTGACCAATGCGCTTGTACGCAAAAACGTTCTTTTCGGTACTGAAGTCTTTCTAATATTTTCTCGTGAAGCATTTGTTTGCATCGAAGATTCGACGGACTCTAAAATTCGAAATCTTGATTGCAAAAAATTCATAAGTTCTCTACTTTCAGGGTCTTGAATTTTTGCTGAGGTGATTTCCCACTCTTTTAGTGTCTTTGGATCTAGTTTTGACGTAATTAAATATAATAAAAGTGATCCCCAACCCTTAGGCTCTTCACCTGCCGATTCCAGTACTTTCAGATGACCGGTTAATGAATCCATTAATCCGCGCAGCTGCACCGACGATTCCTTTTTAATTGGCTCTAACTCAAACAGTGCCTGCGTATGCGTTTGTATTAAAACTTTCTTATTATCATAACGCGCAATCAAACTATCCCACGCAATTCTGTAATTGATGGCTGTGGTTTGTAAACATTTAATGGCGTTTTCGGCGTCACCCTTAAGTGAAGATCGCAAGTAAAAGAATCTTTGTATATCAGTTAACGTTTCGTTATTATGGACTAAAGCCGAAAATACATCATAAAACATTGACCATTCTGTGTATATTAAACATTAAACACAGGAATTTGAATAGGGGCTAACTTTATTGTTGATTGTACAGGTTGTATATTACTACGGGAATCACCGTGATCGCTTATAGATATGGGTACATTATTTACTACTGTATCCGCGCAGCTGCTTGACGCTCTAGCAAGTTTCTCACACTTCGCGAGGTTTTTATAAAATAATTCTTCGAAGTCTCTACGATAATTTTCGGTTTCTTCACTTACGCCATCTTCTTCTTCTATGAAAGTCTGTACCTGCTGAAAGTCTTCCCAAGTTTCTTTTGCTTTTTCTGCTCTTAACTTTATTTGATCGATGTCAATATCATCACCACTATTATCTCGTAAATATGTTGCCAAACGCGTTAGACTTGCCTTTAATTGGCCGCGTCGCGCAATTAAAACCGTCAATTCAGTCATTATGTACGTGTATAAGAATGTTATTAATACACGACAATGTAGCACAGTTGACCTGCCTTGTATTTTCGAAATCCAGATGATATATAATATAAGATTATCGTAAATTTATTTCACAACTTTTCCAATTGTATATAGCGATTATGTCAATATTGATTTATTACCGTATTGAAATCTATGACTTGTTAACCCAAATGCGTTCGACACGTGCGGGATCGCGCTGAGCGCCGTAATTTCAAGGACAACTTATTTTAATTTCTTGAATTGCCAAATTTCGTCGAGTGCGAAATCTAAAAATAAGCGTTTGTACGTGTACGATATTTAGGAGAACGTCGGAAAATATTAATATGGAAAGGAATAGAATATTAGGATACATAATTGGCGAATTCTCTTACCCGACCTGAACTGGACTGGACTGACTGGACACGTGTTGTTCAGTTGAGAATGTATCAAAAAATACTATTTTCGCGTTATGCACAACAGCATGGACATATCAAATACAATAAAACGCTCAATCGCACTAGACGCGATATTCAATTTATTCGAAACTTAATTTTCGCGTTGTGCACTTTCGATAATATTTAAACTTAAATAACTTGATCGCACGTGTTTTGAGCACGAGATGCTCGAAATGTATTCACGCAGTATCGCCAATACCTCCAACGAAATCCGCGACCAAATCCTGTAGCTCAATAATCCGGATCGAAAGACCAAATGTTGGGGCTCAGGATTCAGGTTCCTTGATTAATAATTAAACAATTAATTTATGGACTGTATAGTTACTTTATTTTTACGGGGAGTTGCTCGCCCGACGATACTATTGCAACTGACTCAGGGAAACTCCCGTCGTCGCGATAATTGATATTATACACGAATATGTTGATAACAAAACAATATTATATAAATTGAGACGCAACACATAAAACTATATGTACTTTGTGTACCTATATATTGTTGTATAGCGGTGATAGCTGGTAATATGTTTTT
This sequence comes from Eriosoma lanigerum, assembly GCA_013282895.1. Taxonomy (NCBI): domain Eukaryota; kingdom Metazoa; phylum Arthropoda; class Insecta; order Hemiptera; family Aphididae; genus Eriosoma; species Eriosoma lanigerum. The sequence continues at coordinate 59,174,118 of CM023357.1, read as the reverse complement.
TTTAGTTTAATGCTGACTAGGCAAGTGCTTTGGCCACTGGCGTACATGACCGTGGGACCGGACGCTCGGGCGGCAATCCGCTGTCTCAGCGGATTCCACCCTGTGTGTTGCTCGTCCGTGAGCACCCATGGCCACGGCCGCGTCAGTGGTGTTTGGTTTGTGAAGGTAGTCGGACTTGGACAGAACATCTTAATATAAATCTAATGAACCTTATAATTTTAATCTATTATTTATTAAGTTAATTTTATTTGAGATAATAAAGTAAACATTTTTAAAACAGAACCTTGCTGTGATATCATCATTTAAAATAACCTTGGTACATCACCCGGTACATCAATATTATTCCATTTGAGAAAAAAAAATCACGTTTTAATTAGCTACCTATAAGTAGTTATTTATAATGCTGTGATCCATTTATAAAATGTATAAAAATTAACTTGAATAATGGAATATTGACTTTGACATTGACCATGATCGACATTTAGACCTTCTATATAATATGATACACATTTTATAATACCTCTTATACTTACAGATTCTACGCCACCAGAACGTGAGCCAATCGAATACTACGAAAGTAGTTTGCCAAAGTATCCTACAACATCTTTGACATTTTTAAGTAAAAAAATTTACTTTAATAAGTCAATAATTTAAAATTAAAGATACATAATTTTATGTTG
>CM023357.1:59149638-59166008 GCA_013282895.1 Eriosoma lanigerum | reverse complement strand
CAACATAAAATTATGTATCTTTAATTTTAAATTATTGACTTATTAAATTAAATTTTTTTACTTAAAAATGTCAAAGATGTTGTAGGATACTTTGGCAAACTACTTTCGTAGTATTCGATTGGCTCACGTTCTATTAGCGTAGAATCTGTAAGTATAAGACGTATTATAAAATGTGTATCATATTATATCGAAGGTCTAAGTATCGATCATGGTCAATGTCAAAGTCAATAATCCATTATTCAAATTAATTTTTATACATTTTTTAAATGGATCACAACATTATAAATAACTACTTATAGGTAGCTAATTAAAACGTGATTTTTTTCTCAAATAGAATAATATATGGGTACAAAGTACATATAGTTATATGATATATCGTTATTTTAATAATAATGATTAAAAACAAAAAATGCGTGAAACTAAAAGTTATTATGATATCTTGTTATAAAATAACATAAATCCTACAAATATCCATAAAAATTTAGTGCTATAACAAAACATATTCATTTTTTTAGCAAAATCACATTTTCACATCATTCGTTTATAAGTTAATATAATAATGTGTTACTTATTCTTTATATTTTAGTACAAAAATCAGTTAAATCCGTTCATTATATACGTAAATATGATATATTATAACTACAACTTTTTTTTTTTTCATATCTAGGTACTCAAAAAAGTAATATTCGAGTGCTTATTTAGAACTTGGGAGTGCTAAAAAACCCTAAACTACCCAATGTATGTCTACGCGTAGCACTATTCCTCACTCCATAATAATCGTATTTCTCAATTTCCCGTTTGTTACGTATTTATTTATATATTAATACAATACAAATTATAATTATTTATAAAAATAAATATATAATATTTAAATATCATAGAATGAAATTCCCAACATAAAATGTATTAAAAACTTGTGAATTAAAAACAATACTTAATTAAATTTTTTTGAAACGACTATATAACAATTTATAATTTGTTTTAATTGATTGATTTCCTGACTAAATATAGAGATTTTAACTATTTTCCAAAAATATTTAATATTTCCTGTAATTTTTTGTAAGCTTCTAAAATTTGAATAATTTTAACAGAAATGAATATCATGATATTTTTTTTATGTATGAAGACATTTTTTCGGGTAGAAATCATAGTCCGATTACCATAAGTAGGTTATGTTTTCGGTAGAAAATTGTATCTTGTTGGTACTTTATTTAGCTCATTTTTTGAAATTCTCAAAAGTTTTTCCTTGGGAGGGAAAAAACTCCAAAAAAATTGTAGAAAATCGCAAAATTATGATTTCTGTTATTTTATTTTTTTTTAATTTCGTAAGTAGTAACTTAGGTCAACTTCATTACAAGAAAAAATTTAGAAACAAATGGTTGATTTTCTGACTAAGTATAGAGTTTTGGATTTTTTTATAAAAATGTTTAATATTTCCCGAATTTTTTAGTTTATTGGTTTGAAAATTTTGTCAAAGTCTAGACATATACGACTTAATGTTTTTATTGAAAATCGTGACTGACAATTTTTTTTCATAACATTATAAAGTAAGAATTTTTGAAAATCGGCAAATTTACGGTTTCATTATTTTATTTCTTAATAACTAAATAAGTTTTGTTGTAGGAAATTGAAATTTATTTTAAATATTTACATTCGTAATTTACACACGTGGTAAAATTTTGGAATGGATTATTAGTATAGCATATTATAATTTATTGAGTTTCGCTCAGAATCGTATTTTCTAATGCAATATCATTGAATTTAACTCTTAAGTATAATAAACCACTGATTTCTCCGAGGACCAAAGGCATGAAGGAGGAACGTTCACAATCGACATCCCCACTTATCTTTTTTTAATCATTAAGTTCATTTAAAAGACAATGTAAAATGTAATATGGAAATAATAAATTAATCATAAATTTAATACTTGTAATAATTTAATAATAATTATATCATTTAATAATCATTATTATTAATTAGTAATCTTACCAGAAATTGTGATACCTGAGACAATGTAAATAATAAAAATACTTAATATGGAATTGCACGTAAAAAATGTCATGACTTTGTAATGTATAACTGATTAAAATTTAATGGATAGAATTCTTATTATTATAGCATATAATTCAGTTTACTGTATCAATATAAAATAAATTATTTTAGCATTAACAATTCCTTATAAGAGAAACAGCTTTTTATTTAATATCACTTGATTAAATATTACTAAGGAATTAAGATTTAATCAGATGTTTTTTATTTAGATTTGTTTTTTAAACACTTAAAATAAATGTATTCATTTTATTAATAATTAAAATATATAATTTAAACTATTTATTATAAAATGACAAATGTTTATTTTTACCTAATACAATACAACTTTGTGTCTGTGTACACAATTTTCATAACAACATAATATAAGAAAAAATATGGTTAAATTATATATTTGTATAATGTTTAGGTATAGTAACAAAGCAGAAATTTAGATTTATTAATCAAATAAATCAATTTATTTTTAAATTATTTTGTTCAAAAATGTAATAATATATTGGAATTGGTATTTGTTATAATAATAAAAAAGTGGTAAAGACTAATTATGGACGTTCTTCCTTCGTCCCTTCGATTTTCAGTGGAGAAAGAGAAATTATTAAGATTTGAATGCAATGATACTGCATTAGAAAATACGATTCTGAGCGAATCTCAATGTATGGCAATATATTATACTGATAATCCATTCCAAAATTTATCACGAATGTAAATAACATATGTAAATATGCAAAATAAATTTCAAATCCCTATGATCAATATTCAAGGAGTTATCATTTCATGATAAAAATTGTAAGTCACGATTTTAAAAATATTTTGTAAATAGATTAAATAGTATATGATTAGACTTCTATAAAAAGTTCATACCTTTAAACCAAAAACTACAGGTAATATTAAACATTTTTGGAAAAAATTTAAAGCTCTATATTTACTTCCCCCCCCCAAAAAAAAAAAAAAACAAAACCGTTCCAAATTTTCCTAAACGTAAATATTACCTATTTTAGTACTCAAATAATTTTCAAGTTCCTTCTATCAAAACCCAATTAATAATAAAAAAATTTGAAAATTTAAAATAACGGAAACCGTAATTTTACCAATTTTCCGTTTCTCAAGGAATAAACTTTTGGGAAATTCAAAAAATGAGCTAAAAAAGTATTAATTAGATAAAATTTAGTATAGAAAAGGTATTCTATTTGTGGTCATCAGATCATTATTTCTACCCGACAAAATGTCGAATAGAATTTGAAAGTAAAATATCGTCAAAAAAACATCTTTTTACAAATAATATACTCGTTGCTCCGCTCAGAATCTAATAAGACAGAGCAGGTCCGTATTAATATATTTTTCCGCTGGGAGTACTAAAAAAATGCCACCCAAATATTTTTTTTATTATTTATTGGATATTTTAATGTGTGTAAAATTCTAATATAAAAACAGAATCAATCATTACTTTTTTGTTTTGATAAATGTTAAATAATTAGATCAGTTTTTTTTTTTACATACAACAGACAACTGATGTTTTATTACTTCAATGATCATAAATTTAACTCACTAGATTCCATTAAATTCCATAATTTTACATTGAATGCAAAACGATAGTAAATTTTATAAAACATAAAAACAAAATTATCAATTATGTATTAATAACTTTTTCTGCCAAAACTTTTATAAATTGTTCGTATGTAGAGAATGATAAATAAAAATAGGAATTACCTTTCCCGTGATTATTATCATACTTTGAAATATGCTTCGATTAAAATGGGTCATGTTCAACTATTAATTCTATTGTCAGAATACAATTTACATAATTCGCAGTAGGGAATTCAAACTTTTTTACATTAGGTACCTGTATTTCTAAGTGGCAGTCCGTAGCTTATCAATTACTTTACAACTGAATAAACTCTAGTTAGTACACAATCCTAATAATTTTTATCTTTCTCTATTTGACAAATTAACTTTTCCTAAATCTGAAGCTAGTTGTTTCATTTAATTAGTGCATAACATAAGACTGGGGGAAATTTTCATATCTATTAATTTTTTTTGGGTGTTTCCAATCACAAAAACCTTGTTTAGAAACTCTAATTTTATTTTCAAATAAAAGACAAGGAACACAAAATATGGAACCCTTAATTTTTTAATATGATAAACATTCACGTCCACAAATTGCACCGTTGGTAAGTGCAGTTTTAAAAAACTTTATATAGGTACCTGCACGTTAGTGAAGTTATCCCCACCATATTGTCCAATTCACTCTAAATATGTGGTAATATTTTACATATTAATTGCAAATAATTGCAAATTCATTTTAAGAATTTGCAAATTTATAATAAAACTAAAATTGGTTTATTATAATTATTTAGATTTGAATGCAATGATATTGCATTAGAAAATACAATTCTGAGTGAATCTTAATATATTACAATATATTATACTGATACATTACAAAATTTACCACGAATGTAAATTATATATGTAAATATGTAAAATAAATTTCAAATCCCTACGATCAATATTCAAGGAGTTATCATTCCCTTTCAAGGAATAACTTATGAGAAATTAAAAAAATAAGCTAAATAAAGTACCAACTAGATGAAATTCGGTATAGAAAGGATACCTTATTTATTGTAATTGGACTATTATTTCTACCCAAAATAAGGTTTTCATACATTAGAAAAAATAAATCAATAAAAAGCCAATTTAAATTGCCGATTTTCCGATTCTCAAGGATGATAATAATTGTCAGTCACAATTTTCAAAATATGTTGTAAAAAGATTAAGTAGTATAGATTAGACTTTGATAAAATATTCAAACCGATAAACCAAAAATTGCAGCAAATACTAAACATTTTTGGAAAAATGTTCAAAGTTCTATATTTAGCCAAAAAAATCAACCAATGCATTCCAAAATTTTACTAACCGTAAATATTACCTATATTTGTACTCAAAAAAATTTCAAGTCTCTTCGATCAAAACTCAATTAGTAATTAAAAATTTTTTAAAAAATTAAAATAACGGATACCGTTATTTCGTCACATTTCTGCTTCTCAAGAAAAAACTTTTGGGGAATTCAAACAATGAGTTACATAAAATACCAACTAGCTAAAATTTGGTATGGATAGGGTATTCTATTTGTAGTCATCAGACCATTATTTCTAACCCGACAAAATGTTTTCATACATCAGAAAAAAAAATAATCCTATAAAAAAAAAATTTTCATTCAATTTCAAAATATTTTGTAAAAAGATTAATAAGTATATTATTAAGTTTCTTTAAAATTTTCAAATCGATAAACCCAAAATTGTAAGTAATATTATTTTTTTTTTGTAAAAAGTTCATAGATCTTTATTAGGCCAAATAATCAACTAATCTGTTCCAAAATTTTACCAAACTTGTATATTACCTATGTTAGTACTCAAAAATTTTAAGTCCTATGGTCCAAACTCAATTAGTTATCACGAAATAAAGAATAAAAAATTACGGAAATCGTAATTTTACTGATTTTTTGCTATTTTCTGGTAATTTTTTTTCTCTTAGGAAAAAACGTTTAAAATATTCGAAAAATAAGCTTTATGAAGTATCAAGATGATACGATTTTCTATCGAAAGCTAACCCTACTAGTGGTAATCGAACAATTATTTCTACCCAAAAAAATATTTTCGTACATAAAAAAAAAAAAAACATCTTTGTTTGAAACAATACATTCCTCGCTCCGCTCAGAATCTAAAATACAATATTGTCGATAAATATTGACGTATGTTTATATATGTGTACGATTTTCATATAAAATATATTTTATCTACGTATCACAATTTATTTATTAGTTTAATTCAGAAAAAATGAGAAAAGAGGCTAAGAGCTATATGTATCACGTGTGGAGAATGCATTTTATGTGTCATCTAAAAATATATTTGAATAATAATATTTTCTCCACAAATAAATTGTGTGCAATAATTAATCCATATGTTATCACGTCTTTACACTTACAAAAAAGAAATACTTAGGCCCAGCGCACACTGAAAGGGCAAAATCGCTCCGAACTGGTCGAAAAAGTTTGGAGAAAATTTAAACATATTATCCAAAATAATTTACACGCGCATTCAGATTATCTGTCAACATCAAAACACGATAAGACAAAATAAAACATGATGGTCAGGTTCTAATTTTATTTTGATCAAAATACGATAACAAGTTTCTCATCATTATACGAAAAAACTAATTGAACACATGTTCATTACGTATCAATCACACGTTTTTATTTTTTTTATTTTTAAGTTTTAATATTATAATTTAAAAATTTAAATATTTCATAATGTTTATATTTCAACTCGTTTTCACGCAATCACTCATTCAATTAGAAATTGTATTATTTTATATATTTTAGCAGATAAATTGATATAGAAGAATGTACTAGAAAAATGTACTGATAAATGTCAATAATTATAAGAAATAGGCACTTCATGGTGGAAACCATAAATATTACTCAGAAGAAGATCTACGGAAAAATGAGTGATTTATTATAATTAGGATTTAAATGTAATGATATTGTATATTTGCATTTAAAAAGACGATTCTGAGCAAAACTCAATCAGATATACAATATATACTGATAAATGATAATCTGTTCCAAACCTTATCACGTGTGTAAATCCCTATGAAATTACTTAAAACGATTTTTGTCGATTTTTTTCCTCCCGTTATGATAAAGTTTAAATGACTGTTTTAGTGTTTTTTAATATTATAAAATGACGATTCGAACGAAAATGAGTGTGTCGAACGAATTATTATGGTACGCAGGTGTTTTTTTTTTTAACGAGTTTTTATATATTATATTAGTTTTGATCGTCATTGCTGTGTTAACATGTCTACAGCAAGAGCGAGTAACAACGAGAGCGCGTAACGCGAAAAATGTGACCTTCGTAGTATAGTTTTGCTGTTTTAAACGTTAAAATGTCCGTACAACCATTACTTGTAACCGATTTGTGTATTTTTTATGAATTTTGTAAATAATATAGCGGATATAGCGTATTCGAAAAGCGCTGCCACCGCAGTCAAACGGGTTTAAATATATTGAAAATCTCGCTACCATTTAGTATTAGGTAGGAGGGTGAGCAACCGGGGTTCGAATCACCCGCTAAAAAATGTGAATAACACTCTGGAATTAAATAACTATGTTACTGGTGGTGTAAATCAACAGATCCAGCAACAACGTTTGGGATTTACGATTTTTTTTTCGGACTATGTATTGTATTTGATATAGGATTTAACTAACCTAAATACTAATAATGGCCAAATCCACAATTTGACAACTATGGTGTCAAAATTATTCTACAACTGCGATGTTGAGTAGTCCAACAATTTTTCGTATATCTTTGCGAATAAATTGTTTATCGGATTTTAAAAATTTTCCTAAATTTGGTTTATATAATATTCTTTGATATATATTTCATTATAAACATCGTTGAGAATTTATATGCGCAACGAAGTCGTACACTAACGACGTAACACGATTGCCGCATTTTAATTGCTTTGACGAATAATCGATTTTAATCTATTTATCCTTGAAAGACAATATTCAAGAATTGCAGAATTCCAAACGTAATAAATTTTTCGCCAAAAGGTGTCACTTGTGGACACTAAATTACGGACGCCTCTAATTCCGTCGAAGGATATATTTTATATTATAATTATTTAACTTTATTATTGAATATGAATCTAACGTCAATAAATATATAAAACATTATACAAACTTGCCCCTCTTTCTGATAGGTGTCTTAATTTTGACATAAATTTTGTTCAGCGGCTGATTGAAGGTCGAATTGATGCCCCACGGATCCTTGCTGGACTTAACTTTTGCATTCCCAGTAAAACTAGGCATCATTGTAATTTTTATGTACCCTCCTACAAATCCAACTTTTCCAGGAATGCACCTCTAGTTAAATTGATGTATAGTTCTAATAGTCATACTTACTACGAAGGTTCATATTTTTCTTAAAATTAATAATTAATTTATGTGTTGTATGTGTGTTTTGTCTGTTACACATCTCTTTCTCGTGTAATTTTGTAAAAGCCGTCTGGCGTTAATTATAATAAATAAATAAATAAATAAAACAGTATTAACTAAATTATTTATATGAAAATACCATTTAAGTTCATATTTAATGACAATACCGAGATATTTTATTTACACTTTCAATAGATTCACATTTACAACGAATATCAGTTTTATACATTGATGAATGAATAAATACTTTTAAATTTGAACTACCTACCTCACTTTTAATATTAAATACCGATTTATGAAGATTTAATCCTAAAAAATTATTATTAAACCAAGATTTGACATTATTCATAATAGTATTAGCTTTTGAAAATAAAGAATCTATATCAACAACATGAATTAGATTATCTGTATTGTCAATATAGCAAAAAATATTAGTAATATTATCAAGATTCAGTGATTCATTAATGTAAATAATAGATTAGTGGGAGCCAAGAACCGTACCTTATTTAACTACTAAGGCATTACTCAGAGAGATATTTTAACTATTTTAATTTGATCATGTCAATAAGAATTTAACAAGTCATACATGTTACATCTTATACCAATATAATTTAATTATTTTTTAAAGAATTTAATGATTCACACAATCAAAGGATATTTTACATCCAAAATAATTCCTATACTTTTTAATTATTATCAAGATGTTTATGAATACATTTTTTAACAAAAAATAAAGCATCATTAGTTGATTTAGCACATAGAAAACAGAATTTATTTTTTGAGAAAAATTAAATTTACTCTTGTTCGTCCGTATTAAACACATACGGCCAATTAACTTTTATTAAGGGTATAGCAGTAAATTCTGAGGCCAAACGACGATACACAAGTCTATCCAATTTTTCTGTGAATGAAAATGCCTGGTGTATTTGAATTGAATCCGTTGCACTTGAAACTACCTTTATTTTGAATGTTTCAGGATTTATTGATATCCAATCAAATTGTTGACAATCATCTGTGTACACAGAAATAATTATGAGATTAAACAGTGAACACTTTTATATTTTTAATATTAATTATGACTTCAACATTATGTAATATTATTATTGAAAACTATTTGTCTTTGATATTTAAAAACTTTTTTGCAAATTCGTAAATTGCAAGACTAAAATAATTCATTAAATAATATTAAATTAAATTAAAATTAAAAAAAGTTAATTTTAAATTTTAAATATTATATTGTTCAAAATATCAAAATATCGCAATCATGTAAAATTTATGTTTAATGTATCACACAAGGGGAATAATATATTTAATTTATTTGTATGTAATTAATTTATGCCTAATTATGCTGAAAAATAAAAATACAAACTCATTTCATAGGAATCAATTTTGCCACTATCTAAAAATAATAAAATAAATTATTCACATTTTTATATTTATGTCTCATGGGGGTACTATAATTTAGAGGAACATAGACAACGAACATATGGAGCATTATCGTGGGGTTAGTATTTTGACAGGTTACTAATAATTTCAGAAAATCAATGGTGCTTACGGATTTACTAATTGGAACCTAAAATTTACACTCCATACATGGGACTGAAATTATGACGTTAATTGCTTCTTGTAATCGAAGAAAATTGTATAATTGTATTATTATTTACCGCTGTATAAGGATCAGGTAAAATGACACGTTAAAAAATAAATTGTCCGATTACCATAATTTGGGTATGTTTATAAAAAATCATAATAATTTCGTCATAATTAGGACAAAATTGATTTTAGTTTTCTATGTTAACATAATAATATAGGTTATATAATATAATTTAAGTATGTGTGTATGATTATATTTGTATATTAAATTCTGAGCGAGGCGATCTGAAATTTACACAGTGCACACAAACTAAAAAAAAAGTGAACGAAGTACGTAGGTCTTATAAGTACTAAATTGATTTATTTGTAATAAGAAATAATAAGTATTGACTATAATTATTGATTTTATACAAAAACCATAATAAGTAATATCTAGATTTTTATGTAGATCTAGTATTTTGTGAGTAAAAAAATATACCTTTTAATGTCTTAAAATAATTATTGTAATCTAAAAAAAATAAATAATCATAATAAAAAATTTCGTTGGATCACTTCCAAAGAATGCCTATTTTATATGTTATTAATAGCATTATTATTTATTATTATTATTATTTTATTTTATACACGGGATGAACCCTTTTAACAAAAAATATACATAAGTATATAAAATACAATTAAAATAATATAATATTAATTATATAACTAAAGTATACTTAATTATATACAACACAATTTAATATAATCTAATATACTTAAAAAAAAACAAAACAAAACAAGAAAAGAGAAAAAAAAAGAGAAAAAAAAAAAAAAAAAATTTAAAGAAGATTAAATATAGTCGAAGATATACACATTACCTGCAGCCATGAGAAGATTAGAGGGAGAGTTTAATAAATAATTTTTATTTGAAAAAGAAGGGTAGAAAGGTTTTGGGGATCTAATATTAAGGTTATTTATTTTAAAATTTATTAATGAAAGTAATTCCGGACATTCAATGGAGCCTGATATTAGTTTTTGCAGAAATTTAGATAGTAAGAGTAAACGACGATCGGAGAGTTGTGAGATATTAAGAAAATTTAAAACATTGATATATGTGCCGTGAAGAGGTCTGTTGATATTGAATTTAAATGAGATAAAACGTAAAAAGTTATTTTGGACAGATTCTAGAGTAAGATTTTGTTTTGATGTGTTATTTATCCATATAAGGGGGCAGTACTCAAGAATAGACCGGACAAGGGAGAAGTAGAGAATTTTTAAAGGAACAGAATCTGAAAATGAACCACAAGCACGTTTTATAAACCCTAAGTTACGAAAAGCTTTATTCTTGATCATTTCAGTATGGAGAGAAAAATTTAATTTAGGATCAAAAATTATACCTAAATCTTGAAATTGATTAACAAGCTCAATATTAAAAGTAGAAATTGTATATTGAGAGTTAATAGGGTTCTTGATAAGGTAAAATCTCATAAATTTACATTTGTGAAAATTTAAAAATAAATGATTGTCATAACACCACAAAAGTAGGTTATTAATATCCAATTGTAAATTAAAAGCGTCTTCTTCAGATTTAATCATTTTTACTAATTTAGCGTCGTCTGCAAAGAGAAGGATATTAGAGTTGGTGATCACACTAGGAAGATCATTTATAAATATATTAAAGAGAAGAGTTGACAGATGGTCACCTTGAGGAACACCAGAAGGAACGTTGAACTGTGTAGAGGTAAAGTTTAGATATTTAACAATTTGGAGACGTTCTGATAAGAATGATTGAAACCAATTAAGTAGAGAACCCGAGAAACCAAATATTTGTAGTTTTCTTATAAGAATAACATGGTTGACTTGATCAAATGCCTTAGCAAAATCAGTATAGATAATATCAGTTTGTGCATTCAATTCAAAAGAATGTAGGATAATATTTTTCACTATAGCTAAATTATTACAAGAAGATTGTTTGGGAGTAAATCCATATTGATAAGTTGAAAGTAATGTAGAACAGAAGTTTGATAATTTTGACGAGATTAAATGTGAAAATAATTTAGGTATAACAGATAACTTAGATATCGGGCGATAATTCGAAATTAGTGAAGCGTCTCCTTTTTTTAAAATTGGCGAAATAAAAGAAGTTTTCCAAATTGATGGGAATATACCTTTATTAAGAGATAATTTAAATATATTAGTCAAAACTGGTGTTAAGATAAATCTACAGTTATAAAGAAAAATAGACGGTATACCATCAGGGCCTGAACTAGAACTGGGTTTGAAATTAGAGATCAAATTAAGGACATCCAGTTCAGTGAAGGAAATGGAATTTATATTTAAAGCGGAATTTAAATTAATATTATTATCATTTAAAGAAGAGGAATTAAGGGTAATGTACATTTGAATAGGCATCAGAGAAGTATCTAGCGAAAAGGTTAACAATATCAGTACCATTATTTACGACTGTTGTATTTAATGATAATGATTGAGGTAGTGTATTATTATTGGTAGAATTTTTTATAAACGACCAAAAATATTTCGGATTGTCCTTTATAGAAGATTGAACTTTATTTATATAATTTTTATAGTCGGATTTGGCGAGTATTTTGCATTTAGCTCTTAAATGAGAAAAAGCAATATAATCAGAGATATTTTTATATTTTTTATACACTAGGTGCATAATTTTTTTCTCCTTTAAAAGTAATTTTAAAGAATTGGAATACCAAATTGGGTAAGTACTATTATATACACGCTTCTTAGGAACAAAAATATTTATAGCACCGTGTAATATTTTATATAGTTGATCAACTACGTTGTTTATATCGGAGGAGATAAAATTAATAATATTAAGTGAGTCGCCGATATATTTAATAATCCTAATGTAATCACAATTTTTAAAGTCATAAATAATATTATATGGAGTTGATAATATATTGAATTGTTCATATTTTAACGAGATATTGAGAGCTGGGTGGTGATTATCTATAGGTAGCAATGGATCGGGGTCATTAGTGACAAATAGGTGTATATTAGATATGACTAAATCTAGAGTAACATTATTGTGGTTACGCAAAACGTTAAATTGATTAAAATTAAACTGGGATAACATACTAATAAAATACGAATCTATTGGAGACTTACAATTTATTGGCAACGTATAAGGAGACCAATTTAAGGAGGGTAGATTAAAATCGCCAAAAACAACAAATTTAGCTTTTGGGTTAGTTATAAAAAGTTCATTGACAGCCTTGAAAAATTGTTCATATAGTGTTAATGGAGAGAGAGGCGGAAAATAAACACAACTTAGAATCAAAATATTAGGACCTAAATTAAGTTGAACAAAAACATATTCGACATTTTTAACAGAAACATTTAAAACTTTACATATTAATGTAGATTTAATTGCAATCAACACACCTCCACCTCGACCTCTTGAGCTGTTAAGTGAAGATCTATCACAGCGAAAAACTGTGTAGTTAGTGAAGTTTAGTTGAGTAGTGGATATGGATGAAAAGAGCCAAGTTTCCGAAAAAGCGATGACATCAAAACCAGAAGTGCATAAAAGTGGAGTAAGAGTACTTAATTTTGAAACCAGACTCCTAACATTTTGGTAATAAAGTTGTAACTCGGCGAAGCTTATTAGTTTTTTTGAACTGTAGATGTGATTATTGATGGAATGCCCTTGAAATATTTAATTGTTAGATTTGACTCACCATTAGAACGCCTATTATTTAATTCATTACGCAGATTTTGAAAAAACAAACGTTGTTTGGGAGTTTTGTCACTTGTTATTTTAATTTCATTAAAAATTTGGTCAGATTTTAATTTTTTCGATGAACCCAAAATCTTGAAAACATCAGAGGCTGAATTTAGTGTAATTTTCAAAGGACGTGTTTTCTCACCAATTTTGCCAAGTCGCTGAACTACAATCGGTTTGATGTCTAAAACGAGTTTATGAAAAATACGCTCTGCTGTTGAAATGTCAGTGATATTAGAATCATTGGAGACATCAGGAACATTAAATAAAATTACGTTTTTAGAGCGGGCTTGGCGGTCCATGAAGTCCGAAAATGAGTCGTCTTCAGAAGTGGAACGGTTGAGTTCAAGGGCTTCAAGTCGAACGGACAATTTATTTAAATTATTACGGAGAACGACATTTTCATCTTTAATAGCGGATATATGAAAAAAAACTTCAGTAAATTTTTGATCAAAAGAGTTTAATTTAGTATTTTGTTGATTAACGAGATTAATTAGTTTTGATTGTTCTGATTTTAAGACATTTAATTGTTCCATAATTACTTTAAAATCCGAAGAAGTTGTATTATCCGACTGAGTGCCCGATTTAGAAATTATAGTGTGTTTATTTTTTTTTACACAGTTTGGGCATGACCAAGTTTTTGTCACAGAATTTAGATAGTCGAGATCATCTTGGTTTATTTTTACGCAATGCATGTGGAAAATACCTTTACATGATAAACAAGTAACAGACCCGGCTTCGGCTCGTTTTAAATTAATCGCACAAATTGCACACGAAACCATTATTAATATTAGAAACAGCGATAAGAGACAGACGTTAGGTAATATACGTGTGCACACGACAGCAGACAAAACGTATATGGTTTAGGCCTAACCTAACCTAACCTAACCTATGTAACCCATTTCTGTAAATAATTTTCGTTTAAAAAACAAATAAAATATGTAATACATTTTAAAATATTATCACACCTAACATCGCTTTTCATACCTTCATCTACTAAAAATAATTGTTTTTTAATTCTAATTATAAGTTATAACTACAATAACATAATAATAACTCATATTGCACTATAATAAAAGTTATAATATTTTATGGTACACTATATACTACAGTGATATAAATATTTTGACTTAATTATATTATTAATATTTCCATATCATTATTTTAAATGGTTGTTTAATCAAAGAAATAAAGATTCAACATATCAGTGTATACAGTTATACTGCTACTGCTTTATAATATAATCACACCTACCAACGATAAATTATATCTTTTAGAATAGATATATAACTACGATTATAAATGATTTGATGTGTTCAAGAATATATATAAATGAGTAGCTAGTTATAATATAATGATAATAAAAATTTAATATTACATACTGTAAACGTTAATATTAAAATAATTCTTGTCTGTAAAGTCATAGATAATATATTAAGTTTAAAACAGTGAAGATAATAATAATAATCATAATCATAATCATTAAAATAATAATGTATAATATAAAAATATTCTCATATCATAAATACATTTCATTAGATATGTTTAATTTAAAATCACAGGAAAAAAAACTAGTGATAAAAATATCGTTTTGTCACAAAAATTATGTGGTATGGTTTTTGTTGACACATTGTGTAGTAAGTAATTACTAAAAAAGAACACAAGCCGAAGCCGTGCATGGAATAAAGCATAATATTTGTGCGTTATATTTATGATTCGAAGTTCAGTGTTGGACATTTGAATTGTCTGATATCATTAACAATGTAATCCATTCAGTGTATCTTATCTTTACAAACATTTTTGATTAGCAATTACAATACCAGTTAGTTAGACTACTTGTGTGAGCTCTTTTAGTGCTATGAGACGAGATAAAATATGCCTAAGAACAACCATGACTCAAGATCGTTTAATTCTTTACTCTCATTAAATATAGAAAAAGTTATATCAAATAAAATTGATACTGAAATTATTGCCAATATATTTGATGAAAAAGAACGTAGAATTTTGTTTAAATAAATTATCATGAACTGTTCTTATTATTTGTGTGAAAATGAACTATGAATGTTCATTGTAAATTTGTGTAAGTAGTAGGTAAAAATATGTAAAAGGATAATATAACTACAATCTCTTATAGATACAAGTATAATAATAATTAGGATGTTATGCACAGAAAAAATATAAATGTATATCGAAATTCTTATTGCTGGTTAAACCATATTTTAAATGTAGTTTAAACAAAGCCCTACACGAGTCAATTTATATACAAATGTCTAGGGATTTATTCCTCACTATTAAAAACGAGTTAGTTGCGCCTATAGCTAAATATATAAGTATGTTAGCAACTTTTTAAAATGTTGTTATAGTTAGTGCATGTATTTTTATTGCATGATATTTCATGAAAGAAAATCTCAGCTGTCAGTGATCCATAGAGTAGATTATAATTACGTGCTTAAATCATGTGAAATATCTCGCACAATATTTATGTGTGTCCAATCATTATCGTTATTTGTTAGGATAATGATTGATAATGAATTTACTGCCAGTGGCCGACATGACACCTGCGTATTACAAAGTTGCTATTATACTTATATATTTAACCATGATTATATCTACCTGATGGCTAATAGTGTCTAATATCCATAAACAGGTTAACCCAAACTAGTCCGTTACGCGATGATTAATATTATCATTCTAATGCTCTACTCGACTACTCTATTCGGAAGTCGGAGTGGTGGAATTGTTTATTTAAAACATTGTTAATACCTAATGTATAATAGTCAAACACGGTTTAATAAACTAATATTAAAAAAATATTCTATTTCCATTTATTCTATTTTTTTTCATTGAATCGTGAAGTACATATGGATGAGGTTGATGTTTAACATTGTTTTAAATTTTTTTTATCGCACTCCCTTACCAAACTACTACGAACTTTCACTGATTCCTTCTTTTATCAAGATACATAGTTTAAAATTGCTATGTTTCTTCATAATATCATAT
>CM023357.1:58898312-59143986 GCA_013282895.1 Eriosoma lanigerum | reverse complement strand
TGTATAAAACATTCTTTAAATTATTTTTTTAAGAATAAAAACACTTGTGGTGTATATGGTTCAGGTTGTCAAGGTGAAATAAATAAAGATTATAAATAACTATATATTATATACTATAAATATATGTGTTCTTTTAATGGCGAAAGACCTAATAGCCCTAACATAGTGTCAACCGAAACGTTAATTTTTAATGAAAAAAAAAAAAGGTAACCTAACCTATCTAACCTATCTAATCTAACCCTAACTACGGGTTTGATCTACGCAATGATTCAACTAATCATAATTTTGTATGTACCTATAATACATCTTCTTCATATCATTTACGGCTGCTCTCGAATTTTCCTTCAAGACATACCCATGCAACATATCCCCTACAAAGTTAGTGTTTCATATATTTATATTAAATATTATTCAACGTTGGTTTCTATCGCATATCGATTTCCCGTCCTCACTAACGTGCAAGTCACTAGAGAAAACTGCTTATCAGGACCTATTTTGGCGAACAATTCTAATATACTTTATTTAGATATAAAATATAAATTTGTTTAGTTATTTTAATAATATGTGGTTATTCATTTTTTAAATTTACGCCAAACAACTATTATTATTATGGTATCATTCAAACAAATTCATGTTTCATTATAAGTGTTAAGTACATATAACATTAAAATAATGGAAAAAGTTAATAAAAGGAACAATATTAAAAAAATTCAAAACAACAAACACAAAAACAATTATTCTGAAACATTGTATTTGATTATTGTAAACTAGCAAATGGTAATAACCACCAATAAATAATAAATGTATAACTTAGTTAATTTTTCTTATGTGGCACTTACTTTCTATATTTTTAATCGTCGATATAAAATCAGAATATATACATAATAAATTTTTATAGTGGCCAATCAACATGTTTGTTTCTTTTGAAAAAATTGGATCTTTAATATTAAATTAATAATGAAATACTTTTAACATTTTAATTTTAAATAATATTAAATAATATTAAATGGGAAAATGTACGATGATACATTTCTAGTCATTAAAAAAATAATTATTATTATTATACTTTACTGTAGTATTTCTCTATGTTAGAAGTATAGTGATAATTTTCCCACGCAGCAAAAAAAGTGTTATGCAGCACACTAAGAATAGCATTGTCATTTAGCTGTTCCATAAATTCATTAAGCTCACTTTCATCTGTTAATACTTTAATTATAAATCAAATTAATTAATATTTGGATTGTTATAAAATTTCATGTTGTATTAAAATTAATCAATTGTTATTTATTTATTTTTGTTAAGAAGGACTTTCGTAAATAATAAGAGTGTTTGATTATATAAATATTTAGCACCAGTTAAAAAATTTAAGTATTAAGAATAGAAAATAACGAAACAAACACTAATTGTACAATACTAACAAAATGTGTATTATATGTAATAAAGACATTTTATATAATTAGTCAGTTAATCAAATGAGAAATATATATTTTAATTATAATTGTACATTTATTTCTTATTTGGGACTATTATATTATAATATTTGACATTATAACAAATGACTTTTCAAAAACAATATTTTTATAAAATTCAATGTTAAGACAAGTCATGCTATAAAAATTGATTTGTTATTCTTACCGTTAGGGATATTAAGTTACTCTATACCCCGGGCCAGTTAGACCCAGTCCGCCACTTTCCACATAAAGTGTAATATGTACTATGGTCTTAAAAATAAAAATTTGGACAGTGACTAATACCAAGGTTTCTCCTTTCTCCATTCAGTCCTCCGATAGGTTAGTGGTAGCATATTTTGTATTATATTATAATATGCAATGATATTGCATTTCAAAAAAACAATTCTGTCCGATACATAATATACCTATAATATTTTTTTTTTATACATTTTATTTATTTATCAAATAATGTGCAACAAAAAAATTAGTTGTCGAGAAACATTTAAAATGGAATTCAACAAAATTCCAATTCTCGAAAATTTTACAGTATTTCAACCATTTTTCAGTAGTTTTTTTTATGAAAATGAAAAACATTCGAGAAAAAATAATTCGAAAAATGAAATAAATAAAGTACTATACAGATTCCATTCCCTACAGAAATCATACTTTAATTCTGATATTCGTATCATTATTTGAACTCGAAAAAGTGACTTCGGGTATATAAAAAAAAAAAACACACGTTATTTAAAAACCAATACACTCTGCACTTCGCTCAGAATCTAAAATAAGTAACTAGTTATGTACTTCATATTGGTAAGGTTTATTTTAAACGTTTGTTTTAAAATTTTAACTTATTAATTTGTATTGGAATAACGTTATTTATCTTTTTGACGCCTTATAATTAATTGGTTTATTAAACCCACCATATATGCGCTTTGGCACGTCCTGAAGAATTTGGGACCAAGGCAAGGACAAATTGCGAGGCCTAAAAGTTAAAATCTTAGGTAAGGTGCCTACCTACAAGCTAGAAATTATGTTCAGGGTATTTTATATTGTCATTATTATGATACTGATTGGGTAATTCTTCAAATTTTCTCAAGTTTTCGAATAATTTAAAAAATAGACGTTATATAATATATTATACACTATTATACACATTAATCATAAAATGATAGTTTTGATGGGCTGAAAAATTTTTGAACTAATTGCACCGCTGGTATTTAACTTTACTATGAATTTAATTAGTATTCATATATTAATAAAAAAAACAAATTATTTTTATTTTTTGACTAAATTTGTTGGATGCTATAATATAAGATAAACGTAATAATCATTCTTACTTGTTATCACATGCGAACAAACTTTTTCTGGATTACCCGAATAATCTATATCAAAAATTTTCAACAAGTTATGATTATTACTATTAAAAAGTAAAACATATTAACACAGGTAATATCATTTTGTATGTATAGTTTTGAAATTAAATGTTAGTTATATGAATTTTATTTATGTGAATTACTAAATTTATATTTGTTATAAAATATGTATAATCTATTACCTGACTTCCATATATCATAAATTATATTTTTAGATTTCCAATACTGCGAGCTAATCAAATTCTTCAAACATTTCTTGAATTTTTTATAAAATCTGTCTTTATTTTCCTGCTCACCCACGGTACAAAACTCTAATTTTATATTTTTATATTAAAAATATTATCAAATAGCAAACGCTTATAAAAGTTACCTTCAAAAAATATTTCATAATAATTATTAATTTTATTAATTGAATATATTATCAAAATAAATAACTAATCGTGATGAATTAAAGATATAATTAAATCATATTATGCAAACAATGTTTCCATTGCATTAAATAAACAACATTTTTTTTTTTTTAAAAAAAAGCTTTTTTTATAAACGTCTTACAATAATAGTTCGCGTAATTAATAATTTAATATTATTGTATAAATCGTAAGAAATATTAGTTGATTTAAAGTTAACTTTAAATAATAATGTGTAATATACGTATTTATTAAACTATCGTTATTTTTTATCATTATATTTTGTATTACAAATCTTTTAATAATATTTAACAACTTTTATGAAATATTTTGTTAAAATAAAAAATTTAATTTTTCTAATGTTACCATTTAAATCATAATACAAGTTGAGCATTTTTTGTCCTATATCTGTTGGACTATAGATATATTTGTCTAGAATATTTCAAAAATAAATTAATATAAACGTTAATTGTTAGCTATAATTTATACCTTACTACAATAACTATAGCTTTGTTATTACAGAAATTTGCATTTGTTTTTAGATTCGTATAAAACATAACTTTTTCATCATAAAGCTTAAATTTAAATATTATTTTTTGGCCTTTCTATTATAACTAGCAAACGGCATATCGATTTCGTCGGTATGTCGCCTGCGGCGTACACATGACTCTTTTTGTGGAGGTTCATTATTTCATATTTATGGGAATTTCGTAGTTTTGCCCGCCTTCGGCGGTTTTAATGCGTCCGCAATCTAGTGATCTACAGGAGACACCTTTTGGCGGTTATTCGATTACGTTTACTAATTATGAAATAATTAAATTTGTCAACCTGCGCAAATCCAGAAAAATCTGATACGGGGGAATTTGATTTCCTGTTAGGAGAGCGGTAACGTCGCACACAGAAACATATATTGACGGCAAGTTAATTTCGTCGTGAGTGTACGACTTCGTCGCACCTGCAAGTTCATGTAAGGTAATCATAATGATGCTTTAGTGTTATCTGGTAATCTTGCGGAAAACTGGCGAGTTTCTCGTGAGGCCTTAGAAATTTATTTAGTTGCGTCTGGTTTGATGACTACATCAAACAAGCGTCAAGTGCCGATCTTGTTGAACATTGTTGGTAAAAATGGTCTGGACAGGTATAACACTTTTACTTTTACTAATGAAGATGAGAAAAAAAATTGAATATGTATTAACAGTGTTCGAAAATTATTGTAACCCGAAAAAAAAATATTCTACACTCCAGGTACTTATTTTATAAGCGAGTTAAAAAAGATAATAAGTCTATAGAAGAGTTTTTGGTGACATGTCGTGGATTAATGAATGATTGTGAGTTTAAATCAAAAGAAGAAATTTTACGTGACAAAATCGTGGACACTAAGAATGGTGATATGCGTGACAAACTAATTAGGCAAGCTGATGTCCCATTGGACACAGTGATTGAAACTTTACGGCTTGCTGAAATACAAAAGAGAGAGAGCTGAACCAAATGAAGACAATGGTAACAAGGGAAATTAAATTTGTAGAGTTCATTCTAAGAGATGTGGTGATAAACGGTCATATGAACAACGGCAACAAGAAATGAAGAAATGGAATAACAGTAATAATGGACGCGGTGATCATGGAAGAAAATATGGTGAACAGGTGCACAGTAACGGTATCAATAATTCTGGTAAATGTTCTAGTTGATTTATAAAAAAAAAAAATTATGTAAAATTAAAGGGGAAAGAATATACTTTGTGTTTTGTAGTTATGGAAAACCATTGTAAACTAATATTAAGACTACTAAGTTGTATCGAGTTAGGACTTATAAATAGAGTAGATAATATGGATAAAGTATTGAGTATAAATGACATGCTTTAGAATTACCAATCGGTATTTATTGGTCTTGGTAATTTCCCTATTGAATACAATAAAAAACTAAAGCCTAATGCATCTCCCTTTACAAACATTCTGCATAGAGTCCCAATAAATATACGCGAATGATTGAAAATCGAACTAGATCGTTTAGTGACAAAAAAGATTATCACAGAAATTTATGAGCCGACCGAGTAGGTAAATCGATTAGTTATAGTTGAAAAGAAAAATGGAAAAATGAGATTATGTTTGGATCCGCGTGACTTGAATAAGAATATTATTCGTGAGTACTGTGTTATTCCAACATTATCTGATTTGTCTACAAAATTAAAAAATGCGAAAATATTTTCGCATATTTTTTAAATCTAAAGGATGGATTTTGGCAAATGAGATTAGATAATGAAAGTTCAAAATTATATACTTTCGGTACTATGTTTGGTACTTACTGTTTTAAAAGACTTCCTTTTGGAATTAGTTATGCAACTAAAATTTGTCAAAAATGGAATATGAAAATTTTTGGAAATATAGAAAATATATTTTTTTAGTGATACAGAATTACAGCTTGATTTATCACTGCAACAAGTTTTAGGTGTAGCGTTATAAAATATTATATGAAATTTAATAAAGATAAAATCCAATTTAAAGTTGATGAGGTGAAATATTTAGGATTGTGTTTTCTGAAGAGGGTATGAAAATGGACGAAGATCGAGTTAAGTCTATTTTTGAGTACAAAATACCAAAATGTGTAAAAGATTTACAGAGGTTTCTTAATATGATTAATTATGTAGGAAACTTCATTTCCAACTTGGCAATGTTAACAAAACCACTACGAGACCTTAAAAAAGTCTTAAAAATCTTAAAAAAAATAATGAATTTGTATGGACATCAGTGCATGATGAATATATATTTAAATTTTAAACTCTAATAACTAGTCCGTCCGTACTTAGGAATTATGATAATACAAAATAAGTAGTTATTCAAACAGATAGTAGCAAATTCGCTATCGATTGTGTATTATTAAAAGAGGGCAGATCAGTTTGCTTTAAATCAAAAAGTTTAACCGATACGGAAAAATTAAGACAATTTACGAATGCGTTAAATCAGCATAGACAGGCATTACATGCATTGAACCATGACCCTGATAACTGGGGAGCTTTATTATTGCACGTAATTACGTCGAAAATAAATGCCAATACATTGCGACATTGGGAAACTTTAAACGCAAAGAAAGAACTGCCGACCGTACAAGAAATAATGGATTATTATGATCGATGTCAAGTGTTAGAAGCGGTGGAAAATGCAATGGGTAAAAATGAAAAATTTAAACAGGTTCCACGAAAATTACAAAGCTATGTGACTGGTGTAGTGGTAAAATGCTACATGTGTCAAGGTCAACATCCGATGTATAAGTGTTCTGAATTTCTCAAAATGAGCGTTGACCAAAGAGAAAAGAAAGTACGGGATATGAAAATGTGTAATAATTGTTTTAGAAAAAATCACAGTACCGATCAATGCAGAGCCAGAAAATGTCTAAAATGTAATAGGCTACATAATACACTATTACATATAAATAAGATAGGCGATCAATCACAAACAATTAATAATAATAGTAATAATGTTATGGCTACGGCGATAAGAGACAATGGCACGGGCGAGGCAGAACAATCGTCAACGGCGGCGATTTCAATGTCATCGATAATAGAGCAATCACATACGGGCGGGCAAGTGTTACTGGCTACAGCAATAGTGGAAATATTAGGTAGAAATAATATATGGTATCAAAGCCGAGCGCTATTGGATAGTGGATCTCAAAGCAATTTCGTGACAAATGAAATTATGAACAAATTATGTTTACTGCAAAAGAGAATAGATTGTTCCATAGTAGGAGTAGCGGGAAGTAAGCATAATGCCAAATATGAACTAACTATAATATTACGCTCACGCGTAGGTTCATATAAGTTAACACGAAATTACAAAGTATTACAAAAAATTACCGAAAATTTAACAGCCAGAACGTGTGAAGTCTTACAACATTCTATACCGGAAAATATTTGTTTGGCTGACCCCTACTTTTATAAGAAAGGAAAAGTAGATATATTAATCGGAGCAGATGCATACTGGGATATAATGGAAAGTAATGTGTTTAAATTAAAGCAGTCTGGTCCATTCCTGCAAGAGACAAAATTAGGCTGGATTGTGGCGGGTGGCATGTTTCAAGAAGCTGCGAGTAATATGAATAGTTGTATGATGACGTGTATAAATAATGATAACATATATTTATCAAAACAAATTGAAGCATTTTGGAAAATAGAAGAAGGTCCGACAAAAGAAAACTGGTCGAAAGAAGAAAAACTGTGTGTTGAACATTTTATAAAGAATACAAAGCGTGATGAAAAGGGAAAGTTTATTGTAAAATTACCGTTAAAAGAAAACGCGAACGGATTGGGTAAATCGTATCAAATAGCACTTCGTAGATTTTTAGCATTGGAACGGCGAATAACAAAAGACGAGGTAGTTTACAATCAATATAAAGATTTCATGCGTACGTATAAAGAGCTTGGACACATGGAGAAGATAATCAATGATAATATAAATAAAGACGGACGCGATGGTGTATACATACCGCATTCATACGTGTTAAACGAAGATAGCCGTACTACAAAATTACGTGTGGTATTCGATGCATCGAGCAAAACCGACACGGGTTTATCTCTTAATGACGTATTAATAAAAGGACCGGTAATACAGGAAGACCTAATAAAAATAATCGCACGTTTTAGAACGCATAAATATGCATTCTCGGGGGATATTACGAAAATGTATCGACAGATTTGGCTTGATGAATCGCATCGTAATTATCAACGGATATTGTGGAGGTCCAATGTCAACGACGAAATCAAAGTGTATCGTTTATGTACTGTAACGTATGACACGGTGTCGGCTAGTTTTCAGGCAATAAAGTGTCTATCCACCTTGGCAGAGGAGACTAATGACGTCTTGATATCCAATGTTATTAAATATGATTTTTGCGTAGACGACTGTTTAACAGGGGGCGCTACCATAACCGAAGCAATACATGTACGTGATAAGTTAATATCCACATTAAACAAAGGAGGTTTCAGTATGGCAAAATGGACAGCAAACAATATCGAGCTGCTAAAAAATATTCCCGGTGCAGAATCAAACACTTACACGTCATTAGATTTGGGCGTAGACACGGTAAAAACTGTCGGGTTATTTTGGGAACCGGGCGACGACACTTTATCATATAAAATAAAATTATCAAACGTCGAGACATACACAAAACGAAATATATTATCACGTATTGCCAGCCTATTTGACCCAATAGGACTTGTGGGACCCGTCCTGGTGGTGGCAAAAATAATTATGCAAGCGTTATGGTTGGAAAAAGTCGAATGGGATGATAAAGTATGTGAAAAAATATGTATAAAATGGGAACAATTTCAGAATAATTTAAATAATATTAATAAAATCAAAATACCAAGGTGGCTAAACGTGGGAAATTCTATTCGTGTAGAAGTGCATGGGTTCGCGGACACGTCGTCACACGCCTACGGCGCATGCCTATATTTACGTACTGAAACAACTGATGGTGAGATAACCGTAAGGTTAATATTTGCTAAATCACGAGTAGCACCACTAAAAAGTACATCAATTCCACGACTGGAATTATGTGCGGCCGTGTTATTAACACGATTAGCAAAAAATATTGTTCCGACATTGCGCATAAACATTACAAATCAGTATTGGTGGATTGATTCACAAATAGTCCTAGCATGGATTGCATCTGAATCGTCACGGTGGAAAGTATACGTGGCCAACCGTGTAGGTGAAATTCATGAAACGACAAAAATAGATGAATGGTCATATATAAAATCAGACGAGAACCCGGCAGACGTACTATCCCGTGGATGTACACCGTCTGACATAGAGAAAAACAATCTATGGTGGTTTGGGCCGGAATGGTTACAGCGGTCAGACGAAGAGTGGTTAAGAAAACGATGCAGAGACGAAAGCGTAATAGATTTATCTGAGGTAATATATACGGAAGAAAAGAAAGAGTCAGTGACCTTAGTGATGACGGAAGATCAAAATAGCTTGTTGAATTTAGATAAATATTCGTCGTGGACAATGTTAATACGAATAATAGCGTATATATTACGATTTTATAGAAATGCGCTAAGTACCTGTCGTAATACAATAAAAATAAAAGGTTTGTTATCGGTAGTGGAAAACCAGACAGCCGAAATGACATTGTTACGGACACTACAGAAACGTATGTACGCAGCCGAAATACGGGCGCTAAGCAATTATGATGGCGAAAGAAAGGAGATATCTAATAAAAGCAGTTTATTTCGATTAAATCCATTTATCGATGAACAGGGAATATTACGGGTCGGAGGTAGACTAAGAAATGCGAATAATTTATCATATGATCAAAAACATCCAATTATAATGCCATATTTAGAACCTTTTATAACAATGTTTTTTCGCGGTGAACATGAACGTATGTTACACGCAGGTCCGCAAGCAATGCTGGCGACTATACGATTAAAATATTGGCCGATTAAGGGTAGAGGAGTCGGGCGTAAGGTAGTGCATAATTGTATACGTTGTTTTAAGGTAAAACCAAGAATACTAAAACCGATAATGGGTGATTTGCCGAAATATCGAATAGAACAGCCAAATCGATGTTTTGAAATATGCGGCGTAGATTATGCGGGACCGGTGTTTATAAAAAGCAGCCGCCGACGAAACGCACCGGCAAACAAATCGTATATATGTATTTTTATTTGCTTCGCTACCAAAGCCGTTCATATTGAGGTGGTGTACGACTTAAGTACAAATGATTTTTTGGCAGCATTCAAACGTTTTATATCGCGTCGTGGTATATGTCGGCACATATATTCGGATAATGCCACAAATTTCGTAGGTGCAAATCGAAAATTGAAAGAATTAAAAGACTTATGGATGGCCAAAGATCATCAGGAAACAATACAAGCTTTTTTCAATAACCATGGTATAACTTGGCACTTCATTCCGCCCAGGTCACCTCATTTCGGAGGCCTCTGGGAAGCAGCGGTAAAGTCCGTAAAATATCATTTAAATCGCATAATGCCAAGTACTCGATTGACCTACGAAGAATTATATACTGTGATTGTGCAAATAGAAGCCTGCTTAAATTCGCGACCTCTTACCCCATTAACAAACGACCATGGTGATTTAGCATTACTAACTCCCGCGCACTTCCTAGTAGGTGGTTCACTGTTAGCTCTACCCCAGGTTGATTTAACCCTCCATCCTGAAAATCAGCTCTCCAGGTGGGACAGAGTGCAAAAAATAACACAACACATATGGAAACGGTGGAGTGTAGAATATTTAAATAGTTTGCAACTACGCGCCAAATGGTCAAAAAATGACAAACAAGTAATCGGTGTCGGAACAATGGTATTGGTCAAGGAAGAGAACTTACCACCACTTCAATGGTGTATGGGACGAGTCATAGAGATTCAACCAGGTAAGGATGGTGTCATAAGAGTCGATGTGGTAAACACTCCTAGCGGGCCAAAAAAGAGGGCAGTGAGATTGTTGTGCCCCCTTCCCATTCAATCTAGTCCAAGTCTGGGGCCGTAAAAATAAAAATAAAAAAAATTATTTGATTGTAAAATTTATTTATTTATTTTTCTATTATATTAAGAATTATATTTGATTGTAAAATTTATTTATTTATTTTTCTATTATATGAATTATATTTGTTTGTAAAAAAAAAATATGAAATATTTAAAATACGCGAATTTTGTATTTCAAATGTATTTAAGTTGTTTCCTCAGTTAATATTATCATAGACCTAAATTGAAGGAATTTATTTTTATTATTATTAATTATTAGTATATCAAAATTATTATATTTTTTTTCCCCATCATTAAGTATTATATTGAAATCGATATTTCATGGCGGGCGGTATGTTCCGTATCAATCGCGGAAAGTACGATTTATTACTTATTTAAACAGTCATGTGAGCAACTCCGCGTTTGATCCACACAAAAATTAATTGTTATATAGTCCACTTGAATAAAGTTACTTATGTTTAAATGAGAAAATTTTGTAAGTTTTTAAACATTTAGTAACCCGATCCCGAACAATATTATTAATTGTAGATTATGCGAAAAGTTCAGAAAAGAGAAT
Source organism: Eriosoma lanigerum (assembly GCA_013282895.1). Lineage (NCBI taxonomy): Eukaryota > Metazoa > Arthropoda > Insecta > Hemiptera > Aphididae > Eriosoma > Eriosoma lanigerum. The sequence continues at coordinate 59,132,689 of CM023357.1, read as the reverse complement.
GTAAAAGATCCTATTATATTACAGGAAATTCCAAATTTACCTTTTAAAAAAGTTGCATATGATAATTTAGATTTTGGAAAACAGACTTACTTAGTGTTGATAGATTATTATTCAGGGGGTTAGAGTTATGCATACTAAGTTTGAAAACAGCAACTCAAATAATTAAATTTCTAAAATGAATATTTTCTACTCATGGCATACCCGAACAATTAATTGCTGTTAATATGCCATTTAACTCTAAAGAGTTGTAAGAATTTAGTAATAATTGGAATTTTAATATAATTACGTCAAGTCCGAGTTATTCAAAATCAAATGATCTTGCTGAGAAAGGTGTTGGAATTGCTAAATCAATGTTACGAAGGGCACAAGAGAGCAATGTTGATATAGAAGTTTTATTATTAGAGTATAGAAGTAATATATAATTGGTTCAAAGTTTTCCCCTCACAACTACTAATGAGTCGTTCGCTAAGAAAAGAAATCCCTGTGCTTAATAATACATTAATACATTGAAACCAGCGTTAATAAATGACTTTAAATTATTTCGAAATAATAAAAATTTTAAAGTAAAAGCGTACTACGACAAAACTACTAAAAAGAAAAAATACACTGATTTTCAAGCTGGTCAAAACATTATGTTTAGAGATTTAAATACTAAACCAGGTAATATAATTAATAAGCACAAGACTCCTAGATCGTATATTTTTAGTGATAATACAGGCCATAATAAGCGTTGTAATATTGTTCATTTGCGACCAGCAAGTAAACAGGAAAAGATTAACAATGATATTGAAAATACGTCTTATAGTAACAATCCCAAGAGGATACGGAAACGCGGTATTAAAATACCAATTAAACTTAACTTGTAACATAATATATTTGATTATTTTTTGTATTATTATGTATTGTATTTATATTGTATTAATTTATATTTTATTTAAATTGAAGATGTTATACACATGTTATTATAAATAACTTAGTGCATTTGTGGTGATAGAAATATTTGCGACTGTCGCTACTACTGAAAATAAAGTTAGTTCAGTTAGATCAAATCACAATGTAATACTCATATGACCTAATTATAAAATAAAACAAGTTATCAAGAAATATAATAATGAAACCGTAATTTTGCCGATTTATAAATACTTTTAATTTAAAAGCTTATAAAAAAAATTGTCATTCACGATTATCAAAATATTTTGTAAAAAGATTAAGTAGTATATGTCTAGACTTCAAAAAAATGTTCAAACAAATAAACCAAAAATCACAGGAAATATTAAACATTTTTGGAAAAAAAGCCAAAACTCTATACTTAGTCAGAAAATCAACCATTCGTTTCAAAATTTTTTCTCATAATAAAATTCACCTAATTAAATACTAAAAAAAATTTTCAAGACATTATGATTAAAACGCAATTAGTTATAATGAAATTAAAAAATTTTAAATTTCAGAAACGTTATTTTGTCAATTTTTCGCCTTTATTTAGTAGTTTTTCTTCTCTCAAGGAAAAGCTTTTGAGAAAATCGAAAAATGAGCTAAATAATATACCAATAAGTTGCAATTTGCTACTGAAAACATACCATACATACTTGTGATAATCAGACCATTATTTCTACTCAAAATATTGTCTTCATACATAAAAAAACATATCATAGTATTCATTTCTACTAAAATTATCCAAATTTTAAAGTTAATAAAATAAAGTTGCAACGATTTTTGCAACGAACTTACGATTTTCAAAATATTTTGTAAAAAGATTAAGTAGTATATGATTGGTCTTCAATAAAATTTTCAAACCAATAAACAGAAAATTGAAGGAAATATTAAACATTTTCGGAAAAAAGTTAAAAGCTCAATACTTAGTCAAAAAATCAAATAATCCTTTCAAATTTTTTTACTTAAATGTAGAACAATTATGTTGATATTCAAAAAAAGTTTCAAAATAATGAAATCGTTACTATGCCGATTTTCGGGAATTTTAACTTTAAAAGCCTATAACAAAAATTACCAGTCACGATTTACAAAATATTTTGTAAAATAGTTAAGTAGTATATGATTATACTTCGACAAAATTTTCAAAGCGATAAATCAAAAACTGCCGGAAATATTAAGCATTTTTGGAAAAAAGTTCAAAGGTTCATACTTGGCCAAATAATCGAACAATCCGTTCTAAAATTGTATACACACTTGTATATTACCCATGTTAATACTCAAAAAAAATTTCAAGTCCTTACAATCAAATCTCAATTAGTTATCACGAAATAAAAAATAAAACATTACAGAAACCGTAATTTTGCAGATTTTTCGCCATATTTTAGTAGTTTTTCCCCTTCCAAGGAAAAACTTTTAAGAAATTCGCAAAATGATCTACCGAAAGCATAACTAACCTACTTGTGGTAATTAGACCATTATTTCTACCCGTAAAAATGTTTTCATACATTAGAAAAAAAATACCATTGTAGAAACAATACATTCCTTGCTTCGTTCAGAATCTAAAAACTTTTTAGTTAGTAAAATGTGGGAAGGCCGATTGTGGACGTTCCTCATTCGTCCCTCCGGTTTTCGGAGAAATTAGTGGTTTATTATAATTATTAAGATTTAAATGCAATGATATTGCATTAGAAAATATGATTCAGGGCGTACCTAAATAAATTGCAATATATTATACTGATAATCCATTTCAAAATTTACCACGAATGTAAATTATATATGTAAATATGCAAAATACATTTCAAATCCTTACGATTAATATACAAGGAGTTATCATTCCCTTTCAAGGAATAACTTATGAGAAATTCAAAAAATAACCTAAATAAAGTACCAACTAGATGAAATTCGGTTTATAAATAGTACCTTATTTGTGGTAATCGGACAATTACTTTTACCCAAAAAATGGTTTTCATATATCAGAAAAACGCCTTTTAAAATTGGCGATTTTCCACTTTTAAAGGAATAACTTTTAGGAAATTCGAAAAATGAGCTAAATAAAGTACCAACTAGATGAAATTCGCTATAGAGAGAGTATTCTCTCTTTATGGATATTCATTCATAGCACAATTAATATAATTTATATATATTTAATATAAATTCTATTGCTGCAGGTGTGTTTGGCATGAGATTCATACATCACACAATATTTCATGCAACAGACAAAGTTAAACAATATGGTAATTACTAATATATATTAATAAATGCCACAAATAATACAAATTTTTGTATAATAAATGTTTTTCATGTGTGTGAAACAAAACTAAAATTAAATCATCAAGACTAATAACTAAAAGCAGGTAATACATAAACATTTTTTTTGAATAATGAATAGTATACCAAATACCACTGACAGGCAAGTGTTTATTGACTAATATACTGAACCACATATAATTAGATAAAATTGTTTAGATTTGTTGCATTACCTTTTACAAATCTATTATAATGCGCAAGGTTATTCGATTAAATAGAGAATAAGATTGATTCGACTATTGACTGCTGGTGAAAATTAGAAATAATATGATAAAGTATAATACATTTATATTAATGAAATATTGTAAAACAAACGTCCATTAAATTACAAAAGGTTAGAAAAAAGTCAATAAATTGTACATAATAATATATTATAGTATATTTGTCAGCCATTTTATGTATTATCGTTGGTCATTTTCTAAGTCTGAAGGAAATATGAAAGTTTTATTGAAAATTATAAAATTAGGAAGTTTTCCTCCCACACGGTTTTTGGTCGAAGACGTCATATTTGCGCCGCCCCTAAACCACAACACGGGTTGTTTTATCTTCATCTTTTTGCAAATTTTATTACACCGGACCGTGGATTCGTTCTCATAACCCAACGCTACCTATCTACTCATTTATTTTACCTAACTTTAAAAAGACGACTAAACCTACTGGGCCAAAGTGGACCGTTGGGGATAGGGACTATTTATCATATATCTGATCTATAACCGTTCCACTACAGCGAAACGTACTATATAATTTTTAAAATTCCTTAAATAATACACATATCAATTAAAAATGACGGGTTTACGGACTTTTCAACGTATAAAACAGCCAATTATACTACAAAGGTGCCTTTTGTCACGAATTATTTTCAGTCGCCGCACACACGTACCTAATACGCTACGACGACGCAAAATAAGTTATCGACATAAATAAAAATACACTGGCGTACCGTAAAAAGCCGTTTAAGACACCTATAGTTATTGAAAACACGAAAAATCATCATTTTTAAACATTTAAAAACGCTAAAACGATCGCTAGGTTCGTTAAAACCTTGTAGTACCGGAAGAAAAAAAATCCGTAAGAGAAAGACGGCCTTTCTTTTTCCGACACTCGTATCGATGGCCGTCGGTTGGCACTCGGGAAAGTTTCGATAAGCGATAACCGTTATCGTCCTTGTGGCAAGACTCCATAGAGGCGGACCGAGATTAGAAAAATTCCGAGTTCGTGCCATGACGTTCATAAGTTTATCCGCTTCCATTTAAAAAACCGTAAGTAGGAAAATTCCGAAACCTTTTTCAATAGTTTCGTTACGAAAAAGTAATCGCGAATTCTAGTCACGACGAAGACGTGCGGAAAACGGGTAAATTTTAATAATTTAAAAACGCTAAAACTGTCCCTGGAAGAAACGGCTCGAAAACGACCTATTTTATATATAGAGAGAGATGAGATTATATGATAAAAATGCAGGTTTCATTTTTTTTCGTTATTTAATTAACATCAGTTAAACATATTTAGTATTTTTGTATTATGACTTTATTTTAGAAATTGTAAAATATCATAAAAGTATGTTGTGATTTTTACGAGAAATGAATAAAATTATCAGTTAAACTAGTTAAACATATATTTAATATTATGAAATATTTATGTATACAGTATTAATTATCATGAAAATAATTTAATAAATAGAACATTATGTCCACAATTAACTCGCAGATGTCATATTTATTACAATTTAAAACTTATAAGCATATATTGATTTATTAAGAATTCATTAAAATAATCCACTTGTTTAAATAAGACAATGTCTTTATCTGATCTATAATGTAATTAAGTCTGTTCGCCTAATTTTACCTGATTAACTAACTAGAAAATGTTCAGACTATAATAATTCATTAGTGCTATTTCTGTTTTCATACCTATGAAAATATAGTATTTATGTAGAATCATACTTACTATCAAGAAACTTCAATAATTTCGTTAAAACAACGATATACGTATTTACATTATCTGGAATTGAACGAAATTTTTAAAAATAATTATTATGACACGCCATTGATGTACGCCTAATATTATATAAAATAATTAAGTAAGTTTAAAAGTTATGATAAGCATAAAATAGGTACAACGTCAGACTGGTTAAAATGCCTACGATTCATTCAAATGTATAGGCTCATTAAATATAACTCTCTTGCATTGTTACATAAATACACCTAAGTTCCCTTCGTATTACTAATTTTGATGTATTGTCAAAAAAAAAAAAAAAAAATTATATCATAAATAATAATATTTTCTTTGAATTTGTAATTTTATTCTAAAAATATCAGTTTAAAAAACCCACAGTGTTAAGGCCTTTCCATGTCTGTGCAATAGGCCAGCCCGACGCTGTAATATGTAAAAATTCAACTTTAATGTAATGAAAACTCAATTACCTTTAACATAATTAACATTAACTATCAAACGTTGAATTACATAATGTATATTTTATTGACAAATATATATCATAAATCATAATATAGGTAGCTTTATAATATTAGGAGTCATTATATTCCAATAGATTAATTTAAAGAATTTCCATAATTAAAAATATTTTCAATTACTTACCTAATGCATAACGAAAAATATAATATATAAAAAGCAGGAAGTTCTAACTTTACCTTCCTCTTTCGTCCTTTCGGTCATTAAAGAAATTAGTGGTTTATAGTAATTAAGATTTGAATGAAATAAAATTTAATTAGAAAATACGATTCTGAGTGAAACTCAGTATATTACAATATGCTATACTGATAATCAATTCCAAAATTATACCGCATGTGTAAATTACCTAAATTAATACTCAAAAAAATTTTCAAGTTCCTACGATTAAAACCCAAGTGATTATCATGAAATAAAAAATTCAAAATAACAAAAACCGTAATTATCAAATTTTCCTCCATATTTTGGTAGTTTTTCCTCGGCCAAAGATAAGCTTTAAATAAATTCGAAAAATATGTTAAACAAAATACCAAGTAAATGCAATTTTCTACCAAAAGCATACTCTAATCGTGGTAATCGTAGTAAATAAAAAATGTATATTAACTTTTTTGCTTTTTCTATAATTTCACTTAAGAAAAAACATTTAAAAACCGACTGCGATGTTGTAATCAGTGGCGACGCCATGGCCCAGCTAAAATTCTTTGGCTCGTCCACTGGCCCACCCTAAATTTATTGGAACTTATAAGCTCATTAAAATTATAATTGTGTTATAACATTATAAATTATAAAATAACGAGAAAAAAAAATTATCATTTTAGATTCTAAACAAAACCGAGGAATATATTGTTTCTACAATGATGGTTTTTTTTTTTTATGTATGCAAACCTTTTTTTGGGAAGAAATAACTATCTGATTATCACAAGTGGGTTACACTTTCGGAAGAAAATTGTATCATTTTGGTACTTTATCAGACTTATTTTTTAAATTTTTCAAAAAATTTTCGCTAGGAAAAGAAAAATTATGAAAAAATGGCAAAAAATCGGCAAAATTACGATTTCAGTAAATTTTGTACTTTTTTAGTTTTTATTTCGTGATAACTAATTGAGTATTAATCGTAAGGACATGAAAATTATTTTGACTGCTAACATTGGTAATATACAAACGTGGTAAAATTTAAAAAATTACGGAAAAGATTATTTGATTATTTGGCTAAATATAGAGCTTTGAATTTTTTCTAAAAATGTTTAATGCTACCTGCAATTTTTGATTTAACGGTTTGAAATTTTTGTAGAAACTTAATCATGTACTGTATAATCTATTTACAAAATATTTTGAAAATTGTGACTGATAATTTATATCATAAAATGATAACTCGTTAAATTTTGATCGTAGGAATTTGAAATTTATTTAGAATATATACATGTATAAGTAATTTACACTCGCAGTAAAATCTTGGAATGGATTAGTCTTATACTTTAATATATTGAGATTCGCTTAGAATCGTATTTTGTAATGCATAATTGCATTCAAATCATAATAATTATAATAAACCACTAATTTCTCCGAGGACCGAAGGGACGAAGGAGGAACATCCTAAATTGACGTTCTCTTTTATTTTTTCTTAATTACTAATGAAGTTATTATTGTAGAATCTTAAAAATTGTTTAAATATAATTGTTTGACATAGATAATATTTACGTTTAGTATAATTTTCGAGTGGATTGGTTGAATTTCTGGTTAAACATAGAGATTTGAATTTTTTCCAAACATATTCAATATTACCTGCAATTTTTAGTGTAACGGTTTCAAATTATTAAAATACAGTCAAAAGTGTGTTTCAATACTTGTGACATGACTTTTTGTTTTTAATATATATAGATGTTTTATTTAAGAGAGAATCTCAATTGGACGGTGATAAAACTCATTACTCATAAAATTGGATTCCGCAACGTTTTATTTTTTTCAAATAGGTTATTATTTAGCTGTATGAGTGTAAGTATAATAATATTTTATTGTCTTAAAGACGGTTCATTATAAACGTTTTATGGTACAAATCAACTTCTCTTACCCACCCAATCGGATAGCAAATAAAATACTACCAAATTTTTTTTTAGATCTTGACTCATAACCCTCCCTAAAATAACTCAGCCCTCAGTTGGCCCGCCCTAGAATAAAATTCTGGCACTGCCACTGGTTCTAACGCTCATCAAAGACTTGTATATTAAAACATTAAATATTACATTATTAATCATACATAATCATTATTAAACACTTACTAGAATACATTGATTAATATTACATTGATAAATCATATTATTAGGTATACCTACTAGAAAAAAATAATTATAAATTATAATAAAAAATAACTAGGTATACATACTACTAAGGCAACCACTTGTATTATTTGTATTCATAGAATTATCCGAAAGTATGTTGAATTTCATATTCTCCAAAAATCGTAAAGTACATGCTTTGCCTAGATCATCTGGAATATATTATATTTTTTAACTAAATTAATTCATCTAAAATTTAGAATTAAGTTTATTTATTTATTTATTTATTATTAATTCAAACGGGCAATGCCCAGTAATAGTTTTAAATCAAACATTATAACAAAATAATTTAACAGATAAAATAAAAAAATGAACAGAGTGAGAATAATAGATAAGTTCAAACAATAATATATTGGTATGTTGATAAACATCTTACGCATATATGTTGTTAATGTTGGTATATTTGGGAAATTTTCTGCATACGTTTGTATTGGCATACGTTGTATTTCGAGAACTGTAAGTAGTTTTATAAAACATGAATTCAATAATATTGTAATATTTATATTTATGTTTTACCATTGAATAAATTATTACAGTATTTATATATATATATATACAGAGTGTCTCAGATCTATTTACTAATTGCAATATCACTGCAAAAAATTTTGCATTTTTCCAATTATTATTAAGTAATGGTCTATAATATTACCTTCATTTATTGTTAAAAAGAAAAAAAATGTCTCATAAAAAGATGAAATAATAAACTCTTTATTTTTTAAGTTATGTACATTTTGAAAATATTTCAATTAGTAAATAGACCCGGAACACCTTGTATACCTAGATATGTAGGTAGATGTTTGGCGAATATTACGAACGAGTATTAATGCATAAAGAAGGGCTATCAAGATAGATCGGAATCAACAAAAAATGTATAAACAAATTAAAAACTATAGACCAACAAATTTTTTGATGATAGAAAATTGTTATCACAGATTACAGATTTTAGATATATGATGATTATTACTGATTTAAATAATAAATTCTAATAATTTTCACATGTCAGTATTAGTTGTGTTATATGAATGTCATAGTATAATTACCTACTTAATTAATTACAACTATTAATACGCCTGTTCTAAAATTTTATAGGGATGACACGTCACTCCCTGACATCCCTCGATCTATAAGAACTTATTATATAAAATTGAGGGTACCTGAGTTATAATATTAAAAAGCAAAGTCATTTTTCAAATTTATTTTCAATTAATGTATTGTTATGCATATTTTAACTGATCATTTTTAAATAATTATTTTATACCAATTAAATGAAATATGATTATTACATTAATCAAAATGAGTTTTTAATATATTTTGCAAATTAAATAGTTTAAATTTAAGGAATGATTAAAATATTTAAGAATACCAAAGGTAATTTTACTTACAAGAAATCACAGAATCAGAAAAAATACAAACCATCATAATTATCAATATAAATTTACAATGAAACGAAACCATTTTTGTTTTAATATGTAAAATAAATTATCATACAATGCATAAAGGTAATAGAATAATAAAATGATACAATTAAATCTTTATTCGCAATTGCAAAATTATAATTATAAATTATAAATATAACACGTACATACTTTTTTTCTAAAATCACTTGATTAAATAAAATGATTATTAAAATAATGTATATTTTTGACGGAACTATATACATACAGGTGTGTTGAATTAAATTTTTTAAATATATTTAACTCATATTTATGATATTTTAATAACGTAATAAGTATAAATAATAATATTTAATATTAATAATGTCAACTAAAAAAAGTAAAACCTCTTTACTTTCCTCCTGAAAGTTAGGTTTTTTTTTTTTTGTTTTTGAGGTAGAGAGTCCAAGAGTTAAATATCAGTAATCCAGTGTTAACTTGAATATATTATTTTACTCTTATTCATATAAATACGTAAATGTATATATTTAATATTACACGTTCATGACGCTTGTACATATCATATCATATGTAAATATAATGTATCAAGTTAATGACCAACAACTAAACGTCATATTTGTATGGTATACTTTAAAAACCTAAGACATATTCACATGAATCAATGGAATTTATTATACTCGTATTATGTAAAATAAATTGACTCAGACAACACACTTGTATAATCAGCACCAAACGAATAGAATAAAATGTACCACGAACAATATTTTCTTAAACATAATATAACTCATTCAAATTCAATATTCTTAAATATAAATAAAAAGCGACACATAAAAAAAAACCGGTATAAATCAAAATATATAAAGTGATTCTTAACTTAATACCAGCTATTAATTAATAAAGTTATTACTAAGAAGAATTTTTTACAGAATTATTCGCTGAGTTATAGCGAAATATCTAGTTGACAAATTTTTCAATTTTCGCAAATAATGAAAAAAACAACTTACTTAATAATACTACCATAATACTTACTTAATTTCTAAACTAAAATTCCTTTATTTAATTAAATAACTTTTGTTAATTAATATTTATCGTTTATCACTTGTAATATAATGATTCCAAAATTTCGAACACATATTAGTTTAATAAATAAATTTAAATAAATATTATTTTTTAAGTGTTGAATGTAATTGCGGTGGCTTATTAGATTGTAATCTAATCTGAGGTACTAAAGACAAGATACAAGTGTATATTATTATGATTTATGAGTATTAATGCTAGATATTATAGGTAATTATAATATAAGATTTCAAAAAACTTAATTTTAGATTTTGAGCGAAGTGAGGAATGTATTGGTTTTACAATGATTTTTTTAAAAAATTTTTTTACCATACCATACCATACATACTCATACGTATGTAATCTAACATATAGTTACATACAATAAATAGTAAAATAAGGTATTAATAGTACTATGCAGAAATAATAAAATGTCGATCGGATATTGTAGGAAACATAAACTTGGCCCACCTAAATAAAAAAAAAAAGTTTAAAAATAGTATAAATGATTTGCTAACTTCGGTAACAAATTTGCTATTATTTGCTAACTTTTGGCAATATTTTAGTAAAAAAAAAACGACATGGGTGGGCCAAGAACATAGACGTTTATAACCAATGTAAATATAATCGTCAAACATTTATCTATTTAAAGATATTTTAATAATTTAATCAATGGTAAGACATTTATCATTATATTCCTGGGAAAATATTATAGGCTAGTTTAACTTTTAATTTATTTTCTTTCTTGCCATGGTATTTTATAAACAATTATCAAACAAAAATAAAATATATTTTATATTATACGTATATAGTGTAACATATAATATATACGTATTCAAACATTGCACTTAATTAATACATACTAAGATAGGCTGACCATATTAAGAAAATAAAAAAACGGAACAGTTGTTATTCCCCCCCCCCTAACACATTGTCAAAAAAAAAAAAAAACCCTCATCCATATACATTCACACATATGTAAATTAACCTAAATAATTAAAGTGTTTAAGTCTGTCATTTATAAATTTGGTTTCAAATTTTAAATATACGAGTCACTGTTTTGTATTCATTTCATACATGGATATTTTGTTGATACAATTTTTTATAGTTGTATAAAAATAACGGGATTAAAACGGGACCATCTTCTAAAAACAGGATAAAAAGCGTCCCGTTTTAAGTTTATCGGGACAGCGGGACATTATGATCAAAAAAGGGACAATCCCGTTTTAAACGGGACGTCTGGTCACCCTATACTAAGATGAACGACTATATTGTACGTAGGAATTTTCGTTATATAGCAGAAAAAAATCTATTGATCAATAAAATGTATATTGCTATATAGTGTCAATATTTTTCGATATATTATTAGTATTTTCGTGAAAGTTTTCGGAAATAGTACAGTTTAATTAAATAGTAGTTTTTCATTGTACATAATAATTGAATAATTGAACGTTCGTTCCTCGTCGGTATCTCGGAGGTCTGATTCACGGTGGAGGTACGCAATCGGTACTTTATTGAACCACAGTGGCGTACGTGATCACGGCCAACTACGCATCTCTGTCAACGACTGTGGCGGCAAAAGACGCGTCACGCTGATCGAGGGCCAGAACATCGGGCCCGTCGTGTACATGGCCGTCCGGATGATATTCAATGCGGTCGACGTGCCGGTTCAACGGGATCGACAAACGGTTCGCGTGCGCCGGGGAACTCCTACACTGGCAGGTGCACGGTCAACACGGGGCTGATACAGTCCGTCACGGAGACTGGCGTGGTGCACCGTGGATCCGACTGTTCGGGGAACCTTACCGGACGAGCTAGCGCCGACATTGAAAAAGGACGCGTTCGTGCGGCTTTTCAGAACCGTAAAAGGCTATCTCCGCATGGTGAATATCAACGATACTGTGTCCGGCGAGTATACCGATATTGAACACATACCGTCGTGAAGAGTACCCTAATAATATTTCAATGTTTCGTAAAGCCATTTTCTTTTTCTAAATTACTCGTTGTACTTCTTTCTATATTTCATACTATTATATACGTGTTGAAATGTGGACGAGTGACGTTTATTATATTTTTAAATATTTATTGGTTTGCATACATTCAAAAGTTTTGAGTTTTAAAAATATATAATATATTTGTATAAATTTGATTATTTTAAAATATTGACCCACCTGCTGTTATTCGTTGTTAGGTAATTATGGATTTTTAACATTATAAAAAAATTATTATGGCCATTATTGTTAATAGATGCAAACTCAACGTGTGTATTATATGCAAGAATAGAATGGAAATAAAACATTTTGAATAACAAACAAACGCATCTTATAAATATTAAGTTTACTATACATAAAACTAAAAGGTGTCTATTATATTGGTAGAAGAGAACTGTCATATTGGATAAACACAGATTTCAAAAACAATCGAATTTATCTATACCCGGGCCACCGAGAGAACGCGACTGAGCGGCATCCAAAAACTCGTCTTTTTTCGCGAATTCCTACCACTCTACCTGTAGTCGAATCAGCCATCATGCGTCGTCACCGCCGCAAATATTGAATAGGAGAATACACGACGATTAACGAGTAGTGAGTTCTCTCGGTGCCTCGGGTATAGGTAACCCATTTTAGTCAAGTCCTAATTTATATATATATATATATATGACAACAAATTTGTCCAAATGTGTTGACAGGGTTTGACTATACCGTTTTTGTTTACGTTAAGTAGAAAATGTTGTCGAGTCTTTCATATACTAATTTCATTTTTCTCCTACACTACTTTTCAGAATAAACAGAACCGTACCTATAATATCCTATACATTATTTATGTCCGTTAAACAGAAAATAATATAAACTTATGTAAAATTCATAACCAAATTCTGATAAAAATTTTATAAAACATATCCAATTGGTATTAGTGTCGTTGATAATGCAGGCGTGGTGCAGTCCATCATGACTATGTGACACGGTTGTGGTCTGAGGCCGTAGCTAAATTCGCGTTCGAGTACGCACTGGAGCGCAATCATTGTCGCGTTGCACGTGGCATGTTCTTGAAGTCGTGCCAAAGAGTGAGCGTCAACTAACCAGGACGCGATGTACTGCGACGAGACACTTTTACAAGTTCTGCCTTTTGGAGGTCGACAACACAGACAGGTACGAAATACTACCTAAATATGACCAGCGTGCACGGATCGGTGGCCAGCGTGGTTAAGTTAAATCATTATCATTACATATTAATATAATTAACTGATACAGTTGTTAAAAATTCTCAAAATATTTAAGTTTTCATATTAATTACCAGAAAAAAATCCTTTAATTGTCAATTTTAGAATTGATAATATTATTATTAACCGAGTGGACTCAATTAGAAGTTTGGTTATTCTTTTTTCCTGTAATTTGTCATTTTCTTTAAATACTAACAAAGTTATTAATAAAGTATTTAGAATTCTTGGTTTTATATTAGGAAATACTAGAGAATTCAAAAATATTCTAGCAATAAAAACGCTCTATTGCTCCCTGATTAGATCTAACTTAGAATTTAAATCATTATGTGGTTAAAAATTCGACCGATCAACTAATTGACAATATTCAATGCAAATTCTTAAAATCAATTGCTCTCCGCTTAAATTTACCAATGTCCAGAGACTCAATATCATTAATAGCAGACTATTTATTACCAGCTATGTGGAGTTAGACGCAAGATATTTGACATCTTATTAATTTACGATCTCCTAAATAACAATATTGATTGTCCCTAATTGTTAAGTAATATTGGTATTGTAATTGTAACACATAATTATTCAACTAGAAGCTAAAATTAATTTTTGTACCTTTTTTCAGAAAAAAATCTGTACTGATTATTTTTTCCCAAAAGCACTATGTAATCAAATTTGTAATGATGTTGATTTTTTTTCGTCTCATGAGTGTATTAGGGTGAGGGTAAGGGGTTTGTCTTTGTTCTCGAGTTGAAACCACTATTATTATTATTATTATACCTTTTAAAATATGAATACTAACCTAGGTATCATTTCTATAATCCTAATCTATTTTAATATCAGTTTTCAACAACTAGTTTTTTGTGACAGATTTTACACTTGAAATTAATAAAAAAAAACTTTTAATTTCTTTAATATGACTAAATTATTCACATTTTCGGTAAAATTGTAAAATTATATTAAGATTAGTTAAGTTAGTTAGATAAAGCGCTTATATTTCAATATATTACACGTAGACGTAATATAGTTGATACGTCCTGATATACTAAAATAGTATTTTCGATGGAAAACCATTTATTTAAAAATATTTCGTTTATAAAAGTATTGCACGTTTTTGGAAATCGAAATTCAACTTCGCTTTATTGTTCAAAATCACCTTGGATAAAATAAACATTTTCAAATGAAAAAGACACAATAAAATTCACGAGTTGGTGCTTTTATCATAAATGTTAGCGCTAAAGGGTAGAACAATTTAATAGGTGTTTATGGCGATTTAGTACACTTTTGCACAAGCACTGTAGAGACTATGGTCTTGTAATAACGTATAAATGTATCAAAATTATTATTTAAATTTTGTCTTAACTAGTAAAACAAAAAAATTACTTTAAACAAGGTATATTATGGAATCATTTTGATTTATTTTTGTGATTTTTTTAATAAGTAAACAAATACTTGGAATAAATTTATTTCTTTACTACTTTTGATGGGTGATTAATTATTATTTAACAAGTTGCACATGTTTATTAATCGCAATTTTCACTTTGTCATCTAAATAAAATCTGAAAAAAAGATAACATATGTATAATAATTTTATTATACACAATAATTCAATATTCAACACTATACTTTTTATTAATGTGATTTATTGATGTTAACATTAAAGTACATTAATATATGAGTATCAATTAAAATTTATAACACCCGCAGAAATTGATTTAATCCATTAAAAAAATGATGAAATGAAATTTATTTTAAATGGTATTTCATAAATTTTTAAATATAATTTATAAATAATATCGACATTTAAAAAAATACAGTGAACTGTAAACGATTCAGAAACAATAAATAAAGTAAATTAAAAGTTAACCTAATCTAACTAGGTCACGATGGACGGATGGAAAAAATTTTTAAAAGAATGCTTAGATATTTTATCCATTACTTACATAGGTTTAATTGAAAATTTCGAACAAAGAAATTGTATTTATAATTTACCTTTTACATAAGTCATAATTCTAACATTTATATTTAGTCATTTATAAAATAATATTTATATACCTACCTATAGGTGTCAATTAATTTATAGCACTAATTATATTATTGACAATATATTCTGAAGCTAATCGTTGAAACTTCAGTTTATTTATGCAAACATTGAATACGAATTCAGTATTTATTTCTGGCATTGATTTGCAATCAATGTTTTGATTTAATTTTAATGTTTTAAAATTAATAGATGGCCAATTAAATTCAGGACATCCTAATATATAAAAAAATTATATAAATTAAAAACAAACAAAATATTATTAGTATTAAAACTATGTTTTATTTTATTTTTCTCCTCTACTTTCTGTCATATTATTATTCTGGTTATTAACTTCTACAGTTATACTCAATGCGATCATCCACATTTTCTAGCTATTGATACATAAAAACTAACGTAGATAATGTGTGCCCATTATTTATTAATTATTCAAAATCATACTACTTATTCTGTTTTAATCCTACTTATAATGAATCCCATATAAGAGCATTATGTACTTCTCTATTTTCAAATCTACCATTTTATCCTACATAACTACATAATACTCAAAGTCTCAAACTGTATTATTTTTTCAAACAGAATGGACTGATACACCATAGAATTATATGCTATTTAATCTTTATATAACTAGTATAATTTCAAACAAAATAAAAAAATACTAAACAAATTATGGTTACATGGAGTACCTACTCTTTACCGATAAAATAAATCATTTAACTGCTTATTTTATTTGATCGACTTTCTGTAATTCCTCAATTATTTTCTTATACATCTATAGTAAATATTTTTTTGTTAGCTTTAAAATTTTAAGTTATCTTTAGGTCAACTAAGATCAACTTTCTTTTAATCTATAGAAAAAAAGTTAAGTCAACAAAATTTGTTCACAAAAGATTTTTCTTGGAAGAAGAAAAACTACCAAAAAATGAATGTAGTGTCATGTAATTTTTTTCATTATTCTCATAGGTAGTTTACAAACGTGGTAATACTTTTGAACGGATTATCAGTAGGATATATTGTAAAACTGACTGATTTACGCTCAGAATCGTATTTTCGAATGCAATACATTTTCAATGCATTCAAACTTTAATTATATTACAACTACTATTCAAGATCCGAAGACCTAAGGAGGAACATTCAAGGGAATCAACGTTTCTGTTTTTTTTAAATAATTTACATTAAAGTAGGAGTACAATATAATCTATTAAATTAGTAAGTATAGATATAAGGAAAAATCAACAAACCATGTTTTATATTATGCAATTCCTGACTTTCTAAAAAAATAATTTTATACTAATTATTATAATAATATGTAAATATATTTACCTAATAGAGTTACAATTTCAATATTAAGAGAAAAAAATGTAATAATTGCATTTTGATTTTATGGACGATAATTTTTTTTCATTTTCTGTGACTATAAACTTAATTACAAATAATTACTTCTCTCAATTAATTTATTTCTTTAATATATTTTTATTACTATTTAATATTTATTACAATATGTAGGAATCTATGAATTTAAGTAATATTTACGACATATGTTATTTTAATTATATATTTAAGTAAAAAATAAGTCAAAATATTTGTTGCCTAAATATTATTGGGTTTTGTGTTACTAAGAACTAAAAATATATAATGAAACACATACCTGTTAAGTTTATAATATCATTATTATTCGCTATAAGTAACATAAATTAAACAATTATTTATCAGAAAAAGTAACAAATAAAATTTACAAAGTGATAATATAACAGGTTATTTAGTAAAGAATACGATTAACGGATTTAACTTTAATTTTGTAATTTTAATTTTAAGATTTGATTATAATTGTTTAATAATATTATAATTTACTGTGAGAATCGATTAATAAATACTGCAAGTCTAAAATATAAATAAGAATTTATAGATTATGCTAACATTTTAATGTAGGTATTCATATATATTTATTATGAATTGTTATCCATTATAAATAATTTCCTAGACATAAAATATAATATTAAGGTAAAAAATATAATTAGATTTATTATGCCATATTATTATACTCATAATGACAAAAATATTAAACATTGCTATTTGGAGAGGCGCACACAGTCTTTTTTTCGGTGAAGGGGGGGTTGTACTAATATTTATTTCTTAACCATGGGAATTTAGTATAACTCTATGCAGTAATATGGTAAAAAGTTTAATAGTACATTTGCACACTGCAAATTTTATGTTACTGCGGCCTGCGGGCTTCGTGGCAAAAATGTATGGTAAATTTTGAATCCAAATTGAATGAAGAGAGGTTTGAGATCCCAAGTAGTGTGGGAGCCACTGGATATTTAGGTTAATTTATAATTAAACAGAAATTTATAATTGTTCATTATGTTTTTTTTTTTTTTTGCGTATTGTAATAATAGGTAAATAATATTTAAAACCTACTTTATATAGTATACAACCATATTATATTTTACAGGATTATACAAATTTTTTATAACAAAATTCTAACTATATACTATATAATATGTAGGTAGGTAAATATTTATCTTATAGATATTTTTAAACACATTCAATTGTTTTTTTTATTTTTTAATAACCTTACTTAAGTAAATAAATGATATTTTAGAATTTTATTTAACTTGCCCAATTATTTACTATTTTAAGTAACTATTTTCTTGTATACAAATTTAGTAGGTATCTACCTAAAGGCTAAACGTGTAACATTTTGCTATCCTATAAGTACCAATTTACCAAGTAAGTACTTATATGCACTATACCTAAGTAGTTACGTTACGAGTCCTCATTTGTGATATCAAACTTGAACAACCTATTTTAAAATAATAACAAACTCGGATACGAACTGAATTATTTAAAAAATTTAAATTAAATATAAACTTAAACAAATATTTATTAAGTACATATAAAAAAAATGTTTAATTACATTTATTTTTATATTTTTTTAAGTGTTTAATTTAAATACATTTGTTAATTTCATAAGAGAGAAAATGAATTTTAAAATATTTAGTTATATATTAAATTTATATTTCATAATCTACTAAATAAACTATAAAAAAAGTAATAATGATGTATAAGTTTAATTTTAATTCAGTGAGTACAGTTCGGCTTGGTTCAGTTCGACAATCGAACAGTTCATAACACCACTAATTATTAGTGAATGTATTTTGTCAGTTAAAATTGGTAATCTCTAATATATACTGTGATTAGTTAATTATTATTTATAAATATCTTTAAGTACATACATGCGTTTTTAATATGATTAATATTTAGAGCTTCTGAAAAACATAAACATATCCAACATACAGCTATTATTGTTATAATAAAAGCTAAAATTATATATATAATATATAAATATATCAAAATTTGGATGCAAAGCGAAGAATTTATTGGTTTTACAATAATGTTTTTTTATATCCGAAGGTATTTTTTTGGATAGAAATCACAAACAATTACCACGATTAGGTTATGCTTTCCATACCAAATTGCATCCAAATTTCACAAAATTTCTTCATTGATGAAATTACCAAAAAAAAAAACGGTAAAATTCACGGAAATTGCAATTTTAATGAAACTGATTTTAGATTTTTCATAATAACTAATACTGTTTTGAATGTAGGTACTTGAATTTTTTTAGTATTCACCATAGATAGTTTACACACGTAGTAAACTTTTGAAACTGCTAATCAGTATAAAATATTGTATTAGGTATATTGAGTTTTGCTCAACTATAATTGTATAATTTAGATAGCATTAAATATTTAAGACAAATAAATGATGATGACCTTAGATCGAGTGGGGAATTTTATCACGATATTAGAGCCTTAGAAGTTAAACTATAATAAATTTGGCAGTACTTTTCAAAACGTTTGTCATTTCTGTGCGCTCATCAAAAAAAAAAAAACCTACATATTTTTAAATGGCAACACCAACTTTTTTTTATTAAATTCTAATTGAATTATTATTTTAGACCACTTTAATACACTTTTATATCTTGGAAATTAGAAAACATGTTTATAAGTCCAATAAATTCCTCTCTTCGTTCAGAATCTAAAATATAAATTTAAATTTGTATCATGTCAAATTAATAAAATATATTATAATAATGGCTATGATGAGTGATCTTCAGTTCATAATAATATTTTCGAAAACTGTAATTTAATATTGCTTTCAATTACAATCATATATATATATTAATCATATGTATTTATGTATTTATGTAACACTATCCTTTCCAATGACGGTAAGGTGAAGCTACTTCTAATTTATAAAAAAAAGTTTTCGTAAATATTTACTTGTAATCATCTCATGTGATTCAGATGCTGAAACATTTTTTTATTATAATACTAAAATATAATTTTTTTAGATGTATAATTATTATATAACAATTTGTTTGCAATATTTATTTGTTTATTCATAAAAAAATTTATATAAATAAAAAAATTAACACCGTTTAGTTTTTTTAAAATAAATACAAATAAGTACAGTGTGTGGCATAATGGACTCTCAAATTTTCGAGGCGAGTTAAAACAAAATGGTACATGATATGAAAAATAAAATTTTATGTTGTAAAAGTATATGGTATAATTAAGGTTTTTTTTGTTATTTTTTAAAAATTATATCGTCCAAATGATGGTATTGACGAGCGATACACATATGAAGCCGTTCTCGAAAGTTTTCCATCACTCTCGCTAGCATATCGAGTGAAAACGTGGCAATTTCTTGACAAATAACGTCTTTTAGTTCATCAATAAGTCCTTGGTCGATGTTTATATACTTCAGACTTGAGGTACCCTCATAATAAATAATCACATGGATTGAAATCAAGGGAGCGAGGAGGCCATGCGACGTCTTCCCGTATGGATATCAAACGACCAGGAATCATTTCGTGCAATATGGCAAGAGAACGTGTATAGCTCCATCTTGTTGAAACCAAAAGGCTTTAGTATTCTCTTATTTTTGGGTATAAAAAGTTATCTAACATCTCGCAGTACCGGTTGGGAATCACAATAACAGTAGCGTCTCCCTCTTCAAAAAAATAAGGTCCCACGATGCCTACCGAAGACTAAGCACACCAAACTGTGCTTTGGGACTGTGAAGATATTATTTGGATCGTTGGTGTATTTAATTGAGGATTTCCCTCAGCCCAATAACGAACATTTCGCTTTTTTATTGTGCCAGAAATGTGGAAATGTGCCTCGTCACTACTCCACACAATACCGTTGGGAGACATAAATGTAAGAATTGCATTACAGTAATCTTTTCATTTTCTCCAATGTACTAAACTCAATTCTTGAGTTACCATTATCTTGTATGGATGTAATTTAAGATCACAGTGCAAAATTCGCCAAAAAACCTTATTAATGACCCAACTTAACGACATAAACCGCTTCTAATCAGTTTGATTACGTGATAATAACTAATTGAAATATGGGAGTCCATTATGCCGCACCTCTTATAACAGTATTATGAAATTACAAAATATAATACAATAATATTACAACGATTAATATTCTAATCATTATAGGCAAGCCTTTGTACAAAACTAAAAATTTACATTGTATTTAGGCATCATTGTATTAAAGGAGACATTTTAGCAAAATTTGAGATACTAAAAGGTAAATAAAATTGACTCTGAAATCTATTACTATTGGGTACAAAAATATGGAGTTGCTCTAATATACTTGGGGCATTAACATCGCCATTTAATAATTTATCTTTAAAATTAATTCCTAATTTGAAGCGTCGTTGGTCTACAAATTCAAGCTTAAGTACATAATTTATATGACTATAATCATGGGTCGGGTACGCGATATTAAGGAAATAGACTGCAAAACTAAGGAAACCTGTTTCGTACCTTATTAATTCGTTGTTTGTCGACTACAGTGTAATAAGAGCAAATGAATGTCCCATATTCTAAAATCGACCGAACAAGGGAACTGTAGAGAACAACTAAAGAATCATAAGACTTAAAGTTAAAAAAATTGCAATGAACAAATCCTTATATGCCCAGAGCTTTACAAACAATATAATCAATATGAGATCAGGCTCAAGAGAAGGGACCAACCTTAAGTGATAATTCAGCAGTATTGCACCAAATTACAAACATATCTAGAACTATTTTAAGAGTAAAATAGTCTTCTCAATTAAAAATTGTATAGAATATTTTAGCGTCATCAGCAAAAAGCATTATTCGACAAGGAAAAATAATTTAAAAAATACCAAAAATAAAGATATTAAAGATTTTATTATAAAGATATTAAACAATAATACTAATAATTAATAATAATTTATAAATTAATAATAATAATTCAAATGACTTCTTTGTAGTACTCCACTCAGAGTAGGAAATATAACAGATGACTTACCAAAGAGATGGACAAACAGACTTCAAGTAAGATTAACCCAAGACAAAAAAAGGTTCACCAACTCCTAAGCGGTCTAATGTATAAACTAATGTGTTATGTTTAGTAGAGTTAAAGGCCTTGGAAAAATCAGTATAAATTGCATCAACTTATAATTTAGAATCCAAAGCCCAGTGAATAAAAGAGCTGAAGTCAAGAGAACTTGTAACAGTGGAGCGTTTGGAAAAAAACCATGATGGTCAACCGATATGGTTGACAAGAATTTCCGTACTATATGTTTTTTAAAACGTTATGTATATCTAATTTAAATATTTAATTTAATATAATTATTAAATTATTATTATTAATTTAATATATATATACATATATATATATTTATTATTATTATTATAGATGAAACGTTTTATACTTGTTTTGGGTCTTAGAACTTTTTATTATTCTATATAAAAAAAAAAATCTTACTGATATTTCCTAATGCATGTGTTTGCGTATAATCTACAAATTATTGATATAATTATGTACGAAAATGAAATTTAAAAATGATAAATATTATGTATTATGCAATTCGTCTTTGTTGTCAAACCATTAATCCAATAAATATAAAATAAATGTAAAATATTGTATTTTTATAAGTATATTATTAAAGGAGTATTTTGTGTAAACTATTCAAATATTCTATCGATTTAGTAATATTATGCAATCAATACAACATAATAGTATAAACTATATTTTTTTAGAACATAATATTTTTAATTATAATTAAAAATATTTTTTAAATATTTATTGATTTACGATGTACCTCCTGAAATAAAATACTCGTATATTCAATTTAAATATACAACATGATCATTATATATTTTTAACCGTAATCGTTAAAAAGCTTTTTAAGCGACTATAAGTATCGCGTCACTGTAAGATATTGGGTTATTGTATATTGTATTATTATATTGGAAAAATGATAAACTATATTATAGTAGTTAATACAGCATAATTTCTTTATAGTAGGTATATATAGTTGTATAATTTTACTGGGTACATTAATTTTATTAAATTAAAGCTATATTTAAGCTATTATATTTTTTAAATATTAATTTTAAGTAGTTTTTTTTACCTTCAATGAATGTTCCAAAATAATTTCTAAATTGTATGTGATATGATGTTAATTTATATTTATAAATTTTAAAAAGTTTTTTTCTGAAATACATAAAATCATTTTAATTGTTTTTTGTTAGCATATTATAATACTTACTATTAATACCATAAACTAGGCATGTTAAACGTGCCTAAAAATCTTCTTTTTTTTTTTTGCGTACAATAATAAGTGAAAATATATAGAGAGAAATATAAATACGATTTTCAATTTAGTAGGATGAAATTAGCACTTATCTAGATCCACATCCACTACCTTCACCGCCTACCATCGTCACCACAACCACCTTATCAACGTACATTATCAATCGTTATCTGTTTATTGTGAAATTACCCCTTATAAGTATATAAGGTGGAGGTGGGCCTAGAAGCCCCAGCGAAAAATGTATTTAATAAAAAATGTATGAATTAAATTGATCTTCATAAATATTTTATGATAATTACCATAATTTTAAATGTAGTAAATTGAAAATTTTGAAAGTGTTGACATAGGCGTTCTGTATATGAGAAAAATGTATGGATCTGTTACATTCATTTTATGCCTAAATATTGAACTTGAAATTTTTCCAAAAATGTAATTGTTTTATTAATATTAATTATAATTATATTGAATATAATTTATAATTTTAGCTTTTAGTTTTACGGTAGAACATTTAAGAGTATAATAATATATTATTTAATAAAGTTATAAAAAAAAATCTGCACATAAAATATTTTGAAAATCGTTAGTCACAATTTTTATTTACACAATTTCACATTTTAAAACTCATGTATGTAATTTTTTACAATTTTCAATATTTTTTTAATAATACAAGAAAAAACATCAATAACATCGAAAAAAAGAAATTCGT
Organism: Eriosoma lanigerum; assembly: GCA_013282895.1. Classification (NCBI taxonomy): domain Eukaryota; kingdom Metazoa; phylum Arthropoda; class Insecta; order Hemiptera; family Aphididae; genus Eriosoma; species Eriosoma lanigerum. The sequence continues at coordinate 59,108,595 of CM023357.1, read as the reverse complement.
GGTTTTATTGTACATTATTTGATGAATAAAGAATATTTATAAAAAATATTATTAGTTTATAGGTATTGTGTATCTGACTACGTTTGCCTTAAATTATTTTTTTCAATGAAATATTTATCAAATTTTAATTATAATGTAACACAATAACATTCCACCACTAATTTTTCCGAAGATCAATGTGACAAACGCACAGAATCGACTGCCCGGCTTTAATTCATTACCTATTATAATTTGTTTTTGGCATATATTTTAGTTTTAAGTAAATTTAAATAGTAAATAGATATGAACACTATTTCTATACCGAATAACGTTCTGTTAGCAAGGAGTGGATGACTTATGATTGACTGGGTATATTATTTATATATCAACATTTTTAAAATTGGTTTTTCTCAGAAGATTCATAATATTTTAACCTAATTTTTATGACATTGAGTTGTGATCATACATCCTAGGTATCTATATTATTTTTATGCATAATATTCTTAATATTTCTTATTTATCATTAAGTAATAGTGATTTAGTAATAATAATTATAATTATATAATACTATATAATTACTGATATAATTAGAACAATAACTATACCTACTTCTGCGATTCATAAACACCAAAGGGTTGGTTAAGTTATGTAATAATGTCTAGTATCCCAATGAACAGTAAATACTTACCTAGTTTCTGATATAGAGGTAAACACGTCATTTCCTATAAATTACAGAATAATTTATTATATAAATATTTTATTATATTATATAAGTCGATATGGACATTTGCATTTTGATTATTTACAATAAATCATTGAAAAAATATATTATACATTGCATACCTTCACAATATTTATTAATATAATAAATAATCATATTAGATAATTCATAAAAGTCAATGAACTCTCCAAAAATAAGTTTTAAGTAATCTGTTTCATCCATAATATCTACTTCATTAGTCCCTGTAAATATTATTGTAAAATATATACAGATATACATTAATTATATTTTATTTTGTATAATATTCATATTTCATAACATAAATGTTTATTATTTATATATGGTCAAAAAATTATATACTATTTATTTATATAATAGAAGTAATATTATATAGTAGTATACTGTATAATTTTACATATAATGTAGGTAATTATGCTACTAAAATAATATAAATATTAGAGTATTTACTTTTTACTTTTTTAATAAAGTTTATGAATTCTAGATATGTACACAATAACTGTTTCATATGTACTATCAATAAACCACTTAAATCTTCAACAGGTGCATCTAGAATTTAAAAATAAATAAAAATTATCTTTAAAACAATGTGGTAACAGTTTTTTTTTTTTTTTTTGTTATAAAAATTAATCTGGGATATTTCTAATTTTAATTTATTATAACAAAATATTCAACATGCTTGAGGATAAACAACTAATACAATATGTAAAATAGAAAAATAATAAGGCATAATAATAATTTTTGTATGTTGCAGTACTTGTAACGGAGCAACACCGAAACAATAGAACGGCAGGCAAAGTGGCAAGGTGCCAAGACGATAGCAGGTACATTTCCTATCCAAGCAAGTAATTCTCAAAATGTAAACCCTACTAAATCACTCTTCAATTAACAGTCACTATTGATAAGAAAAAAAAATCTTATTAGAAAATTAATTTTATTAACTGACTTTTAATGTTTGATGTGACACTGTTGTGATAGCCAATCTCCTCATATGACGATGGAAGTAAAGAGTAAATCCAGGGCTGTAGCAATGCGCTGGTAAGAGGGCTTTCACCAAGGGCGCAGTTTTGCCAAAAATGCAAATTCAATGATATTTAGAAATGCAAATACAATTTTTCATTATTATATTAACGTACATAGAAAGTTTAAGACACGAAAGCATAGTTCTAATAATATTTTAACACATAGCCATAAAATAAACAAATTTTAATTAAAATTCATAATATATTATACGCGATTGCTAGGGGCGCTGTTACCTCCTGTTACCTCCTACGACCCCGGATAATTTATCTGTTTCGAGACCGTGAGAAGCCACTAACATGGCGTACACTGGGAATCGATGGCCGACGATTGTCAATGACGGAAAACATCGCACACGCTGAACGGCAACATGAACTATTAACTGCGACTCAAAGGACACGACATAATGATCGTAGTCGAGCGTCGATTACACTGAGCGAATTTACTCGCTAATCGCTGGCTAATTAACTCGCTGCGACTAAAGTCGCTCAATGTAATCGGTCTAATCGCTTATTAGCCACGTGTTGAATACTCGCTGCTCGCCCGCGAATAAAGTTGACAGCCGGACTACTTTAGTCGCTAATCGCTGGTGTTTTTACACTCTAGCGAGTAAAATCGCTCAATGTATTCGCCCTAGCTTGTAAAATCGCTAGTGTGCTCGCAATGAGCGACTAAATCTTATGCACGTAACTTGTGACGAAAATGCGTGAATGCGTTAGCGTCTAGCGTGTTGACTCGTTGTAGTGTAATCGGACAGGTCGCTCTACACGGTTAGTAGCGCGTGACGTGCACGCCAGCGAGTAGCGAGTAAATTCGCTTAGTGTAATCGACCCATTAACGACTTTAACGATGGGCACTAATTGTCGGGCGTCAATATGCGCACCTCCCGTGGTGGCGATCAAAAAACGTTTTCGATGTCCAAAACAAAAAGACAATTGACCATACAGGTTACTTATCACATACTTTTGGGACGGTAAAAAATGACGACAATACTTGCGCGTATATTGATCTGACACCAACAAAATGGCAAAACGATTAAACGGAAAAAAAAAACCGGTATTCCCGATGACGGACTAAAGCAAAGTGTTTCTTGTACCTTAATCGAAAAGCGTCCGTACGGATTTTTGTCTCCGCACTATGTAATTGTCGGCGACGTAGATTGTCGGATAACTATAAATATATATATAATGAATTTCCAACATAGCGTATTAAAATATAATAAATTTCAAACGTTAAATAATATAATAAATTATTATATAGGTATTAGGATTGATTTTAAATACTAATTATAAATTAATGGTATTAGGTATATTTTAATTAATAATTTTTTTTCTATATTACAATTGAATATACATTACCCTTATGTGCCGCTAAATGAGAAACTGTGCGAAATAATTTGAAGGCATTTAACATAATTGGCTCATCGAAATTATGATGAGATTGCGGGTCATTTAAAACAGACTTAAAGGTATTTGCCGTATAATCATCTGAAAATACTTATAAAACATAATTTACCTAATTAATTAGTGTGCCATAATAATATTATTGGTCATGACGTTAATATAGTAATTTTTATTTTAATTAATCATTTTTCATTTTAGATCCTAAGCGAAGCGAGGAATTTATTGATATTACAGAGTTGTTTTTCTTTATATATCTTAAAAAACGATTTTGGGTAAAAATAATAATCCAATTACGACAAATAGGGTATGAATTCGAAATAAAATTACATCTATTTGGTACTTTATGTAGCTTATTTTTCGAATTTCTCAAAAGTTTTTCTTTGAAAGAAGTAAAACTACCAAAAAAATGACGGAAAAACATCAAAATTTACGGAAATCGTAATTTTAATGAAATTTATTTTAGGGTTTTCATGATAATTAATGCAATTTTGAACGTAGGTAATTTTAATTTTTCCAAAAGCTATTTTACACACGTGGTAAACTTATGGAACGACCTATCAGGTATATATATTGAATTATATTGAGTTTCGCTCAGAATCGTATTTTCTAATGCAATATCATTGCATTGAAATTTTAATTATAATAAACCACTAATTATAACACAAATAAAATACCCTTTCCATACCAAATTTCATCTAGTTGGTATTTTATTTAACTCATTTTTTGAATTTCCCAATAGTTTTTCTTTAAGAACAGAAATGTGGCAAAATAATGGTATCCGTTAATTTTTTTTTTTTTATTATTACTAATTGAGTTTTGATTATAGAGACTTGAAATTTATTTTGAATATATACATGTGTAAGTTACACTCATGGTAAAATTTTGAAATGGTTTATCAGTATAACATTTTTAATATATTGATATTCGCTCAGAATCGTATTTTCTAATGCAATATCATTGCATTCAAATCTTAATAATTATAATTCACACAAAGTTATTGTTATTTCTTTAAACTATATTAAATATAAATTATAGAATTACCTATTATTAAATTTAATAGCACACATTAACGATACAATTATATATTTTAATGTAATAAATTGTATTTGTAATTATTATACTATTGTATTATAACTTATAAGCAAAGATTTGCACCCAAATTAACTAGAATCCGTATTACCACTAAAAACCCTTAAATTTTAAATACCTGAAAGCTTTATTAACCCAAATGCTATATATTTGAGAACCACGAATTAATCGAAAACCCGAAAGAATTTTTCAAATTCAAAACTATTATTATTCGTTATTTTAAATGTGTTTTATGTGCTTAATGCAAATTTAGTATGAATTATGTAGCATTAATTTAAGTAAATAAAGGGTACAATGTTAGGAAATTGATTTAATAATTTATATGTTTATAATGCACCCAAATTAAACAACATTAATCCGAACAATTAACAACATAAATGTCTAATAACATTTTTTTTTTGTGTGTTTTAACACTAGAAACACATAAAACGAATAATTATACATAAAAAATAATAATTCGAGTGCAAAGCTCTGTTTATTATGTATAAGTGAGAATAATAATGAAATGTAATCTTACTGTTATTAAGTGTGTCACATACAGAATTTAAATTTTGCATCACATTTTCATGAATCAAATTTTGACTTTTTGAGTGTAGATTAGCTTGCATGTCTGAGGGAAAATAAATTAATAATAAAAATCAATTGTACCTGCTTGCATAGAAAAAATTTAATGTTGTATCCTGATGTCGAAAAACTGAAACACAAATGGTTTGCGCAAATGCCTTGTAGGTATATATACCATGATCCCCTTTTCTAAATAGGAAAAAATCGCGTGGAAAGTATTTTACTCAAATACTTTTGTTACGGACATCATTAATTATTTATTATTCTATTTAAATTAAACAGACAGTTTCAAATTTTCATACATTAATAACATGTATTGATAAACTTAGATATAAATATATATGTTACTTATTGACATACTAAAATAAGGTCTAAGATAATAGAATAAAATATACTTATTTGGTATTACTAATAACACAACATAATATCATAAATAAGTAAATAATTACATCATATTTTATTATTGATAGTTATGGGGAGGATGGTGGTAGCCTGCTCGTGGCCTACCCTGCATATGCTATTATACACGCCAAAACCTAACAAGTAAAAGCATTCATAGTAGCATAACTAATACCACCACATAGGCACAGATACCCAGCTCATCAAACACATAGAGTAACACACTATCTTGATACTGAAATGACAAATGTAAACGGTCCTTTTAAGGACCAACTGACGCGTGATATTGGGGCTAACCTTAAGGTGTGCCACTTCAATATCGAAGGCATATCGAGAGACAAGTGCGAGGTATTTTATAATTCTAAATTTGTTACAGTTAGAAAATGAATAGTGTATTATGTGTTTGATATCCATGTCATACGAAATAAATAAAAATTGATAGTTATAAGATTGTCATAAATTACTTTGTGGTAATGAATTATTTATGTTTTGTACTTCACGTTGCCAATAATGTGAGTGGATAACTTTATTTAAAAGATTAATCAAAGTATCTTCATCTTCTTCTAAATCATAAATCAAATGGTATTGAAGAGCTAATAAAAACCCATTAAAAATAATTATATTAAATGGGTATAAAATATGTAATAAATTTGAAGCTTGGCATTTATATGTTTTAATACTAAAATACGAATATTTTTTTATAAAATTATGCTGATTTTAAGTTAAACTAAAAACAAATTACCGTTAAATTTTATATACACATGATATAATGCATTTGCCATATCAATTCCTGTGTGATCTATACAATTTTTAAAAGAGCATTAGAAACATTAAGAGGAAGCTATATTTCTTCTATCTAACAAAAATGTAGCAAAATCACAACGACTTAGTACTTAAATAATAGTATTTGTGTTAAACTTATGAATTAAACACTTATTATAATATTTAAAAAGCGAAATATTTACGAGGTTCTCTCTTGTGATTTTTGTAAAATTTCATCTGACATTTTACAAAAACAACATATACTAATTTAAAATTTGAAAAAAAATTAAATACTTTTCGTTGATAGATGACATTTTACAAAGAGCAAAAGAAAGAATCTCGAAATTGTTCCAATCATCAAATTTGGTAATACGTGTTCAATCTGTAAGTTATAATCAAGGGTCACAATTTATATTCTACGTATCTCTGATTTGATTATATTTTCCGTTTAATAAACAAAGGCAGCTAGGTATATGTATATCAAAATGTTTGTGTATAGGTGTATAGCGTCCTCTTAATGCAAAAACCATAACTCATAAAACAATTTAATCGGTAGGTACATAACATAAGTAATATTGTAACGGTAATATCCGATTTTAATCATTTTTTATCTGAACGTAGCACACGATTGAGAATGATCTAGGAATTTAATTATTGTGCAACGTTGCTGCATATACCAACCAACAATAAATCTTTTGGTAAATCTTTTGAAATTGCGTCCCATCTCGTATTTAAATTATATTGTATATTAATATAAAATATAATTTATTGAGCATCTTATTTGCCACAATGATTTTCTTAATAATATATTTGAAGGAAAAATAATGGGACGAAGACCAAGAGGAAGACCTATAACAAATTATTTCTATAATATAAAAGAGAAGATGGGCAGCGCATCCTAACAACAACTAAAGGAAGTAGCAAAAGACACACATGGCCAACTAGACAAGGCGTTGCCTTTAGAACAAAATATTGATGATGATGAAGATGACGATGACGATGACGATGACGATGACGATGACGATGACAATGACGATGGTGATGATGGTCATGGTGATGGTGATGGTGATGGTGATGGTGATGGTGATGGTGATGGTGATGGTGATGATGATGGTGATGATATATTAATTTATATAAGTTGTATAAAAATTATTAAGGCATTGTGTAGAAGCGGAACTACATCCTATGAGACCTGTGGCTAATGTTTGTATAGGCCCTAATCTTAATGGATAGTACCTATTATATTGGATAGATATACGTGTATATCTGCTAAATTTACCTATTGTATATCGATCTATTACGTGGACAATATATATTAATATACAACTACATCGCTCTGATGAATGTGGCACGACGTACTTATTGTATAATATAAAAATCATATAGGACTATATTGATGTTGTTTAGTAGTTTATAATTATAAATAGTATATGAGCATTTCATAATAGGTATATGGTTTTTCACGCGCCTGAGGTTTTACCATTTTTTCACGTTAATTTTCTTACATAAAATTCAATATATTTATACAACAATACGTACATATTTTTCATCATCTTACACATCATGGTGATTAATCATAATAATTATAAATAATTCTATGGTGCTTCGACTTCATTTTGCATTTCGGACCATAGTAGCGGACGTACCACAAAATGGAGGTACATTATAACAGTTTTTACCCGAAATTGTTACAACTCTATATAACAACATAAGCAAATTAATTGATCATATTACAAACAATGACCATAATTTGAAGAAATTATGATAACAATATCTTTAGTCACCTAACTTCATCGAATTAAATATAGAAATATTGTTTGTACCGAATATAAAGATAAAACAAATTAAATAAAACAGACCTTGCCTGAGTGGGAAACATATTAATTTTGGAAACTATTATTATGTTTTATATTTTTATTATTTTGACACTGATATTATAGTAAATATGAAAAATGCCGTTAATTTGTAAACATTCATACAATAAACCAATAGTGTATTTAGGAGGGTGCGAATGGTATCATAGACCAGGGCGGAAATTTTTTTTGGACTTGAGGGGCTGCAGCATTTTTTCGTAACCATAATATGAATTTATTTTTGTGGGAGGTATGTAGGGGCGACAATAAAACTTTACCTGAGGCTTCAAAACTCTAAATACGTCTTAGTAATAAACTATTATTGTCTAGAGTATTGCTAAAAATGCAATTTAATGCTGCACTATAATTAAAATATTAAAATATGATACGTTTTATTTTTGAAACTAAATTATTATAAAATATAATAATTATATTATATATTTATATAAAGTAATAAATTAAATAATAATAATTAAATAGTATATAAACTTACTGTTATTTTAGTATAAAAAATATTTTTTTAATCTAGGTACTTACGGTCAACAAATTTTAATAAGTGTACTATAGTATTTTTATATTCGTTAAAATTTCCTGCAATTCAAACCAATTTTCAAGTGTATACTATGTAAATATTAAATATTTTTTCATGAACCTTTATAATATTGTATATAATATACTTACATTTGTAAATAAAAATAAAAATGTAAATTCATAACAAACTTCTTATTATTATGAATGTTCTTTTGAATTTTTATACTTACTTTGTACCATATCATTATCCACTTCATTGCCATGGATTATATCATAATTGATCAATAGCATCTTATATAGGACACAAGATTTACCGATGTCAGCTGAAAAACAATTTAATCACGTACATACGAAACAAATATACTTATGATGCATCTATAAAATATATTGTTGTGTGTTGATGCTTGAATATTTATACGTGATAAATTACCTATAATTATAATTAATATTTTATATATGCTTAAATCCAAACACTAAAACAACGTAATTTTAAACTATCATAATATACAAATTATTTTTACAGTCACAAAACTAAACTTATACAATAATAAATAACCCAAAATTGACCCTCCCGCAACTTGCCACTCGCTAATAATTTTAGTTCCATTGATAAACATTCTAATGATACTTATAATTATTATAATCAAAATAAAATAATGAATAAACAAAAAATATTTGTAAAGATATATTATTCAGTAAATTGACACATTTAATATATTAATAAATATCAAAACTATATAATAAGATAACTTACATATAAATGTGTTATTTGTTCGTTCATTTGGTATATTATTGATTAAGTCACTTATTGAATGCCCTAATAAAAAAAAGCATCATTTCATTATCGATATATGTAGTCATGATCCCTATATCCAATGAATAGCAACTGCAGTAACGTAATAAATACTTGTTATTGCCTTAGAGGGGGTAATTAATATAAACAAATTATACCTATAGGTATTAACTCAATAACTTAAGTACATTATAAATACAATAATACACATAAGGAAATTATACTTATTTACAATATACATGTATATAAAATGACGTTATACTTACTCATCATTTAGGTGTAATACATATATAATAAGTATATAAATTTATTTATATAAATACCTATGATTACAAAAACAAAAGTAATTTATGCATTAGGAAAATGTTAAATAATAAAAAATAATTAAATATACAATAGTTACAGTAAACTCTCTAAGACATGGATAGATATTACTTTTTAAAAACAAAAATATGTATAGGTAATACATTTGTTAATTAAACAATACATTTTTAAACCAACGTCCATAATAATATGATTAATCGTTAGTTTTAAAAGTAAAAAGATTAAAGAAAAAAAGTGTTAAAAAATAATAAATTTATAAATCATTGTCACTCAATAACAATCATACGTATGTACAAATTGTGTCACTTTTCGAGGTTGCATTTAGACCAAAGCAATTCTGTTTCTATTAATCCTTCAAATTATTCTATAGCGACTTCAAGGTCTTTGATTGGAGGAAATGAAAGAGCTATGATAATTTTTGTAAATATTGCAAAGTCATAATCATTTCTATACCTCGAAAAAAACCCAATTCGTAACTTTTTTATGGAAATTTTTTGGTAAGATGATACAAACAACTGAATTTCAATGTCAGGATATGTTATTATTATAAAATTAATTACTGCTAATTCAAAATGGCATGACATGGATTTTAAATTTAAACTGGTTTATAATGTGAATTTAACATATCAAATACGAGTAATTTATCATATGTTTTTTTGTTTGTTCGGTAACAGTACATAAATTAAGGGATAGACACCATTTAATGCTTCCGCGAAAATAACGTAAATTTGAGCGAAAGTTGATGAATTTTGAGATCTTCCAAAAATGAAAATTCTGTTTTCATTAAGTCCGGCATCATCTAGTAAATCATCTAGTATCATTAAATCCTTCAATGCATTTGGAGGTTCCTTAATATAAAGTTTTGTACTTGGACAAATAATCAACCGATCCGTTCCAAAATTGTATCACACTTGTATATTACCTATGTTGATACTCAAAAAAATTTTCAAGTCCCTACGATCAAAACTCAATTAGTTATAATGAAATTAAAAAATTTTAAATAACAGAAATCGTAATTTTGCCGATTTACCACAATTTTTTTGGAGTTTTTCACCTCCCAAGGAAAAACTTTTTGAAATTCGAAAAATGAGTTAAATAAAGTACCAACTAGACACGAATTGCAACCGAAAGCATATCCTATTTGTAGTAATCGGACCATTATTTCTACCCGAAAAAGTGTCTTCATACATAAAAAAAAAAAAAATATTTTTGTAACACCAATACATTCTTCGCTTCGCTCAGAATCTAATATATATTACAATAAAATATATGGTATGATTATTTATAGCATAAAAGTTGGAATATATCATTAGTATGTATCAATGTATAAATAAACCTAAGCTACAATGAAATATAAGGTTAAAAATATTATATATACAACAATTAATATTTGATAGGTATTGTATTTTTATTTGGTTTTTTAATGATTTTTATATATTTATTACATATAGTATTTAATATGTTTAATATAATATAACTATTTTTATAATATTATCTAAACTAGGGCCAAGGGTGTCTAAGTGGTTTTAAATATCGTAGTGTTTGGATTCTGGAGTCTGAATCAAGTTGGACACAATTATCCAAAAAAACAATTTCATTATGCTATATATAAATAACCAAGAACTATTTTCAACCTACGTAATTAGCACTAACTGGGTAACAGCATATTATTGCCCGTTAGAACTTTAGAAGAGATTAAAGAGTGTTGTGAATTCTATAATTAAATTTAAATAATTTAAGATTTCGTATCAAGAAATATAATTTTTTACCTATTTAATTTATATAATATATGTATATATATATATATATTAATTTATAATTTATAATTTGAACTTTTTACTTTAGTAAAAATAAGTACCTATAAATAATTACCTGAATAAACCACAGGAAATATAATAAAAATTATTATATTTTTCACAATCATTTTACTGTTTAATGAACAAAGAAATATTATTAAATTTAACTAATCCAGGAAAGTAATTTTAAATAAAAATTATCTGAACACTAAATTTATTAATAATGACTTAATAATTTTATATATATACCTTTATATAGGTAATATTTTTCGCATAATCTGTATAATTAAATACCTATATTATTAAGTCAAACATACTATATATAACTATAATATCAAAATAAAATGTAATTTATTGATGTCAAATTTATTATAACATTACCCAGTATAATTATACCTAACCTATTTGAATAAAATGTATAAATACAAACTATATTTTAAGATTTGTAAATATTGGTCTTAAACATGACCTCAAATTAGTATTTTAGACCAATTCAATAGACTTTAACAATATATTATTATCCATTGTGTCATAAAAACAGGTGTTCATTTTTAATAATAAATTATAAATAACTGATGAGTGATTACAGTTTCCAAAATTAAAAGGGAGAGTATTAATTATTTTAATAATATTGCTTAGACTTTATAATATTCCACAAAAAGATGACTATTTACCTAGAACAAAATTGTAAAAAATTATTCTTCTCTTTTAATTTTCTTTTTCTAATTTTATAATAATGGTTTAAACTCTAAATAATATACCCTAAAAAGTGCTTTTAATTATAAAGTAGTTTATTTCTTTGAATTTATTTAAAATTTCAATTTTATAAAATGCTTATTAAAAAAATAAGAATGACTTTAGTATAGGTGTTTATTGATTTACAAAATAAAATACTTTTTAAACATAAAAAATATTTATTAAATATAATATAAAAATATAATCTTAAAGATAGTATCTAATACACTACTTGAGAACTAATACAGAATATTCTAAAATTGTATTCTAAACTTTAGATTCTAGAGTAGACAATTTATATTATATATTATATTATACCGTTCTCTCTGGGTGCATTACCCTGGAACCTACACTTTGGAAATTGTAAAAAAAAATTATCCAATATTATGTACTTCATTTTGTACATTTTTATAAAACTAAAAATTAATTTTGAATTACATCCAAAAAATTATATTTATACATAAATTTTATTATATTTAAAAATATTTATATTTTAAGAATGTATTAAAATATTTAAAATGTACAGTTATAAGTGCTTATTTTTATTTCTATAATAATAATTAAATTTAGTTTTATTAAATACTGCGTCAAAATATAAAAATATTAAATTTATGATCAACAAACGGATTTCTCTCCGCGATATCGGCCATCAGTGACGCACACGGCTGACTGCGCCACCCCCTCCCCCACCAACCGACAACCATTCATCCACCCCTCCGCCAACCATACCCACTCAACCAACCCCCATCACCACCCTACCCACTCCACCCACTAACTGCCGCACCCGCTCCACCTCTCCCTCACCAACTCCTCTCATCAACCGCCATACAAAATATAAAATATAAAACATGAATTCATCTATTTAATACACACACTATCCTATAAGGTATATTTTATAATAATACATCGATATAATAATTTTATTGACATTTTACAACATTTTTTTTTAAATTATAAATATAAATATATAATTTTATGCAATACATATTGTATTAATAACATTATGTTTTAAAGAAAAAAACTAATAATAAGTATATAAACAATTTTTTACAATAGAATCAATGAAATAATTGCCGCTTCGCGTTCCATTACGGAATGTAAACAGTACTGTAATCTCGCGATGATGGTGATTCCATGTACTTTGTATTGTAAGATTCGGGATCATTGTTTTCGTCAACAGCCTGAAAGTTAATGATTATATATTAAATTATAATATAATAATAATATAAAAATAAAAATAATAATAAGTAAATAAACAAAAGTATTATTAAATTACCGGCTGCGGTGGTGATCGTTATAGTTGTTTATTTAGCTTCGGTGTTTCGAGTTGTGAAAAAGTCAGTGGCGATACAGGACTCGACAGGCTGTAACGTAAAATCATTAACGTTGGATATCGGCGATAGAGATTTAATAAATTTGGCTGCTCCAGTGTTCTCATAGAATTTCTACAACATAAAAATATTGAAAACAAGTTATAATTTTTTATTTTATATTATTAACGTTTATAGTAAAAACATTTTACCCTTGATAGCTTCTGGGCTATTAGATATATCGAAATAGTCAGGAGTATTTGATCTAGATCCCATCATGAGATGGGAAATTGAAGAATCACTTCCATCACTGTATATGTAGGAGATATACGATATTGTTTTTGAGGAATCTGATAACATCATCCCTTTGACTATATCTTCGGATTAAGTAACACTTATATCAGTCATACTAGACACACTTCAATCAAGATACAGCAAATGTAGAGAACTGCGTCTTAAATTTACTAATTGCTCCTAAAATATATAATAATAAGTTGTAATTTTTTTTTTTTTTTTTTAATAATTACAAATTATAAATAAATTTTAAGATAAAACTTACGAAAACCTAAAAATAATAATCATTGCAATAACTAAATTTTAGTAAAAATTATAGAGAACGCGAAATAACAATATATTTAATTATATTATATTATAAAACTTTGAGACATAAAAACGACAAATTGCTTACAAAATTATGTGTCAGAGATTAATGAAAATACGATTGCCATAGATTTTCAAAAATAAACATAATTAACTCACTTGAGCTGAGTATTGTCTTATCGGTGTAGAATAATTGGGAATAGATTGTCGACCTATGGTTGAACTTCAAGGTTTATTAAAGGCAAAATACTCTGAAATCGGACTGAACAAGTCACCTGCAATTTAAAGATATGATAAAATTGATAATATAATAGTAGTATACTACAAGGATACGAAAGGATAGTAGTATTTATCTATCTATATGGCTATACCAATAGGTATGATAGTATATATACATACCTGTTTTACCTATAGATAAATATATTAAATAAAACATTTTTTAAAATTTAAAAATTAAATTATACCTACAATAATTCAACAACTACTTTGATGAAAAGACAAGAGCGTGTAGTTCACGGCAACGACGAAAATGAAGCAATAGTACGCCACTCAAACCTAGTTATGGACAAATCTTTAAAAAATATCTATATGATATTATAAGATTAAATCGATGCATATATATTTATATATATTAATAAGCAAGTAAATAAATTATAATTAGGAAGACATTTAAAATGTATGTATGCAGTATATATTATGTATAATAAAAAAACACTAAAACACTGCAGTTTTGCTCTTTGGAAAAATCGTGTTTAATCAATTTTTATCTTACATGAGCCTGAAACAGTAGTCCGTTCATTAAAAATAGGTGGTATCAGTAGGACTGAAAATATCGTTATGAATCAACTATCTACACTTTTTAATGCATAGTGACCCACCTTTTTTTGCTTAAAAATAAAATGGTTTACTTTTTTCCACACCACCTTTGAGGTAAAGTAATAGGCGCATTTTTTTAACGTGGTATTCCCAGTAGGTGTAATCCACGCTTAGATAATAAAATATAATACATAATTATATTATATTATCTAAGATTTTTATTAAAACTTAGCTTATTAACAATGGTTATTCTATAAAACAATATACAATTAATATGATATACAATTGATAAGAATAATAAATAATAATATTATTAAATAATGAAAATAAATAAATAATAACAATAATAATATGATTATTGTTATTGTTATTATTATTATTATTGCACGGGTATTACTCTAAAATAGCGTATTGGATAACAAAAAAAAAAAAAAAGGAAAATTTTGATAACCAATTGTCTAGAGGGAAATTATAAAAAAGAAAAAATTAAAGTAAATTATTCTGGAACTCCGCAACAGCACAATTATCGACCGACAAATCTCGCGCAGTTGCGCAACAACCTTTTCGATCTTTTCCACATTCCTCTGCGCGGGCGCTTTGCTGGTTGTGTTCGTCCGTCGCGTTGGAGATGGACTCCGCAACGGTGGACGATTACGATAATCGACTGGTACAATCTTGCCGTCCGTCGTCGCCGGGTATTTCAAACCTTACGTTCAACGCGATCAGCAAAAGTTCGTCTCGCCGCCATTGCGTTCCTCGTCGCTGTATTCCTCGAACGCTTCGCGGACCACGCAATCGTACGGACTATCGATGTCGGTCAACTTAAACGCGGGCGTCAGGAGCTGACTCGTCGTCACCGTTATCGGACTGTACGCGGTCTGGTCGTCGGTATCCGATTCGGTGCACGGCATTTCCACTTCGTCGGGCTCCCGGACCTCCGGACCCGTTATCGCCAATGACCGAACAATCGGACCGATACTCCGCCGAACCCGCCACCGAAGTACCCGGCGCCGTCACGATCGCGTCCTCGTTGCATTCCGGTTCCCCGCGTTTCGTTTCGTTTCGTTTCGTCCGACCGTCCAACCGTCTGACGGACGTGTATCGACGTTCTCCGCCGATTTTCGCGGTATCGTTACCGGCGGCCGCGGTGGAACGCGAATGTCACAGCTCGATTTTGTCCTCCGTACGAACGGATTTGCCAATCTCGACGACGCCTCCGTCGGAGGATCGAAAAATGTTACGCTGCGCGTAATGCGCGGAACGGCCGTTTTCGATACTTTTGCTGTCTTGTCGTTACACTTCGAACTCCTTGTGTCGTCTAGACAGAAATCACAACGTTTATGCGTAAAATCGTAGACTGGTGTAAGCTCGTACAGAGTTGTCAACGTTATGAAATTTATGTTTGTCGAACGATATATTTCCTTGTTTTCGTGGAGCACAAACAATAATAAATACCTATATGCATTATATTGGATAGAATCGGTATATCGAATTTTATCATACAACAATTTTGATTTTAAATGTCTAGACAAAATAGAGAAAAAAATTTAATCCGAAAATATATCTTGAATATGAGCGAAAATCAGTCAGATTCGAATTCTAAAAAAATGTTGATTTCGAGAATTTTGTCGTTATTCAACCATTTTTTGGCAATTTTTCTTCTCTTAGAAAAAAACTTTGGAGAAATTCGAAAAATGAGCTTTATAAAGTACCAAGAGGATCCCATTTGCTACCAAACGCGTACCCTACTTGTGATAATCGGACAATTATTTCTATCCAAAAATTTTTTTTCATGCATAAAAAAAACAAACATCTTCGTAGAAATAATACATTTCTCGCTCCGCTCAAAATCTAAAATTACGATACATCGTTATATACGAAAACAGATTTTTTTTTTTTAATTTCACGCGTTCTCTATTCAGTCACTATTAATTAAGTACTTATAATATTTGCAAAATTAGTGGGGATCCACCTACTGTTAGTAGGTTTCATGACATAACAAAAATTATCTTAATTTTTTTTTAATTTTAAATATTCAATTAATAATAACATCTATATATTAAAAAACAAAACAAAATTACGAGTATAGTATAGTAGGTATATAAACACAATACAAATATTACTATATAATAGACAGTATTATAATTAATAAATCCCATACATTTAATTAATAATCTTTCCTATATATTTTTTTCTACTGAATTACTCGTATGTAAACTCCCCTAAAGACAAACTTAACCATTTAGTATTACCCAGAGTTTATTGCACGTAGAGGCGGTTCAAGTTATCCTTCAAAAATTATTTTTTTAAATATTTTAATATTTTACAACACATTATTATAATTATTATAATACATTATATAATGTATTGTACAATTATTTTACAAAATACTGGTTCTGTTTGTTTTAGGGGAGTTTGCATAGGATTAATTCAATACCAAAATATAACACACACCTAAGTACTAAGTGCAATTCTTCGTCGACTAAGGACTACTCGAACTCAGATTTTCTGCGCATCATTTCTGCTCATTTTCATTGTCATCCGTTTTGGTTGGTCAATGTAATCGCGTAAAAACCAATCAAATGATATAGAATAGAACAATAATCCCACCTAATTATTACATAATTTAATTTATGTTAATTTAATACTTTAATTGTCTAAAAAAAAATCGTACTATCAACTTTAGTATTTCTTCTATAACTCTATACCTAAATGTTGGATTTTCCCATTATAGTTATTTATAAGTTGAATTATTGAATAATTATTTTACCTTTTACTACTGTTGTTTTAATAGTTATTAAAACTATACCTATATGCTTCAATGCATATATATATACAAAATATAAATTACATAGATTTAAATACAATTAATATCTAATAATTATTAGTAGTCACATCAATATACGCTACTAAAAAAAAAAATATTAAAAGTTTTAAAAACATAAAAAAACATTATTAAATATAGATAAATAGTTAGGTACCAAATATAATATTATGCAGCATCGTCTGCCGTGCCGAAACTACCGGGGGTGCTAGGGGTGCAAGAAACCCCTGGGCCCCGGACCCCAAATTAATTCATATTAATAGGCCCGTGGCCGAACTATTTGGAACATTCTTTCTAAATATTATTATGGTTACTAACTTACAACTTATTATGTCTCATCAGAATAAAACATTTTTAGACTATAGGAACATTATTATTTAATAATGCTAATAATAACAATTCTGTGTATTAAGAAATTAAATTATTTACATATTATCTAAAAATAAAAGGATTTTTTATAGTAAGAGTAACGTATGTCTGAGCACGTACCAATGAATTAAATATTGATCACATAATTGATATTTTTGCAAATCAAAAAGCAAGGAAAAAAAGCTTTTTGAAATAGATATAACAATTTTTTTTTAAAATGTATTAATTAGGTACTCATATGTAATAATATTTAATTTTTATTAATTTTATTATTTGTTTTAATTATTAATTAGATATATTACATGTTAAATATTAATAAAGATGTTTCACAAAGTAGTATCAATTTTTTTTTTTTTAAGTATAAATTAAGGAATAGGTACATTAAAATCATAATTATTATTATTATATTACAACATTTTAATTAGAATCATATCAAAATTATAATTTCAAATGGCAGGGGGCTGAATTAATAAATAACACCAATATGATATTCTTATTGACCATTATAATTTTAATTTTGTTATGTTTTGGCAGCTGATGGTTTTTTACATTTTAAGTGGTATGAGATAGAAAAACCAATTAACTATTTTAGGAGTTTCAAGCCACTTTTGCTCCTAACCTATTTGTGTAAAATAATGTATATAGTTATAGCTACAAAGAATAAGTGAAATTTCTTTTAAGGATCTATTAGGTATTTAGGTCCTTGGTTACATGTGCCCTATAATATTTGCTTGCACACCCACCAGTATATACCAAGTTGCGGCACTGATCGTCTGTATTTCGATTAGGTACCTACGTATAATATTTTCAATAGATATAGACACCTACCCTGCAGCGCGATGATGTGTATTTTGAGGGATGTCCGCCATGTGTGAACACAGTGATGTATATATATATATATATATATTTACAGTTAGCGTTCATGAGATCCGGATCCCTCTAAATATTTTAACTGTCTGTTAACTTTATTAATTTTTAAAAAACTTTAGTTATAAAGTACGCATTAGTCGAAATATATTGTGTGACTACATGTTTCCTGAGTGTCTGTCTGGACATCCACCGAATTTAAAAAAATTGATATTTTTTAAATTATAATATTATTATTCAGATTTTTAGTAACATCTATAGACATAAACGAAATAAACATCAAGGTGCAAGTCTTTGGAAAAATAATATAATTATTCTTGAAAATATATAAAGATTTTATTAAATCAATTAAGCTTGGCCGAGAGTGGTTGAAATACGTATTTTAACGCACAGGTTTCCAGTTTCGACTTCTGGAAGAAGTATAAGCCACGAATTTTTTGCGTTTCTGGACTTTGGAATAAGCCGGCCACAAAGCAAAGCCTAAGTATTTATTGTTGTTCCGTCATGTTCTTAAACCGATTTCTGTAGTTTCTAAATTAGTAGAGAATGGACTTTTTGTCGAACTAAACTATTTTATGTATCAAAAAAAATTTTAAAAAAAATATTTTGATACTACTGCAACCACAAGTGCCGAACAAAATATAAATGACACCATTGAAACCATTGAAGATTATTTCAGAAATAATGTATTCTTTCTTGTATTTGATGCTATCTTGATAAATCTGGAAAAAATATTTTCTTCTGAAAGCCTCCAAATGGCTACAGCTGTTGATCAATTTTTTCAATTAAACTTTGAGGAAAGTCTTTTATTTGTAGATCATTATAAAGTAAGTATCGTATCGGTTTCTGAAAATTAATTTTTACTTCCCTATGCCCTAGTTTTCTAGTTTTATTAAAAGTGAACTTGTATTTTGTATATTTTTCAGGATTTGATGAATGTATCTAAAGATGTATTACAGTTAGCAATAGAAGTGGCAAAGAATTACCTATTAAAGTTAACTCCTTTAAATTTAACTACAATTTATTGTGCAAAATCACCTCGGAAAAAATTTCAAGGAAAATTTACAAGAAAAAAGATACAAAAAAATTTATAAATTGATGCTTTTATTTATATGTTTGAAGGATAAGACAGATTTTAAGAGGTTTATGGCGCTTTTGTACATATTTTCACAAACACTAGAGCCTATAATCTTATTATAACGTATTGATGTAACAGAATTATTATTTAAAATTTGTCTAACTAGTAAGTACAAAAAATTAATTTAAGCAATATTAATATGCAATTATTATTTTTATTTTTGTGATTTTTTAATAAGTAAATAAATAATTGGAATATATCTATTTATTTACTACTATTAATGAGTGATTAACTATTGTTTAACAGGTTGCAGGTGTTTTGTAAAACGTAATTTTCACTTTGTCATCTTAATAAAATCTGAAAAAATATAACATATTTAGAATGATTATATTATATATAATAATTCAATATTCAACACTATACTTTTTATTAATGTGATTTATTGATGTCAACATTAAAGTGCATTAATATATTAAGTATCAATTGAAATTTATAACACGTACAAAAGTTGATTCAATCCATTAAAAAAATGAATTGTAATTTAATATTTATTTTAAATTGAATTTCATAAACTTTTAAAAATCGGTTATCGATAATATCAACATTTTAAAAAATACAGTGAACTGTGAATGATTCAGAAACAATTAATCAAGTAAGTTATAAGTTATTAACAAAGTCACTATGGACGAATGTAAAAAAAACTTTTAGAAGAATGCTTTGTTTTATTTTTTCAAATTCTTAAATTTGTTTTTACAAACAAATTATATTTATTTTATAATTTACCTTTTTCATAGGCCATTATTCTAACATTTACATTCACTGATTTTAAAATAATAATTTTATACTTACCTAGGTGTTTAAACATTTATGGATTTAAAACACTAATTATATTATTGACAATATATTCTGAGGCTAATCGTTGAAACTTCAGTATATTCATGCAAAGAATGAAAATAAATGTACTTTCTATTTCAGAAATTGAATTGCAATTAACATTTTGTATTAATTCTAATGTTTGAAAATTGATAAATGGCCAATTAATTTTTGGACATTCTAAATAAAAAAAATAGAATTATATAAATTAAAAAATAAACAAATTGTTATTATTTTATCTTATTTTTCTTCTCTACTTTCTGTTATATTATTTTTACTCTTCTTCAATACGATCTCTCACATCTCCTAGCTATTGATACATTGATAACTAACATGAATATAACGTAAGTATGTTTTTTTGTTTCTAAATTGTATTATTTAGTTCATTTTACTTCTACTTCTACTTTGATCACATATGGGATAATACATATTCATTCCAAATAATTACCTACAACTAAAATTGTATCATTTTTTAATAGAATCAAATGATTCCCCATAGAATTTTATACTTTTATACTCTGAGCGGAGCAAAGAATGTATTGTTTTTACAAAAATTTGTCCAATTATCACAACTGGGGTATGCTTTCGGTAGCCTATCGTATCCTTTTGGTACTTTATTTAACTTATTTTTCGAATTTCTCCAAAGTTTTTTCCTAGAAGAAGAAAAACTACCAATAAATAGCAAAAAATTGACAAAATTATGATTTTCGTCATTATTTATATTTTATTTCGTAATAACTAATTGAGTTTTATAAAACAATCGTAGGGACTTGAAAATTTTTTTGAGTACTAACAATTGTAATATCCAAGTGTAGTAAAATTTTGAAATGAAATAGTTAATTATTTGGAAAAATATAGAGCTTTGAACGTTTTCCCCAAAAAAATTAATATTACCTACAATTTTGGGATTATCTGTTTGAAAATTTTATAGTAGTCCAATACTATATTACTTAATTTTTTTACAAAATATTTTGAAAATCGTAATGGGCAAATTGTATTTATAGGATTTTTTTTTTTTTTTGATCTATGAAAACCTTTTTTCGGGTAGAAATAATGGTCCGATTATCACAAATAGGGTACCCTCTCTATAACGAATTTAATCTAGTTGGTACTTTATTTAGCTCATTTTTGAATTTCCCAAAAGTTTTTCCTTGAAAAAGGAATGATAACTCCTTGAATATTGATCGTAGGGATTTGAAATTTATATTGCATATTTACATATATAATTTACATTTATGGTAAATTTTGAAATGGTTTATCAGTATAATATATTGCAATATAATTAGATACGCTCAGAATCGTATTTTCTAATGCATTCAAATATTAATAATTATAATAAACCACTAATTTCTCCGAGAACTGAAGGGACAAAGAAGGAACGTCCACAATCGGCCTTCCCACTTTTTAAAATATTTTATTTTATTTTATTACGGCTTACGAGAGTACAATATAATCTATTAAATTAGTAAGTATAGATATAAGAAAAAAAACAACAAACCATGTTTTATATTGTACAATTCACCAGTCTCTAAAAAATATCATATACTTATTATAATAATATAGTAAATATATATGATTATATACTTTTCCTAATAGAATTACTATTTTAATGTTGACAGTAAAAAATACAATAGTTTCATTTTTATTTTATATACGATAATTCGTTTTCATTTTCTATGACAATAATCTAAATTACAAATAATTACTTCTCTTAGTCAATTTTATCCTTTAATATATTTTCATAACTGTTACATATTTATTATAATATGTATCTTTGAATTTAAATAATATTTACGACGCATGTTTTTTAAATAATATATTTTAATAAGTAATAAGTCAAAATATTTTTTGACTGAGTAGTATTTGATTTTGAGTTACTAATAACTAAAATATATAATAAAACACATACGTGTTACGTTTAAAATTTCATCATTATTCTCTGTAAGTAACATAAATCAAACAATTATTTATCAGAAAAATTAACAAATAAGATTTACAAAGTGATAATACAACAATTATTGGTTATTTCGTAAAGAATACGATTAACGGAATAACTATTAATTAACTTTAATTTCGGAACAGGAAGTTTGGAATTTAAATTTTAAGATTTTATTTTAATTGTTTAATAATATTATAAATTTACCGTGAGAATCGATTAGTAAAAACTGCAAGTCTACAAAATAAATGAGAATTTATAGTAATAACATTTACACTTTAATATAGGTATTATTCTAATTCCAATTAACTATCTTAAATATTAAATTTTATATGTATATCGTAACTTAATCTCACCCAACTTTTTTTTAGTAGATACACATTTACTTGATAAGTAATGATTTATTTGTAGTCAAATTCAAATTCAAATTGAGTTAATAAATTATTAATATAGATTTTAATGGATTTAAATGTTAAAATAATAATATTCAGATTAATTTCTAACCTTATATACAAATGATTATTATTATTGTATATTAAGTATAATCATATAAAATAATAATATTATGTTATGTTTATCTTTTATGTGATTTTTAGAACAACTAAAAATTATTTCCTAGACATATAAAATAATTTTAAGGCCTACAAATTACATCTCGGTATAAAACCAGTTCGTTTGTGACAACAGGTGGTATTTCAGGCGTGGCATAACAGATGGGTGTGTTTAAACGAATTTTGTTTTGTGCGTAGTCCTATTATCTTGATGAACGTAGTATAGTTATGGTTTATATTTATATTTCTTAATCTACCAAATAAACTATAAACAAAAATAATAATGATGTAATTGTTAAATTTCAATTTATTAACAAATTTTAATCCGATTTTCGAACCGAAATCGATTTGATTCAGTTTGACAATTGGAACAGTTCATAAAACCACTAATTCTAAGTGAATGTATTTTATCTGTTAAAATTTGTAATCACTAATATATACTGTGTTATAAATTAATTATTTTTTATAAACATTTATAAATACATACATGCGTTTTTAATATGATTAATATTTAGAGCTTCTGAAAAACATAAACATATCGGACATACAGCTATTATTGTTATAACAAAAGTTCAAACTATGTATATAATATATAAATATATAAAAATTTGGGTGATGCAAGAGCAATATTAGATAATAAAGATGTTATTATAATAAAAATAGAGATAATAATTTTACAAATATATAATATCAACTAAACAAAAAAGATCATACATTAAATGTACGTACATATGGAATATTATTACATACGTATACCTAATATGTAAATTTATGAGAACGGTTATAATTACAGACAATTATAAAGCGACTTGATGGAAGCTGCGGAATATATATTACTCTAACTGGAAAATCGGTGCGACGCAAAGGTAAGACGCGATTTACAGAACGTGGATGACGGAGATCGGAAATCACACCTAACCACGCCAACGGTTCTGCAAAACTCCAAACAAATGACACCAATGACGGACGTCAAACGGCATATACGCAAAATGATATAAAAAAAATTGTACACACAAACGAAAAATGTGTATTTCCATTTGTCAGAGAACAAACGCAAAACTGTACTGTTGTGGGCGATGGGCGACGGAGGCGTCTGCCTATTTATCACGGGACGCAGTGTGACCGAAAACGCATTACAAGTATTAAAACGTCAAAGGCCTATATTCCGCGTAGCTGCAAAGGCTACTATCACGACGATATACGAAAATCGATAACTGTGTCCGAAACACGGTCGTAGATAGAATGGTTGCAGTGCGACTTAAGGGGGTCTCCACTATACACGGTACCGTGTACGTGCATAAAATGACTGGCTCCATTCACAGCGAACGGAACCTCCAAACGTGTCACATTGGTTAACAGTGGTAACAATGGTTGTATATTTTGTGGTTCTTGATATCCATTATCATTGTTCGAAAATTCGGCCATTTTTCCGTTATTATTTGGTAGTTTTTCCTTGCCCAAGGAAAAACATTTAAAAAATAGGTATATTACTGTATCATAATCGATTACTCAACTATAAATAATAATTTTGCATAGATATTAGTATATTATCTACTTATATTACCACGAGAATTTAATATTTTTTTACAAAAACAAAAAGGGGTCTCAATTTTATTTCTGCACCCCGATTAAATAAGACTAGATCCGACACTGCTTTTATCAATTCTTTATGAACCAATTCAAATAATTTTTGTTTTCTATCAAAATCATCACCAAGGACTCACGGTCCAATGTGTCAGCGGCCCTTTTAGTGCTGCGGCCCACCGGAAAAATTCTCGGTATCCCGGTGGGCTAGTCCAACCCTAGTAGTAGACCACTTCTTTAGGTTCTATGGATGTTCTATGTATTCAGTTCAGTGGTCCGAACCATAGACTAAGGTAGTATGGATCACGAATTAAAATATTTAATATCATCAATTGCTGTATGGACTAACGTTGGCAAGGCCTAGAGAGCTAAAAAGTAAATGAAAAGGAAAGATTTCCTCTTAGTACACTACATTTTCTAGTACTATCTAGTGGTTTTTTTTTTAACTATTTCATCAATGACAAATATTGTTCCTACAACTAAATAATAAAATAGTTTTGGAATGGTAATCAATAAGTTCTATTAAATTTGTTCTTGTGTATTTATTTTATAATCATATACATTTTATTATTTTAAAATGCCTTGTAATTGCTCTGTCATAAAGTGTTAGTAAAACAAATCCCAATATTAAATTATTTAAAGTCCCTAAAACTGAACAAATTACATGGATAAAATAATAGAAAAATAAAATGGTAATAAATGTCCAATATCATATTATGTCTATTTAGAACAGTTATTAATTTTTATCATACAATAAAATGGTTGTTAATGTTATGTGTTATTTTTTGCATTAAATTTATTATTGACACTTAAGAGTTAAGATGTATAGGTATCGTTGACTACAGTAGTGTACTATATTTCTTTACAATTCATTGTTATCGATTAAACTTATATCCAGTCCATACTATATATTAGTCTATGGCCCGGACAGTTACACTAACCTTCCCTATGTAAGGTGAAGGAGCTATAGGTGCAATATTTATAGCAATATTTACTTTCAATCATATGACGTGATTCAATTGCTGAAAAATAATTTAATTACAATACTATAATATAAATTATTTATATGTATAATTATTGAATAACAATTTGTTTGCTATATATATATATATAATCTAATTAAACATATATAGTTATAAACAATTATTGTAAATGTCTCGTTTTGTATTTTTTTGATTCCTATAGTTCTTTTTACTATTTTATATAAATGTATAAAATTATATCTTATACTTCCATTGATTCTTATACCTATCTTCCATTCATTCCAGCTACCACCATATCATTGTTTATTCCATCTATTAACTACCACTTCTATCTTCCTCATCCTTTCATACCTTCTATATTCATTTTCATAATAACTAACACTACCTCTTTTTACTTTTCTTTTTTCGAGTGTTAACCTAAAGGTGGACAGGATTGTATTTCTACATTTCTTTGCACATTTATCATTATTTAATATTTAATTAAATAATAATAATTAATTATTTAATAATACAACACAAGTTGAAACAAATGTTAAGACTACCTCTCAATTATCTCTCCTCATAACATGGTCAAATCAGGTTAAGCAATTCTCTCCCATTTACCCCACAATTTATGAAACTGCTATATTTCTGTACAGCTGGACGCCTGGACAGCCCAAACCCAACACTTCAATCTAGGAATAGCCTAGCTCATTAGTGCTACATAAACCTACCATTCAATCTTATTACTTTATTAACATAAATTAATCGTAAAAAACATCCTCCACTTCACCTATTTATATTTTATATTTTTTTTTGTAATGTACTCCTCAGAATTACTATTCTTTTGCAATTTTCTACAACTATATTTAGACATAAATCTTAAAATAATCAAATAATTATAATAAAGCTAAATACGAGATACGACTATATAATTTTATATACCATTAAAAGATAGATTAATTCTTTTAAATGTTGTTTAGTTATATTCTACTAAATAGGTTATATTACAGGGTATATTTTACTATAAATAGCAATATTATTAGTACAATGACTAATGAGTCAATGAGTTATCATCAAGTATGATAAATTCATTAAATTTGCATAATATTACAAAATATACCATATCCTAACCTAACCATACTCCATATGTTTACATATTTTATAATAGAAATACAATTGTATTGTTTTTATTTAAAAAAAAAAAATATACTAAATTAATTAAAACTTACTGATATATCCTAGTTGTGTATCTTTTTGTAAATAACCTATAAATTATTTATATAATTATGTACGAAATTAAATTAAATTTAGAAATATATTTATTTATATTTATACAAACAACTCTAATTTATTATATGTAATATATATTTTATATAATTTATTAAATAAAATAATTTATATTATGTATTATGTAAATTGTCCTTATTGTAAAACCATTAATCCAATAAACATAAATGTAAAATATAAAATTGTTTTGCTGTTTAGGTATTTTATTTATTATAGGAATAATTTGTGCAAACTATTGAACTATTCCATATATTTAGATTTAATAATATATAATACAATATAATATAGTAATATATTATAATATAATATAATGCAATCAATACAACATAATATTATAAGCTATATTTTTTTTAGAATTATTTAAATTTGTATTTATTTACGATGTATCTACAACAATACTAAAATAACATATAAATATACAACATGATCATTTTATATTTTTAACTTAAAGCAACCATATGTGTCGCATCACTAAGATATTGGATTATAGTTATATTGGAATACAATTACAGCATAATTTCTTTAAAGTAGTTATATATAATTATATAGTTTTGCTGGGTACATCAATTTTATTTAATTGACGTTATATTTAAACTGATTTATTTCTTAATATTTATTATAAGTAGTTTTTTTTACCTTCAATGAATGTTCCAAAATAATTTCTGAATTTTATGTGATATGATGTTAGTTTATGTTTATAAATTTGAATATCATACATTCTAAAATATATGTAATAATAATAAATAAAATGTAAATAATATTTTCATTTTGGTAGAATGAAATAAAGGCTTCTAGATTTACTCCACCCCCTTCAATTACTAATCGCTATCAGTTAATTGTGTAATCACTTTACCATTTTAATGTGTTCGTTATTAATATATATATATATATATATATTTTTTAAATTGTTCGTGTTAATTGTGTTATTATCCCCTAAAAGGGGATGGATAGTAGCCCTAAAAGCCCCTTCTTGATTTTACTCATTTTGT
The DNA here is from genome assembly GCA_013282895.1 of Eriosoma lanigerum. Taxonomy (NCBI): domain Eukaryota; kingdom Metazoa; phylum Arthropoda; class Insecta; order Hemiptera; family Aphididae; genus Eriosoma; species Eriosoma lanigerum. The sequence continues at coordinate 59,080,559 of CM023357.1, read as the reverse complement.
GCTATAGATATGCTCTCTATGTTATAGAGAGATATATTTGTGTATACATATACATATTTAGTATACAGAGTGTCTCAGATCTATATACTAATTGGAATATCTCCGCCAAAAATTAAAATTTTTCAATGCAATTTTTTTTCAAATTATTATTTAGAAATCGGACTATAATATTACCCTTATAACTTGTTATAAAAGTGCGTCTCATAAAAAAATAAAATATTAACTCTTGACTTTTTAAGTTGTGTTAAATTTGATAATAGCTATTTTAAACAGTATATTTATATGAGAATTTTGATGTGTTAATTTTTGTTAAGAGATCGCTCTTAATTTAATTTCATCATTTAAAAAATAAAAATAAATTTTTTAAACAAGCAATAACGGTTATATCACAGTCCATTGCTTAAATAATAATTTTGAATCATTTTGAAAACCATCAGTCACAATTTGTATTTACACTCATTTACATTTTAAAATTTATGTGGGTAATTTTTTATAATAATACAAGAAAAACTTCTCATAACAGCAGAAAACATTGAAATTCACATAATCTACATTATTGGCAATCTTAAATTACATTATTTTGTGATAACTTAATTTTCAGTTGTACATTATTTGATGACTAAAAAATATTATCAATTTATAGGTATTGTATATCTGACTCAGTTTTTCTCAAATTGAAATAATATGGCATTCAAATATTAATTATAATATAACACAATAATAACACTCCACCACCAATTTTTCCGAAGACCGAAGGGATAAACGTACAGAATCGATTTTATTTCATTACCTATATAAATTTATTTTATATCATAATATTATTGATTTATATATATTAACATTAAATAAATTTAAATAGCAAATAGATATAATCAATATTTGTATATTTTTTGATAAACATAGTTATATTATTTAAATACCAACATTTCAAAAATTGTTTTTTCTCAGAAGATTGGTTGTGTTTTTAACTAATTTGTATGTCATTGAGTTGTGATCATACGTCCTATGATACCTATATTACTTTTATGGATAATACGCTGATAAAATTGGTCCTAATATTTCTTATTTCATTCAGTGAGTAATAGTAATATTAGTTATAGTAAATTAGGAACTATGATTTCACTGCTGTGATTAGAACATTAACTATACTATTGTGATCTATAAATATCAGAGGGTGGATTAGATTATGTATGAATGTTTAGTATCCCAATAAACAGTAAATACTTACCTAGTGTTGGATAAAACAGTAATCATCTCATTTCCTATATATTTTAGAATATAATATTAATAATTATATGTACATTTTAATATACTACATAAGTCGAAATGGATATTGGCATGATAAAAGATATGACTGTATATTGTAAGTATAGACTTTTTACAAAGATAAATTACTGAATTAACTAACCTCAAATATCGCATAGGGTCCTAACCCTGATATTCAACAAGTCTAGTTATATAATACAAATTACGTACCATTATAATATTGATTAATATAATAAATAATCATATTAGACAATTCATAATATTCAATGAACTCTCCGAAAATCAATTTTAAGTAATCTATTTCATTCATAAAATCTGTTTTGTTAAAACCTGTAAATAATATTGTAAATTTATACAGACATACATTCATTTTATTTTATTTTTATAATATTTATGACATAATAAAGGTTTATTTTTTATATACAGCCAAAAATTATTATATAATTTATTTATACAAAAAAAAGTTATATTATATAGTAGCCATAGGCGCACATAGAAGGGTGCACAGCACCCCGAAGTTCTAAATAATCATTCCCAGTATTGGTGGTGATCGGCAGTTAAATCATTAATTTGTCACTAAAGAAAAATATTATGGATATATATTTATATCATATAGTACTTTTTGAGTATTTAGGAATGTAAAAAATTTGTAGTTATAATATATTATACACAATTCTAGCACCCCTTAAATTCACACCCAATGTGCGCTTATGACTGTAGCAACTACATAATTTTACATATTATTATATATTATATTATATATCTATACTAATGAAATGATAGAAATATTAGATTATTTACTTTTTACTTTTTTAACAATGTTTATGAATTCTAGATATGTGCATAATAATTGTCTCAAATGCACTATTAATAAACCACCTAAATCTTTTATAGGTGTATCTAGAATTTAAAAATAATTATAAATTATGTTTAAAGCAATTTAAAAGCAGTTTATTATAAATATACATCTGTGATATTTGTAAGTTTTTTCAGTATAAATAAAATAATTAACATGCTTGACGCTTGAGGATAAACAACAGTTTTCTAACGACTAGTAGAATGTGTAATATAGAAAAATAATAAGGCATAATAATAATTTTAATATGTTGCAGTATTTTAACTGTATAAACCCGATTCAATATAGAACGTCATGTGGGGTGCCAAGACGATAGCCGTAGTCCGATGTCCGAATTTATAATTTATTACATATATAACTTTTAACAGTATAATATATTTTTACTAAGTATACAAATTAAAAACCTAGCTTCAAATCTTGAATAGGAAGTATTTAAAAAAATTTAAGAGTAAATTTCAAAAACAAATTATAATATACGTATTAGCATTGATTTTATAATATACAGATATGCCATTCCATTGTTAATATTGAAAGCCGGTACATGCTTTCAAACACCAAGTATCGCTGATGTCGATTGCATTCAAGAGGGGTCTACCTTTGATGGGTATATTTGGCAGGTGATCGGGGGGTTGGGTATATTATTTACAAGCCGGTATTATAAATCAAATAATCATTGTTAATATTATTAAATCTTTATAATATAGTTAGCTATACAATAAATAAAATAAAATAATATAAATTAATATCTAATAATAGCTAATAATAATTGGAAATTATATTATATTAGATTCTATACTTTACTATAGTAGGTATATAAGTATATTAAAAAGTGAGAAGGTCGATTTTGGATGTTCCTCCTTCGTCACTTCGGTCCTCGGAAAAATTAGTAGTTTATTATAATACGGATTTGAATGCAGTAATATTGCATTAGAAAATACGATTCTAAGCGAAACTCAATATAATACAACATATTATACTAATAGGTCTTCTGGTCGTTCCATAAATTTATCACGTGTGTAAAGTAAAATACCTATGAGAAAATCCAAAAAAAATTTAAAGTACCTACGTTCAAAATTGCATTAGTTATCATGAAGAACCTAAAATCAATTTCATCAAAATTACGATTTCCGTAAATTTTAATGTTTTTTCGTCATTTTTTGGTAGTTTTCCTTCTCTCAAAGAAAAACTTTTGAGAAATTCGAAAAATAATCTAAATAAAGTACCAACTAGACTTGCTACCGAAAGCATACCCTACTTGTGGTAATAAGACCATTATTTCTACACGAAAAAAAGTATTCAGACATAAAAAAAAATAAATATCATAATATTTAATTCTACCAAAAATATTAAAATTTTACAACCTTATAAAAAAAATGCGACCTACAATTTTCAAAATCCTTTGAAAATTGATAAAGTATTATAAATAACTAGGTTTCTACAAAATTTTCAAAACGTTAAACCTAAAATTGCAGGTAATCTTAAATATTTTTGGGAAAAATTGCTAATCTTTATATTTAATCAGAAAATTGACCAATTGTTTCCAATTTTTCTCTAATGTAGAACACCTATGTGAATATTCAAAAAAATTTTCAAGTTCATTCGATCGAAACCTAATTAGTTATCATGAAATAAAAAAATTTTAAATTATGAAACCGTTATTTTGGTGATTTTCGGGAATTATAATTTAAATAGCTTATAAAAATAAATCGTCAGTTACGATTTTCAAAATATTTTGTAAAAAGATTAAGTCGTATATGATTAGACTTAGATAAAATTTTCAATCTGGTAAACCAAAAATTACATGAAATATTAAACATTTTTGGAAAATAGTTCAAAGTTCTATATGCTTGGCCAAAAAATTAACTAATTCCTTCCAAAATTTTACCACGCCTACTACTTATGTGAATACAAAACAAATTCCCTGCAATCAAAATTCAATTAGTAATCACGAAATAAAAAAAATTTAAATACCGTTACGTACGCGTGGAAAACGTAATATTACTGATTTTCCACCATTTATGGTAATTTTTCTTTTCCCAAAAAAAACTTTTAAGAAATTCTAAAATAAGCTAAATAAAGTACCAACTAAATGCAATTTATACAAAAATTATACCCTATTCATGGTAGTAGGACCATTATTTCTATCCGAAAAAATGTTTGTCTTCAGACATCATAAAAATAACATCATTGTAAGACCAATATATTCCTCACTTCCCACAGAATCTAAAAAAACATAGAAGGGGCTTCGGAGGCGAGTGAACGAAATCAGTTTAATGAAATCGATGACACAGTTAAAATTGACAACCATAATATATTGAATACATCATGTAAATCATATTCGGATGATAATGTGTCGGAATCATCATTATTTTTATATTCATCAAGTGATTCTGCAAGTTAGTCCAAAGATAAATAAAAAAAAAATCAGTAAGTTACATTGGAGGACTGTTCAGTTGTATATTTTGAAGGACATTTAGCATATATATTAGTCTATATATATATATATATATATATATATATATAGGTATAAATTAATTTAATTGTAACTATTGTGAGTTTAATTTAATAGTAGAAAAAAATATAAGTGATGAAAAACAATTATTAATAATTAATTAAACATTTTCAAACATTGAATCAAATGGATTTAAATGTCCAACATAATTATTTATAGACATTATAAATTGCGTGCTTAATATTTTTGAAGAAAAATTTCTTAAACTTCAACATAAAAAAAACTTAAATTAATATATATGATCTAGTTCAAAAAACACAATTTAATAACAAATTGGCTCTGTGACAATGAAGGATGTCTAGAACATAAAGAGTTTATTTTAAATGAATAATTAACTTGCAAAATATTTAAGAAGTATAAAGATTATTCAATAATGTCTGGACAATCAAAATTAGATTTAAAATTATTCGATATTTTTCGTGAAAATTTATGACACTTTTTCTATTACACGATTATTTTTGAATCTAAAAGATGGGTTTAACAATTAAAACATTTATTTAATAACCATATAATAGCAATAATTGTTATACATTTTCACGAAAAATATCGAATAATTTTAAATTGCTATAATTCAGCTATTTCTGCACTTAAAAAGTTTATTTAACTACCAACATTCATGAAAAATATAAAAAAACTTTAAAATTTTGTCATTTAAAAAAAATGTTCCATTGCGCGTAATCTTTTAATTTACGTTTTTAATTAACGTTAAAATAATTATAGATTATTTAAATGTGTGTTATTAAATTTAAGAACTAACCAATAAAACAAAATTTAATTATTATTGTTCTACTCAAATATATTAAGTGTATTCATTTATCGTTTATACACTGTATATATTATATTATATATAATATGTTATATATGTACAAATTAAACAAATATAAATGTGTAATATTATATTTTAAAATATATATATATTAATATACAATATATTTTATGTTTTATTGGCGTAATATTATTATGATTTGTGTATTATGTATATTGTCTGTGATGACCAGTGTTGAGACTTCTCTACATAAATTATCTAGATAATTATTTGTTTCTCTTTTATCTTTATTTAGATAAATAAATATAAGTTATCTAAGTATTTATTTTAGCTAAAAATTTTACTTATCTAGATAAATTGTTTTGTGTAAATTAGCTAAATTTTTTCGAAAATGTTTCATTTTTATTTTCATTATCAAAGGAATAACTTGAATGTAAAATAACATCCCGGGCTAAAAATATATGACGTTATTCTGTAAAGATTATACATTATTCCTATTAAATACTTATTACTTATTACTTATTCAGTGTAAAATATATTAATTAATTTCTATAAATAGCCTATATTAGTACAAACATGTCGCGACTGATGTTATTTCCCAAAACTTTATAAATATAAATATTATTATAAATAATTTTTATAAATATTTTTAAATTATAATTAAAATACGAATAATAGAAACAGACGACAAGTTATTACCGCCGCACAGTGGGAGGAATAGCATTTCTAGCTGGCCAAAAATAGGAATTTTTCTTATGGAATTATGTATATATTATTATAGATATCTGTTTGGTATTACCTAACGATAAGGAATATAATAGTAATATTGATAATTATAATTATATCATGATGGTAGATTAGCGCAATTGAAATTATTTCTTATGCTGAATTGTATAAAGCACGTTGTTTTTAATATAGCTTAAACATTATTTTAAGCAATTTTAAGCAATTTTTTGGCGCCGTCCGCCAAATAAAATTCCGTAGAATATAATATTATTATTTATTTATCGAGAAATTTCTCAAATTCTATCTAATTTTTCTTATAAATATAATCCAGCCGTTTATTATTTCCGCCTTGACTATACGATCATCTAAAATTAATATAAATATTAAATAATAATATATAATTCATATTGGCATAATATTCAGATATTCATGACAATTTATAATAATAAACATTACTACGTATACACAAATACACAATACCCATAAATATCTTTTCAATGTTATTAATTAATAATTTTATAGTCCACGACACGAAAAGTGACAGGTGACTTCTGTCACCCGCTGACCATAGAACAGCCATGGGTTCTCTTATGTGTGTATTATTTTAGGATGTATTCTTGGAAATATTATTTTTAAAGTAAATAATCAAAAAAAAAATAAATATATCATACAGGCATGTACTTAAACATGTTATTTTAATTTTAATTTCGATAATTATCTGTAAATTATCTAGATAAAATATTTTTTATCTTTTATCTTTATCGTAAGATGAATTTGATTTGTTTATCTTTTATCTGTATCTTAGATAAAATTTAATGTCGTTATCTTTATCCAGATGATTTTTTTGTTATCTGTTCCTAACATTGGTGCGAGCTGATTTCTTTATTATAGCAATGCATATTGTCTATTGTTTAGACAAATATATTTCATAAAAATGAAATAAAATTGTATTCCTATATGATAACGATACCTCTCGGATTCTAATAACACTAAAAATATTGTTGCCAATAATTCCTATAACGTGGCTAATCTGTATATTATAAAATCAATGGTATTAGTCATTTTATACGTTTTATACATGGGGTATAAAATAATAATTTTAATTATTATTTTATTATGATTATTATTTATTATTATTATTATCATTTTACTATGGGTTATAATTTTATACGTGTAACGTATTAAACGTTTTATAAGCGTATTTTATCAACCCTTGTATATACGATATTATATTAAATATTTCTTTCGAAATTACAATTTAATTTACATTACCTTTATAGCTGGCAATATAAGAAATTGTGCGATATACTTTAAAGTCATTAAGCAATGTTAATTCATCGAAATTATGGTGGGATTGCGGGTTATTTAATGTTTCCATAAATATATTTGTCGAAAATTCATCTGAAAATACTTTTCAAACATAATTGAATTAATGAATGTGTCATAATAATGTAATGAGTTAGGACGATTTCTTTATTAAATCTTTAAAATATATAGGATGTCGAACCTCAAGTTACATTTATTTATATCAAAATTATTTTAAATGTACTTTAAACTATATATTGATATTAAAATTTATAATAGCATATTTTGGATTTAGATTTTATATAAATCTAGAATTTCATAAAAATTGTATTCATTTACAATATTTATTTTAGATTCTGAGTAAAGCGTTGTTAGATAATATATTAATATATAATATATTTTGTATAATAAATACATAATGAATAATGAATCGGTTTTACAATAGTTTTTTTATTTTTATTCTTTGTGTATGAAGACACTATTTTAGGTAGAAATAATGGTCCGATTACCACGATTAAAATATGTTTACGGTAGAATATTTCATTTTGTTAATACTTTATTTAACTCATTTTTCGAATTTCTCAAAAAATTTTCTTCGGGAGAAGAAAAACTACTAAAAAATTGTAGAAAAACGACAAAATTCACGGAAATCGTATTTTAGATTGTTTATGGTAACTAATGTAATTTTGAACTTAGTTACTTTAAATTTGTTTGAGTATTCTCATAAGTATCACACGTGTGATTAAAGTTTGAAACGTCTTATCAGTATAATAATTGAGTTTCGCTCAGAATCGTATTTTCGAATGCAGTACCATCGTATTTTATTAATAATTATAATAAAACATTAATTTCTCCGACGACCAAGAGACGAAAATCAACCTTCCTGCTTTTTTTCTATTTAACTTGTGAATTTAACAATTCTGATTCTCTTCGATGTGCCATTTAATTCCTCACAGCACAAAAAAAAATTATTGCTGAAATCTATCATCAACTTATGACTGTGTATGGAGAAGATATTATGAATGCAAGAATGTAAATAATTGGTTAATTAATTTATAGAAGGAAGATACGAAGGTAATTATGAGCTTATTGAAGGTCAGTGGCGCCGAGTACGTACTTAAGGTGGTGCATTTGAACCACCTAAAATTGTGGGTGGGTGGGTCTCGGGTGGGTACCTTAACCAAAATGGTTAATACTAATACTATAATAAGTATAAAGTAGGTATAGGTACAGAGATTTAAGCAATTTCTAGTAACGTCTTGGTGTATAACCTAGATATTAGTGATATTTTAGGTGGGTGGGTGGGATTTTGTGAGAATTGAACCACCTTTTTTAACTGAACTCGGCGCCACTGGTGAAGGTGTTTTTGAAAAAATAGAAAATCTTATTCTTGAACTTCTTGTCTTCCTTCTATCAATGTTTTATCCCATTTTCTTACATCTCTTCATTCATATCACCCTTTTCATACATAGTAACAATCTGTTGATGAATTTCATTAAAACATTATCCTCGTGTTGGAAAAATTAAACATCACGAAGAGCACATGGATTTGATGAAACCACTATGTTTTGACATGGAATCACGAGTAAGAGATTTAAATCCTGAAGGAGCTTCATACATACAACAAAAAAATTGCACGAATCCTCACAAAAAAATAAGCTGCAAAGAAGGCAAGATGAGCTACAATCAATTATTAATTTTTTTTTTTATTTGGAGGGGCGAAAAATTTTTTAGGGCCTCCGATGGCATATGTGATAAATAGCATATGAATATATAAAGTTAGGTTAGTAGTTCTTATAGATATTCGTAATCACAAATTTGTCCCTCACAAATGATATTATTTAGATAATTTAGAAGAAAAGTGGCACACACTGTTATTATTATTTCTATAAACCGTATAAAAATTTTATCAGTTGCGCCACTGCGTATGAACTGTAAATTATAGAATAACTTAATAGTAAATATCTTAGCACATATTAACAATATAATTATATATTTTAATCAAATAAATTGTACTCATAATTATTATATAATAACTTATAAGCAGGCCCGCAACACCACTAAATAACCTCAAAATTTAAACACATGAAATCTTTATTAATCTGAATATTGTTTATTTAAAAAACACGAAGTAATCTATATCCCGAATACATTTTTCAAATTAAAAATTATCTGAAACGTTACTTTCTATGTATTTTATGATCTGATTGCAAATTTGGTATAAGTTATGTAGCACAATTTTAGGTTAATGGAGGGTCCAAATATTCAAGTAAGGCTATTGTTTTAATAACTTATATAAATACTATGCACCTATATTATCCAATATTAACCTAATTAACAATGCCATGACGGTTATTAGTAATTAAATATCTTGTACCGTTTTTCTTATTTTTATGTTTTAATACCCGAAACCCATAATCTGAATAAATAATTCAAGTGCAAAACCCTGCTTATAAGTAAGAATAATAATGAAATGTAATCTTACTGTTCATAAGTGTGTCACATACAGAATTTAAAACACCCAACACATCTTCATAAATATAATTTTGCCTCCTTGAGTATAGATAAAGTTGCATGTCTGAGGGAAAATAAATTAATAATGAAAATCAAATGTAAGTACCTATTTGCATAGAAAAAATTTAATGTTGTATCTTGATGTCGGAAAAGTGAAACGTAAAAGGTTTACGCAAATTCCTTGTAGGTATATACCATGTTCCTTTTCTAAATAGGAGAAAATCGCATGGAAAGTGTGTAATTCAAACACCATTCTCACAGACAATTCTAGGTCTAGGACATATTGGCAAGGCGGTTTTAGCGTGAGGTTGTTTTGGTGTAAAATGGCCATGCCATAACGGTCACGCCAAAACGGCCATGCCAGAATGTCCCATTTCCTCACAGACATCATCAATTATTTATTATTCTAATTATTTAACTATTGAATATAGCATTAAATTTAAATTTAAATTTTCATACATGAATAACATGTATTCATAAACTGAGACATTTAAATTCTATGAATTAAAGTCATTGAAGTCCAAGATAAAGGACTAAAATAAAATTATTTGATATTATAATATCATTAATAAATCAAAAATAACAAGCTTGACATAAATTACTTTGCGGTAATGAATTATTTATGTTTTGTACTTCACGTTCCCAATAATGTGAGTGGATAACTTTATTTAAGAGATTAATCAAAGTATCATCATCTTCTTTTAAATCATAAGATACATTGAAGTAGGCAAAATCTAATAAAACCACATTAAAAATAATTATATTAAATCGGTATAAAATATGTAATAAAGTTGATACTTGGCATTTAAATGTTTTAATACTAAAATACGAATATTTTTTTTGTAAAATTAAGCTTATTTTGAGTTAAATTAAAAACTAATTACCGTTTAATTTTATGTACACATGATATAATGCATTTGCCATATCAATTCCTGTGTAATCTATACAATTTTTAAAAGAGCATTAGGAGCATTAAGAGGATGCTACATTTGTTACCTCCATCTATCCAACAAAAAATATAGCAAAATCACAACCACTTAGTACTTAAATAATAGTGTTTGAGTTAAACTAATGAATTAAACACTTATTATAATATTTAAAAAGTGAAATATTTACGAGGTTCTCTCTTGTGCTTTTTGTAAAATGTCATCTGACAATGAACATATATTTATTTAAAATTAAAAATAATTCAAACACTTGTAATTTCGTTAATAGATTACATTTTACAATGAGCCAAAGTAAGAATCACGAAATTGTTCCAATCATTAAATTTGGTAACACGTGTTCAATCTATAAAATAAAATTAAAGGTCACAATTTAGATTCTACGTAGCTGTGATTTGACTTTATTTTCCGTTGAATAAAGGAAAACAGCTTGGTAAATAGCAAAATGTAAGGGTATAACGGTCCTCTTAATGCAAAAACCATAACTCATAAATTAATATAATAAATATAGCATTGGTAATATTATAATGGTAATATTCTATTATTGTTCTTATCTGAACTACTTTTTCTCCGAAGTGGTTATACACAACAAATCGTAGTTTATTTTCTATTTAAAAACAAAGAGCGCAGCGATTGGTGCCAAATACACGCAGTACTTACCTACTCAAAATCAAATATAAATAAATTATAGTAAATTATAAAATTATTATAAATTTAATAATATCGCACGCAAAATTACCATTAATTGTGTAATTTTTCAGATAAAAGAATATATTCTATTCTGTAGCTGTGCAAACGTATTACGAAAAATATCTAACGATCGTAATCAGGTTTCATCTTTATATAATAATTTACTTTATTCTACTTTTATAATATTTAGTTCTCTTTAATATTCGCCTTATTTCGCAACAATATAGGGTCGGTTTTCCTAGTTCTACAATTCCTAAGATTTCGATTACCTATATATGTCTATTAACACCAGCTACTTTCATAACACATTTCTTCGGTCTTTCTCTTTCCCTCTTACTTTCTATTTTGATTTCCGTAACAATCATACTGTTTATGAATGATTTTTCCTCATAATACACTCATATGAATACATCTCAGTAAATTCTATCTCACAGAGATAGAGCTCTCGCAAATCTCCGACCTCTTTTATCATTTCGGCCCATGGTAGCGGACATACCACATAATGGAGGTTTATTTTGACGGTTATTAATGTTATAAAGACCCGACATTGTTACAACTTAATTGGTATATATTGGATCATGTATTTAAGAAAAATATAAAACACTTTTGAAGTTATTACAAACGATGACTTTAAATTGAAGAAATGATGATAATGATATCCTTAAAACTTTCCGTATTAAATATTATAATATTTTTTGGACCGAACATAACCTAAACGTTCCTATCCAGAAAACATATTGATTTCGAAATAGACAATGTATTATATATTTTATATTTGTTTTGTTTTGTTTTTTTTTTTGGGGGGGGTCTGGTATTTATAACGGGAAATATAAAAAATCCATTAATTTGTAAACATTTGGATACAATAAATAATTAGTGGCTAGTGTATTCCTAAAAATTCAATGTAATGCTGCACTATATAAAATGTTAAAATGTGATTCGTTTTATTCTTGAAACTGAATTATTCAAAAAATATATAAATTCGTATAAAGTAACAAATTAAATAATAATAATTAGGTAATACATAAACTTACTATAATTTTAGTATAAAAAATATATTTTTAATCTAAGTACTTACGGTCAACAAACTTTAATAACTGGACTATAGTATTTTTATAGTTGTTTACATTTTCTGCAATTAAAACCAATTTTCAAATGTAAACTATGTGAATATTGTATATTTTTTCAAATATTTATGAACCACTCTTATTATATTGAATATAATAATACAGATGAATGTTATAACTTACATTTGTAAGTAAAAAAAAAAAAAAAATGTATATTCATAACAAACTATTTATTATTATAAATATTGCTCTTTTCAATTTTTATACTTACTATATATCCTATCATTAGCCACTTCATTGTTATAGATTATATCAAAATTGATCAATAGCATCTTGTATAGTACACAAGATTTACCGATATCAGCTGAAAAACAATTTAATCATGTGTATACGAAACAAGTATAATTATGATGCATCTATAAAATATAATCATCGTTGAGAGTTGATGCTCAAAAATTTCGATAGGCGATAAATTATCTATAATTATAATTAATATTTTAGATACGATAAAATCCAAACCCCTAAAGGACGTAATTATTAAATATCACAGTCACAAACTTAAACATATACAGTAATATCTAACATAAAATTGATCCTCCCCAACTTGTCACTCGCTAATATTTTTATTTCCATTGATAATCTTTCTAATGAGACATATAACTATTATAATCAAAATAAAATAGTGAACAAATAAAACATATGTGTATAGAAGTATTTAGTAAATTAACACTTTAAACATATTATTAATAATGCCATAACAAAATAATACGATTACTTACATATAAATGTGTTACTTGTTCTTGCATTTGGCATATCATTGATTATGTCACTTATTGAATGTCCTAATAAAATATCAATCATTTTATTAACGATAAATACACAAGCGCTGATCCCTATATCCAATATATGACAATTGCAGTGTTGTAATTAAGACTAAAATGTATAACTTATTGACTTATTTAAATTAAATATTAATGTATAATTAGGACTTCTTAGTTTTTCTATGCACACATTTTTACCTGACCAAACTACTGGAATTGCAATAAAAAATATTATATTTTTCAAAATCATTTTACTGTTTAATAAACAAAGATATATTATTAAACTTATTTAATCCAGGAAAATAATTTTAAACAAAAATTATAGGAACACTAAACCAATTTATTTAATGAACTAATAAATATTACTAATACAATATACCTATATATATATACCGATAAGCAATATTAATTTTATTTAAATCTGCGTAATAAAAATACCTATATTACCGTGCCAGACATACTAGATAATATATTTATAACTATAATTTAAAAATAATTTGTTATCTAATGACGTCAAATCTATTATAAAACCACGCAGTAAAATATTAACCTGTTTGAATACAAAATATAAAAACAAACTATTTTTAAGATTTATAAATATTAGTTTTGTTCCTTGCATTAAATTAGTATTTTTAGAACTAATAGTTCTTAACTATTAATATGTATTATGTCATTAAAACATGTGTTAAACTGTAAATACATTATAAATAACAACTGATTACGAATTTACAAACAATTTCCAAAAAGAAATAGTTGAATATTATTAATTTAAATAGTATTGTTTAGAGCAGCGTTTCTCAACCAAAGAGGGTCGTGATCACCTTGACTAGATTGTCAAGTCCCTACGTTAAAAATTACATTAGCTATATAGTAAACCAAGGTTTTCTACTAATTTTAGATTCTGAGCGAAGCGAAGAATGTATTGGATTTCCAAAGATTTTTTTTTTTTAATTTTTTGTGTATAAAAACATTTTTTTGGGTAGAAATAATTGTCTAATTTTCATGAATAAGGTATTTTTTAGTAGAAAAATGTATCTAGTTGGTACTTTATTTAGCTCATTTTTCGAATTTCTCAAAAGTTTTTCTATGAGAGAAGAAAAATTACCAATAAATGGTAGAAATCATAAAATTACGGTTTCTGTTATTTTAAAATTTTTAATTTCGTAATAACTAATTGAGTTTTGATCGTAAGAACTTGAAAATATTTTTGAGTATTAACATAGGTAATATACAAGTTTGGTAAAATTTTGGAACGTATTAGTTTATTTTTTGGCCAAGTATAGAACTTTAAACTTTTTTCCAAAAATGTTTAATATTTCCTGAAATTTTTGATTGCAAAAACAATGACACATGACTAAAAACAAAAAAACCAAAATTACTATTAATAATATTATTTTACTACCTGTTTTGATTTTGCATTATAATGTTTATACAGAACATGTTTATTTACATTTTTTTGCAATTCATTATTTTATATACTATAAAACATGGAGAGGGGGTTCGGCTTCATGAAAAATTCTAAAAAAAAATCAGAACCCCCTTTATAAATTGCTAAATACGTCTCTGATTGTTTAGTATTTTATAATTATTAATAGTATATGAGTTCATTATTTTAATTTTCATAGTACGTCTTACCTATATGGCTTTTTATGCCCCCGGACTTTTTCCATATTTCACGTTTATTTTTCTCACATAATTCGATATATAAATCAATACATATTTTTGTTTTATTTTATATTAATCTTTTTCCAATAACTACAAATAGTACTATTCTAACGATTACAATTTACCCGACGTGTCATATTATGTCGGCTCAGCATTATTATTAAATTGGCTGGACCTCGGTAGGCAGAGTACGATGAAATAAGATTAATAATAAAAAAATTAATAATTATTAATAAATAATAATAGAATTTTATTAGTTGAGTTTAACATAGTATCTGTCGATTAACAACCGTTCAAAAAAACGTTAATTGAACGATTGTGGCGGCAAAAGACGAGTCAGAGGGCCAGGATATCGGACTCAACGTGTGCACGGCCGTCCAGATGATATAATTCGAGGCAGCCGACGTGCCGGTTTAATGGAACAGACAAACGGTACGTGTGCACCGGGATCCGTACACTGGCAGGTGCACGATCAATATGGGTCTGTTACGGTCCGCCATGGAATTTGGCGTGATGCTCCGTGGGCCGTACTGTTCGGGAAACCTACCGGACGCTATCGCGCCGACCGTGTTGTTGACATTGAAGAAGGCGTTGAACGAATTCATCGATCCGTGGCTGATCAGTGTCACTGGACCAACCCGGTGAGCCTGATTAGATCATCCGCGTGGATGCTCAAATACATAGACATGGACAATGAGGATTGCGCATCGTCTTGGCGCTGTACAATGTACAAAACCATCGGACAAGGCGTAACGACACGCGACATGGGTAGTACAGCGTCCTGCAATCAGTTCACCGAAGCCGTCATAAAAAATTTGCTCTGCGCAATCCCCGAATCGTCCTGGTGCCCGTAAAATATATTAGATTTTACCGTTTACCGGTTTAAGACACGTTTTTACTCATAAGTTTTACTTGTAGGCCAACGCTTATAGATACTTAATGGATTTACAAAAAGTTATAATCTGTGTTTGTCGTAGGCGAATCACCGCATGACGAATTATTATTTTACCACATGTTACATAATAACTTAAGTATTATTTCAAATAAATTAGTGATTTACGATCACTTTAAACTCCTATTTATTTTATATCAGTTTTCAACAACAAATGTGCAGTGACAGATATTTCAATTGAAATTTTCATAACTATATTTTCAACTATTTTCAAAACTAACTTATAATCTTTTTAAACTGACTAAATTATTCACATTTTCAGTAACATAATAGTAACAAGTTTTTAACTCTTTTAATTAAATTATTCTAGAAATTAAGTTTCATAAAAATAAAAATAATTTAACTTAATTTAAAAGTTAAATGTATTTTTTTTTTAATAATATATTAATATTCATTTTATTAATAATTTTTATCAAATATTTTAACCAACCTACTCCCCACCTTGAAAAATGTAATGAAAAATGAAATTAAAAAAAAATGCCTAACCTTGAACTTCATACGTTACTTTATACTTTATACTGTTTCTTCAACACATAGCAGAAACTGATTGGTCGTGACTAAACTTATTAAAATTAGTACATTTTTTTTTATTAAAATCAACCTAAATGTTTAAGTTCCTTTTGATTTAACGATGTTACAGACAGCGAGTATTTTGTAGACGTGACAATCATCGACAAGATTGTACAAATATTATATTTTAATGGAGTAATATGACATCTATAGTTGTATATCAAATTACTATTTTAATAACTTAATATGTACCCATTTAAAAAAAAAAGAAAATTCCACAATGTTATAACCTAATCATAAACTACTGCATTTGTTTTGTTTTGTTTTTGTTTTTTTTTTTTTGTATATAGGAATTGAATTAATTATATAATTAATAATAAAACTAACAATACGTTTATATTAAAATCAATATAAGATGGCTGTAATATAACGTAGCTGTAGGCCAAAAGCGCCAATCCTCTCAAAAGGCTCACATTTCATACCACAAACTCCAGTATGAAGCAATCACATAAGTGCAACTAGGAAGAGGACTTAGGATAAGCGAGGCTTAGCTCTCAAACATCTCGTGGGACCTTGAAATAAAAATAAAAAATTCTAAAATAGTTTTCTAAAGATATTTTAATGTGGGGCTATGGCTCCAGCTATACATTTCAGCACGAGTTTGCGCCATTAAGCCAAAAATTGACTATAAGCCATCAGCACTAATATTTCTATATATATTACGTCGTATAGTTGATACGTTCTGATGTGCTAAAATAATATTTTCGATGGAAATCCATTTATGCAAACATGTTTTGGTTAGGTAAGTAATGCACTTGTTTGGCACTTGTTGCTCCACAAATCAAAATTTAACTCCAATTTAATGTGAAATATCTCCTCTATATACTATATACCTCTATACGCATAAGGATAGAACAGTTTATTAAGTGTTTATGGCGCTTTTGTACACTTTTTTACAATATAATTACAATTTTAATGTTGACAGTAAAAAAAATACAATAATTGCATTTTTATTTTATAAACGATTATTCATTTTCATTTTCTATGACAATAAATTTAATTACTAATAATTAATTCTCTCAATCAATTTTATCCCTTAATATAGTTTCACAACTGTTGTATATTTGTTATAATATATATCTCTTAATTTAAATAATGTTTACGACATATGTTATTAAAAACATATATTTTAATAAAAAAATGAGTTTAAATATTTGTATATAGTTTGAATTTTATATGAGTTTGTGTTAGTAAATAGAAATATATAACAAAACTCATACCCATTAAGTTTAAGATAACACTATAATCCTCTGTAAATAATATAAATTACAAATTCTTAAAGTACCTAATGTTTAAAATGTAATTCAATTTTTTCATTAGCATAAAGGTAGGGTAAATAATTTTAGTTGGCATAGTGTTTGATTCTTTGTCGTAGTCATCATCAATTAATTTTTATTCTATTAATTTAACTTTATAAGATAAATAGTTAGTTTTAAATTTGCATACATTAATAACATGTGTTCATAAGCTTAGACATTTATATTTATTGACTTATTGATATACCATATTGAACTCTAAGATAAAGGAATAAAATAAACTCATTTTATATTACCAATAACACACCATAATAGCATTAATAAATCAATAATTATATATCTTATTATATTATTCATAATTACATGTTTGTCATAAATTACTTTCGGGTAATGAATTATTTATGTTTTGTGTTTCACGTCTCCAATAATCTAAATGGATAACTTTATTTAAAAGATTAATCAAAGTATCATCATCTTCTTTTAAATCATAAATAAGATTAATAGTTATACCGCTGTAGGCAATATATAATAAAAACCCATTAAAAATTATATTAAATCGGTATAAAATGTGTAATAAAGTTAATGCTTGGTATTTAAATGACTTAATACTACTATTTTTTTGTAAAATTAAGCTGATTTTGAGTTAAATTAAAAACAAATTACCGTTTAATTTTACATATACATGACATAATGCATTTGCCATATCAATTCCTGTGTGACCTATACAATTTTTAAGAGATCATTAGGAGCATTAAGAGGATGCTACATTTGTTACCTCCATCTATCCAATAAAAAATATAGTACAATCATGACCACTTAGTACTTAAATAATAGTATTTGGGTTAAACTTATAAACACTTATAAGTTATTACAATATTCAAAAAATGAAATATTTACGAGTTTGTCTCGTGTGTTGTTTTGCAACTTTAACATTTAATGATTTTAATTTTACTTGGAGTATAACTGTATATTTTTAATTCGTGGAACACGTAGAAGTACCTACCTAAATTATTGTGTACCCACAACGGCGCCGCCGTCTTGGTAAAACGTATACAGCTATATTTTATATTTATTACAATATTCAATTAATTATTACTAAGTTATTTATTATCATTGATTATAGAATAGTAAATTCTATATAATCAGTGTTTATTATTTATGTCGTACCTATATCTATAGGTACAGCTTTAAGATTTTTTAATTAACAGTAAACGAGAATTATAACATCTTAATTGTTGTAATTTATAGATTGTGAATTTAACTAATAATTGCCTATATAAAAAGTTTGAATCGTTAAAAAAAAAATTAAAAAACTCGTAGTTAAGTTAACTGTTTATTGTTGGTAATAATATCATATATATATGTAATATATTTTATTAATAATTAGGTAAATATTTACCGTAAACTTTAATAATACCGTCAATTACGTCAATTTTTAAAGTTTAATATTATTTGCAATTTTGTGTAGTGGTTTGAAAATTGTATATAGAAGCATAATCATGTATTACCTATAATTATAAAATACTTTGTAAATATTTGTTTCCCCAAGTTAGGTTAGGTTAACAATTGTTTTGTTTTTATGAGTTTTTTAAGTTAGAATTTTTAGTAGAATTGAATAAAATATTTTTTATGATTTTATTATAAGTTTTACGTAAAAATATTTTCATTTTTAATATTATAAGCTGAAAATTGTATACAATTAAAATTGTAATATATTATAAAATTGTATATGTAGTTTTATGACATTTTGACTACTGAATTTGCATACAAAAATTTTTGAAAATGGATCGTCACTTTTTTCTTTTAATGTTTTGTTTGAACTTTAACACTGCTTATTAATATTTGATTTTTGTATTTTTTAATTTTTAAAAGGCTGAAGACTCTTTATCGATGAGAAATAAGAGTCCAATTACTGCTGCAAGTAGGCCGTAGGGTATACTTTCGGTAGTAAATTGGAAAATTGCATCTACTTCGTACTTTATTTAGCTCATTGCTCATGTTTCGATATTTTTTTATGAAAAACGTACCTATATTAAAATAATGAAAATCGGTTATGATTTTGAACTTATATATGATAATGGTATAGGTACTTATCATACTTATTCATATTATCATATTTTTTATCCAATAATTTCTCACATTATTAAATTAAACCCAAATTACATTTATTTTAATTCAATACTTATTTATTATATATATATATTTATTATATACGTATCATCACAGTAATATTATATTAATTATTAATTATAATTATGATTACACTTTTAGGTTTATGTAAGTAATCGAGGTCTTAAGTTATGGATACTTTAAAATAATGTAGTTAATAATTTATTTTAAACAAATTATTATTTTTATTTATATGGAAGTTTGGTATTAAATCAAAGAAAATCATATGTTACTGCATGGATGTAACAAGGGGGGCTTGGGAGGGCTTAGCCCTATCTAAAATATTTTGCTATTTTTATTTTATATGTTTGATTATTAAAAATGGTATGTATATTTGGCAAAGTTCTTACTAAAAACTCATAGTTATGTTTATGGATGTTAAACTTAAATATTTTCTTCAAAATTGTATAGAAATTTTCTATAGGTTTGTCATAATTTAATAATAATTATCTTTTACACAACTTATTCTATATAACTATAGAAATGGAAATCTATCCAATTGATTTATTAAATTGTATAACATAAGTAGAGGCGTATTTAGCAATTTATCAGATTATTTTTTGAAGCATTTATGAACAGATTCTCCCCCTCCTCAATTTTTAATAATATAAAAAAATAATTGCAAAAAAATGAAAATAAACATGTTTTATAATAATCTATATTAGCAATTTTGGGGGTTTTCAGGATTTAACCCGTTTAACCCTCCCCCCCCATAAATACGCTACTGAACATGAGTATAGAATATAACAACATTATAAATATTAGCAAATGTATACTTATTTAGGTATACAATATACATATAACATATACCAATATAAAATAATAAATAAAATAATAATATATAATTAAAATAAAACATATTAATATTATAAATATCTATAAATTGTATAGATATAAGAAATATCAAGTATATAATATAATATTATATATAGCGGTATCTTTCTATAATTCTATACAACAATCATTAAGGATTTTCAACATTTTCTTGGGGGAGTCCTAAAAAATATTATGTTAAAAAGCTAAAAGGTCGACTTTAGACGTTTCTTCTTCGTCCCTTTGGTCCTCGGAGAAATGAATGGTTTAATATAATTAAGATTTGAAGAATGCAATGTTATAGCATTAGATTATTAGAAAATACGATTCTGAGCGAAATTCAATATAATTATACAATATATTATACTGATTAGCCGATCCAAAAGTTGACGTGTGTAAACTATCTATGAGGATACTAAAAAAAAATTCAAGTATTTATGTTCAAAATTGCATTAGTTGTCATTAATAAATAATAATCTAAAATTAATTTCATCAAAATTACGATTTCCGTCAAATTTGACGTTTTACACTTTTGAGAAATTTAAAATATGTGCTAAATAAAGTACTAACTACTTGCAATTTTCTTCAGAAAGCTTACCCCAATTGTGGTAAATGGACAGTTATATCTAAAAAATAGTATATTATTCAATTTTACTAAATATTTAAATTTAGAAGCGTTTAAAAAAAAAAAAAATAAATTGAGATTTTCAAAATATTTTGTAAATAGATTAAGTAGTGTATGAGTAGGTTTCTATACAATTTTCAAATAGTTAAACCCAAAATTGCATGCAATATTAAACATTTTTGGAAAAAATTTCAAAACTCTATAATTCGTCAGAAAATTAACCAATCATTTCTATATTTTTTTCTCTTTTGTAGAACATCTGTGAGTACTCAAAAAAATTTCAAATTCCTACGATCCTAATTAGCAAAAACCTAATTAATTATCACCAGATAAAAAAATTTGAAATAGTAGAAACCGTAATTTTGCCGATTTTCGCCATTTTTTGGTAGTTTTTCTTTTCCTAAGTAAAAACTTTTGAGAAAAATGAGCTTAAAAAGTACCAACTAGATGCAATTTGCTATTGAAAGCATACTTTATTCATGATAATCGGACCATTATTTCTACCCGAAAAAATGTTTTCAGAAACCAAAAAATAGTTATCATTGTAAAACCAATACATTCCTTGCTTCGTTCAGAATCTAAAATAATATAAAATTGTATATCTTTAATAATCGACAATATTCAAATATAATCGTATTATTATTATCAGCAATTTAATGTTACACACGCATATAAGTTTATGTATAGGGTTTTTTATATAAAAGCACATATTAATTAGGTAGGTACTTTTCCGTTTGTATAAACAAGAATAGATAGGATAGGATTAAACATTGTGTTTTAACATATTATTTCAGTATTGGTACGTCATATTATATCGGTGTTTGGGAGGAGGTCCAAACCCCATGGACCCCCCAACCCCCGTAAATTCGCTACTGACCACAATATATATTTATAATTAATTTTAATATATTAATAGGTACTTAAAGATTAATAATATTTGTCACCATGAAATCTTTTATTATATACCTATTTATTAAAACATAATTATCTGATAAATATTGATTTATGTTTTTTTTTTATGTGAAACAACATTTACAATTTTACAAAAAAAATAAATTTTTGTATAAACATTATTTACTTTCTTAAACTCGGTGTAACACTCGCAATTATTAAAAATTAAAATGTTAAATTTGATTTTATCTATATCAGTTGATGTTTGGTGTTTACTATACTAAAGATAGTACTATCTTAAGTCGTAGTGTTTACTTTTATGGGGAGTTTACTCCCGAATCCCAATAAATAATACACTTATCAATTCTAAGGAGAACTGAACCTAACGGTGACCATGGTTTTAGAAGATCACGGTGACCATCATATTAAATTATTATTAAAGATAAGCGGTGACGAACGGCGTGTTGCCACGTCAACATCAAAATGGAAATGCCATCATCGCACGATGTATTATTACATATTATATACTACATAAATTATAGATTATTATATATTATGTTATATTTTTATTGTAGAGATCAAAATTCAGATTTTTAATTTTCAATAATTAATAATTATGTTTTAATAATTTCTTAGTTTGATTTTCCCACCACTATCATCTCATACTTTCATGAACACCAACTGAAGGATAATTAATTACCAATTATTTGACCAGGAAATCAAATATTATTTATGACATTTAAATATTGGCAGACATGTTATCATTCTGTAAAAAAAAATCAATATCATAATATATGGCAAACCGTCTCGTACATTTTTATATTTTTGCCACATTTTCTTTATTTTACCACGTTTGAGCATATAACAAACGATTTTTATCAGTTTGTTTATTGTTATCTATATCTTTGTCTCGTGCACACACAAAGAAACAAATTTAATTTTTTAGTACGCGGTTACACACTTCTACACGACTTACACAAGCGTCAAGCATATATATATGTATATATCACACGCACGCACGCGCATACACAAGTGTTTACAACGCAATGGTGCAGGGTTGTAGGAAGAGGAAGCAGCTGATTGTTGGTTTCTCGATGGACGATCATTGAAAGACATGGACATACATATTGTTACATGTTGAATAAATTTGTAAATACTTAATAATAATAACAATATTATTAATTATATTATATTTTATATGTATATATTTATCATTTTTGTCTCGTGAACAATTTAAATTTATCATATCTTAATGATTATGTACTATAATATGAATAATAGAAGCGGATGACACACATATTGCAACGACAAAAATTGCATATATTGTGAGTATCAAAAGCGTTCACTAACGGATTCGATAGAAAATTAAATGGATATTTATTACTGAGCACACTTCTTAACGACAGTGTAACATTCATGGGTAGATTTTTAATGATGATTTCGTATTTTTAGTAATTTGTTGGTCTTAGATCTCAAAAGACATTTTTAGTGGGCGTGTCAATAAGACGAACAATATGTAAGATGTAACATTACATTATTGTAATAATATAACCTAGCTAAATATCATTCATTATCAATATTTAATAAGTGAACAATTTTTATTTTTATTTTCTCATTTAATTACCATAAAATTAAATTTAATATTTGCGTTCATCCTTTTTTTATATTATTTTCTATTTGTGATTTAAATCATAATTAACTTATACATTTGACCACATTACCATAAAAGTTTTTTTGATTGGTAAAGGGTTAAAAGTGTTATTTATTTAACTTTAAATATATTTCTAAAAATGCTTATAATGGCTGAAAAACATTAAAAATAATCAAAGCTGGGCAAGTTAATGTAATTGTTTAACTAAGTTAAGTTAATTGACTTATATTTAAAAAAAATTATAGTTAATAGGTAATGACATTTTTTATTACCTCAAGTTAATTTTTATTTGTTGTAGATTATTAAACAAAAAAAAAAAATATATACATGTTATGGTATAAGTATGAATATTGTTAAAACGTAGGATTTAACGGTTTAACCTAAGTTTTACTGACTGTTCTTGATAAATGTCCGAAATTCAGTCATTTATCGATTGATCTTGGAAAATTCTAGGATATATAAAATTACATGGTAAAAGTAAGAATCATTATTGTAGTTTGGACTTTTACAAAAAATATATAGTAAGTCTTATTATATATACTATACAGTTATAGTGTCGGTAAAAATCTGAAAAATAAAATAGATATTAACTACTTTTTTATGCTAAATTATAGTTATTTGAAGTAAACTATTAGAAATATATTATTGAAACAAACGTATATTGCATAACAATAATAATTTACTTTAAATAAGACATGTATGTGAACTACAATATTCTTATTACAGGTATTATGATTTATTTATTATATGGTTTACTATTATGACACCTAGAGTTCAACAAAACTTGTTTAAATTCACATTTACATCATTTTACATCATTTTTTGGATCAACCACATATTCTTAACCATTGTCTAACCCTACTAGTTATTTATTTTTATTTCATTATTCGGAACGGTAGATATATTTAAAAAAATTTCTTCACACAGTGAATTGATTTCTAGTAAAAAGTTAAGAAAGTGTTCCTGCTTTAGTAACGAAAAAATTCTCTTTCAACTACTAATAATATTGCAAGTAATGTACTGTGTTATATTAATTTTATTTTTCAGATTTTATTCAGAAACATTACTGTATAGTCCCATGATTTACCATATCTCTTGTAAAAGTCTGAACTACAATAATAATTGTGACTTTTACTATATAATTTTATATATCCTAGAATTTTTCAAGATCAATCAGTAAATGACTGAATTCCGGACATTTACCAAGAGCAATCAGTAAAACAAAAGTTTTACCAGTAATCGTTCTTATACCACATCATATACATACATACATATATATATATATATGTATATACATTTAAATATTAAAAACACATGACATATTTGCAGTAGCTTAAGGGCAGGGCCAGATTGGGTAAATTTAGCCCGCCAAGATATCTTTATTTTACTGGCCCATCATTTATAATTTTATCTTTTAAACGTATACATACCTAAATTGTTCATCATTTTTCTTGCAAATTTTATTTTTAAATACAATACAATTGGGGTATAACATTAACGTCTTATTTTCGATTATTTTGTACATTTTTCCAATGTGTTTTTCTACTCGGTAATTTGCCATGTCAATACGGACCTGGCTAAAGGAGTATACGTTTTAAATAGTAACATTTAATAAATGAACATTAAAAACAAACAAAATATTAAAATTATTATTTATACTTAACTCTCTGAATATAATGGCACACAATAAAATGCAATTCAAAACAAATTCAATTTTTGTAAAAAAAAATGTTTACTATTAAAAATATAGTCAATTGAATTTATTAAGTTAATACATAATAAAATAAGTTAAACTACAAAAGATAAGTTAACAAATATTAATTTTATATTAATAAGTATTGATGGTTAAGTTCAAAAATTAATATTAACTTAACTTAAATTTTTTAACTCGTTAATGCCCAGTATTGATAATAATCCCTTTTATAACCATTTTCAAAATAAAACAATATTTTTACTTCAACTTCATAAATTATAAGCATTTATTAATTACTTTTAATTTTAAAAATGTAAAAATTTCTTTTTTAAATTAAGATTACTTATTATTATTATTTATTCAATAATAAAAAAATCATTCATTATAAAGAAAATATTTAATACCCTCCTAATTTTAATACAATGTATATTATGTAAAATGGATTGTTCCAACATAAATGTTCACACCATCTGAACTATTAACAACTCAATTAATATTATGATGTACCTACAAATGATAAAAATACCAACCTTAAATTTCATCTTATTTAATTTTATTATGATTATTTAAATTATACATTTTTTTAATGTTTTATTATCTAGGTAAATTATATCTTATTAACTATACTCTAAAAATTATTAAATTAAAAATTTTTGTACCTATTTATTTTGTTTATTATATAATAAATGTATTTTCTATACCTAATATAAATCATTTTATTAAATCTAAAATATAATAATGATCACTTATCAGTAGGTAAATTACATGGTTTTTCTTATAAGTTATGTATCATATATTAATTTAAATAAAATGTAATAATTTCTAATTGTATAATAATGAATTTGGGTATTTTTTTTCAGCTAGACCAAGTGTCTAGAATATGTCTTCTCTTCACAATCAACCGGTTGTGGAAGACATTGTTTCTGCTTTTGAATCAACTCAAACTCAGTCCTGGTCTATATTCAATGGTAAACTGGGATTAATTCCCTTCAAAAACTGTAAGAAAAATGATATTTTCAAATCTGAAAACCCTATTGAGTTATCAGATGAGGATATTCATGTATTTGGCTTAATTCCTCGACTTGAAAAATTGATGTTAGTATCATGTAATAAATGTTCAATGATAGTAAAAAGAGATTGTATTCATTATCATTATAAACGTCGACATAACCATCCTGATAATGGTAACTTTGCACTAGAACGTTTCATATTACCCAATGCAAAAATAAATAAACATAAAAAGCAAAGAATTAATGTTCGAAAAATTGCTGAAAAGAAAATTACTGATGTACAAGAAATTAAAACGGAATTTGATCAAGTAGAATATGAGAGGCTTTTGGAAGTAAATAGATTAAAAATTAAACAAGAAATTAATACTGATAATAATGATGATGATGTAGATGTAAATACTAAAGGTTATCCTAGCACAAATTCTGGTGTCTCGAATTGGACATTTAAACCACCATGTGATCAAAATTTAGGTCATTTTACTGACCATAAAATTAATGACACAGCACCAAAGAATGATGAAGCTTTTAAGAAATTTCCATCGGTTATTACACCAGTAAATATAAAAGAACCTGAAATTAATACTTGCTTAAATAATGTTTTGAATATTGGAAATAACATAAATTATGTTACTAGTTCTAATGAGTTATTAAATAATTCATTTGACTTAAATGAAAAAACAAAATCTAAAATGGCATTAGACTTTGCAGGTGTTGTGATCGATGGAGATATTGAATGTACTAGTGAAATTGTTGATAATCATAATAATGACAGATTTCCATCTGGATTACAAAATAATAGTGACAACATATTTTCAACAAAAAATTTATTTTTAGATATTACAAATAATAAACATGGTGATGTTACTAGTTGTAATCAATTATCAATTATGCCAATTGATATTAAAGAAGAAGATCTTATATCAAGTAATACATATTCTGATACTGTGAAAATTAAAAAAGAAATTGATGAAATTACTGACAACAATAAAATAATTTATCATCAGCTACATACTGAGTTACTAGATAACAAAAATCTTGAAACGTTAAATCAGAGTTATTTTGATGCAATGAGTAATGAATGTTCTAGTGATTCTTTTACTAGCTACTATCAATCTTCAACTGCATTAGTAGACATTAAAGAGGAAATCAAAATTACTCCAGCACCTGATATTAAGTATTCAGATATGAAAATAAAAGAAGAATATGATGAAAATAATAAGAATTCAAATATAGTTTATTATCAAATTCCTCAAAGATTTACTAATAATACAGAACAAATGTCATATTTCACGCCAAGCTATAACTATTTTAATCAGTCATTAGTTGAATCACATAAGATAAAAAATGAATTCAACATTACACCACCAACTAAGTATTTGCATAATGTGAATGTGAATGTTAAAAAAGAATATGATGAAAGTAATGAAAATAATGAAACTCAAACAAAATGTTTGTTAGCCAATAAGTATTCAGATGTTATTGTTAAAGAGGAATATGATGAAACCGATGACAAATCTAAAATAGTAAAAATAAAATATACATCTGATTTTCCAAATAATGAAATAAAAACAAAATCTGTACCAAGTAATATGTATTCAAATGTTATGAGTATTAAAGAAGAAAGACATAAAAGTTGTGATAAATCTAAAATTGAATGTCAACCTAATCAATTACTATCTGATTTATTAAATAATGAGACACAGACAAAATTCTTAACAAACAATATGTATTTAAATGATACAACAAATAAGTATTCTAACATTGTTGGTGGTAATGGTCATTCATCAATTTCCTCATTTGATGTTAAAGAAGAAACACAATTTACACAAAACAATGAATTTAAAACTATTATAGATGACAAAAATTTTATTGATTCTTTAACTAGTTATGATCAATTACCTACAGTATTGTCTGATTTTACCAATTATGATGAGGTGGAGGGGGAAGTGAAGGATGATGATGATGATGATGATGATGATGATGATGATGATGAAGATGATGATGATGACAAAACTAAATATGAATATTATCAACTAGCAATAAGATATCGTGAAAACAAAGCATTAGGAACACTTTTACCTAGTAATAATGAATTTTATATGGAAAATGATGATGAAGATAATTGTAAAATTAAGGATAATCATTCATTAACATTTGAACAACAAAATAATGAAGAAAAAACAAATCATATACCTAGCTGTGAATATTCTGATAATGAAAGTTCTGACAATACTTTAACTGATTGTGATCAATCACTAAATGATACAGAAGAATTAAAGCATATACCAGTAATTGAATATTCAGATGTTTTGATTGATAACAATCATACTGTTAGTAGTTTTGAAAGTGAATATTATGAACTAACAACAGGTTTACTAAATAATGACAAACAGCATACATCATTAAATATCGAAAAAGAAACAGAACCGAAAGATACATATTCGGATTTCACCAGGGATGACAGTTCTAATGATTCTGATACTAGTAGTGATCAATCAACTATTCCATCACAAGAATCAAAATCCACACAAACCGATTTATGTATAAACCAGATAAATCACAAGAAATTTATAGATCCTATTACAAGGATTGATGAATCAATAGCAGAATCTCTTAGTATTATGGATGATATAACCAAATGCACTCAAACTGATGTAGTTTTTGATTGTAAAGATTGTTGTAAAATCACTGAAAACTTAATCGATGGCTATATTCCATTTAACTCTCAAATTGTAGAAGATCTTATTAAAAGTTATACTCCTGATCGCTCCAAAGTTGAAGTAGGAGAAAATTCTTTACATAGTTCTATTCCTGTTAATTTTAACACTCAAATTGTGAATACTACATTTATTCCTAATACTAATGGATGTGGGTTGTTAAATGGTGTTGACCATAATCATTATTTATCATGGTACCGACCAACTTTCTGGAGTCATGGAGACCATGCAGACAAATCTAAACAAGAGTATATTTTTTATCGTAATGGATCAGCTCACATAGATAAAAGCTATGTAATTTCAAAAAATCTTATTAAAAAGCCTATTGATGTGAAAGTGGTTTTTAATAAGAGTTGTAAATTGATTCCACATGTATATAATCATATTGGGACAAAAGTAAGAAGAAATTTAAAAAGACGTTTGGGTGAACAAGTGGTCAATGATAAAGAAAATCAAAATCGATGGATAACTGGACATTTCAAAAAACTTAAACGAATAGAATTTGTAAAGAGAAAAATAATTTACTCCGATGAATCTGACAATAATGATAATGTCAATGAATAATATTATTGTATATTTAAGTATATTTTTAAGACTTCCTAAATTCTCATTATATGTTTATTTGTTCCTTTTTTTAAATGATATTAATTCTTCCAATATTGAATAAATATATTGCCTAGAAACTAGTTTATTTTTGTCAATAATTATTTTATGAATATAATTTTTTTAATTTATTTTTTATATAATATTGTTGTTTGTTTATTGTGTGCATTAAAAAATGGCAACTAAAAATGCTAATACAAATTGTGAAAATCAATTGTGTAGTTTTCCTTTGTCATTACAAGTTTCTTTAAGTGATGATAACGATACAAATCTGAGTAGTGTATTTCATTGGATTAACTCTTTTGAATTTAGTCGGCCAAAAAAAACTATTGCCAGAGATTTTTCTGATGCAAGTAAAAATAAATACTTTGCACATTCATATTTAATTACATTGTTATTAAACTAATAATGTATAATATAAATGAAACTAGCTATGGTTGCTGAAGTAATAAAATATTATTGGCCGAAATTAATTGACCTTCACAATTACGTACCAGCAAATTCTTTATCAAATAAGATTACTAATTGGGAAACATTAAATAGAAAAGTAAATTTCAATAAATATCTGTGTACTTAATGTATTATATAATCACATGTTAAAAGGTATTAAAGAAAGTAAAGTTACCACTTTCTAAGAATACTATAGAGAAACTATCAACGGCAGATATGAATACTATTTGTCATTTTTTAAAATCTTTGAAACGAGTAATTGATGAATTTGAACAAGAAAAACAACTTAAATTAGAAAATGATCGAAATTTTCCTATTTATATTATAGCCAATGATGATATGATTCAGGTTTCAGGTAAAAATGTTAAATAATAGTATTATGCATTAAATGGTATCATATTACTAAACCCATTTTACTTATTTAGGTTATATTATAATTTTTTTTTAGAAACAGATTGTTGCATTAAAGATTCCCTTAATAAAGATGTTGTACGATTAATCAATAAACTTAAGCATAAAATCATTGACATGGAACACAAGGTAATTTTATAATAACTAATATACATAATTAAATAGCAATGTGTTCAAGTAAAATTAAATCCCAAAGTTTCTATTTACGTATACAAGATAAACGTAACAGAACATTATAAAATACTTAAATTTATTTGATATCTACAAATATTCCTTATTTTAATATAATATATCTTAATAATACAATTCATATACAGATTTGTATTTCCCATAAGTATCTATCAGTGGCGGATCTAGGATTTTCTCATGGGGAGGATATTAAATATGTGTGTATGTATATGTATAGGTATCCGGTTTACTTTATTAATATAGACATAAAATAATAAACTTTTATTACAAAAAAGTCTTTATTTTACGTAACGGGTGATATGACCCCCCACCACCGGAAAACCGCCATTGGTATTATTCTATTACATATAAGTACTGTTATAGAGTACAGACATTGAATGTTTTTAATATAATTATTTTAGGTTGAGCATATAAGTTCACTAATATGTGTGAAAGATAGAAGGATTAATGATTTACAAACACAGTTAAACCATTTGAACCAGATGAAAAAAGATAATGCCGCTTGAACCTATTTCAAATTTATTATTTAAAATTATTTTTACATTTATAATTACTAATTTACACTTACCAAAAAGTAAATACAAATAAATATACAAACATTGGTTATTGGCTATTTAATCTAATTTGTTTACTATAAAATTATAAATTGTGCAGCGTGTATTAACTACATATTTTTCTACAGATCTTCAAAATATTAATACCTTGTCCACGCTATAATTATTAATGTGATGCTTTTTCATAAGTCCTTTTATCACATAAAGTGCAGTTTTTTAATCCCATAAATAATGTGAGCTATTGGGTAAATAATAGGTCATATATCTATTACATATAAATAAATGATTAATAATAAGTATAAATAATAAATCCACAAAAAAATGCAGAATATATTATGTACATAGGTGTATTTAATCTATGGTACAATGGTTTAAACTCTAATGACTAAAATAGAACAAATGGAATTTAAAATGGAACACAAATACCGTATTTATATTATACAATAGAAATTTCAATGCATATATTTATATAAGAATAATACAAATATAATCAGTGTTGACTCAAATTCAGTTCATAAAAATAAGATCAACATATTTCTTATTTTTTATCTTAAATTGATAATAATAAAAAAAACATACATTTAAAATTATTATTCTGTAATGGCAATGTTGATATTTAATTTAAATAAATAATAATAGTTTACAATTCATATTTTATACCTAATATATTAATATATTAATATACTAATATATTGTAAACATTTTGAGTTTTGTTTAATAAAATGTTTTATGTGATTGAGTTTGTTGATATTCCCAATACCAGACACCGCCTACAATTAAAGCAGCAATTAAAATAATAACAAATAAGACAATAAAAAATATTTTTAAACCGCTCCAACTTTGACTCTTTGCATCATCAATATGTTCTAAAAATTATACATATAAATATAATTAAATAAATAAATATCATATATTTATAAAATGAAAAAAATTAATACTTACCTCTAGGTGGACTGAATTTTTTAGCAGATGGAATAATATTTGAACGATCTTTAAGAACTTCATTCTAAATAATTATATTATAAAGTTATTATACAGGAATTAGAAAATACAATATTATAACTAT
This sequence comes from Eriosoma lanigerum, assembly GCA_013282895.1. Classification (NCBI taxonomy): domain Eukaryota; kingdom Metazoa; phylum Arthropoda; class Insecta; order Hemiptera; family Aphididae; genus Eriosoma; species Eriosoma lanigerum. The sequence goes on along the minus strand of CM023357.1, from coordinate 59,047,807 downwards.
TGTATTAATAATATTTACTGGATCATCGGAATCTACTTCATAAAGTCGGACTGCTAAAATTTCATGATTATCTGATAAGTCTCCTGTTGCTGCCGAAAATCCAAAATAATAACCAGTTGGCAGTTCTACTCCATCAACAGAAAAACAAGGTTTCCACACAGCTTTATCATCTAAATCTGTCATGACTAAATTATAAAAATAAACTGATATTAGATTTATTAATTATTTTACAAGAAAAATGTATTTAATATGCTCAACAACCAGAGTATAAATTATAAAAATTACCGGTTAGAGTATTGCCAGTATATCTTATTAAAATGTGAGTTTCTGTAGGTAAATTTCTAGCTTTAACTTCACATCCTGCTAATTCTGTGTGAGTACCATCACGATCATGGTCATAATACAAAGTACCATTGTTAATCATTGACGAAATGTATGGATGTTGGTGCTGTTAAAAACAAAAATATAAAATTACCAAGTAAATACCTGTTAAAGTTAATGAATTATATACGTTATGTTCTCCGTTATGATTGCTGTATGTATCAATTATAACAGCAAGTCCTTCAAATAAATCTTTATTTCCAAAGACTGAACCATGTTTCATTCTTTCTCGAGTGTACCAAATTGCCATTCCGTCACCGTGGAGATTTTCTTTTCCCTTACCATGGATTTTAAACTGTACTTGTAATTCCCAATTATTCACATAACAAGGCTAGAGACAACAATGGATACAAATTTTTATGATTGTATTGCTCTCAGAAAACAAAAACTTACAATAGAATTCCATATTGAACCGGACTTGCTTTGTAAATCTGGCGTTAATCGCACATATTTGTCTGTCACTATAGTGGAACCCATAAAATCCCAATTTGGTACTGTTATGCCAGATCCTATAAACAAACAATAATATCTCATGTTATGTATATATTAATATTACTATTTAGTATTTAGTATAGTTTTACCTTGATATGGTTTTAAGAGTGAATGTTCACGTTTCATATAATCTCTGGTGTTCCATTCAGAGTTGACTTCTCCAGTCAGAATCAAAAAGAGAATTTCAAAAACATAAATTATTGTGAAAAGATTTTTCGAAATGACAATATTGCAATGCGCCATTTTGTAAATTAAATTGTAATATAATAATAATTATAATGACGGTTTAAAGTTCGAATATGGTTACAGTATAAACTAAAAAAAATTTTAAAACTGAATGATTAAAATTATAATTGTACAAAAATGTACTTGTACCTGTTATAAAATATTTGTAAGTTAGTTGATACTAGTTATTATTCAACAATGTAATTAAATTAAATTTGTCTAATGTCCTCAGATGTCAAGTTCAAGATTAAATTAATATGGGTAAATAATTAAATATATAATATTGAACGATAATTGTAGTTTTAAAAAAACGATTTAGAAGAAGATAACAGGAAATACTTGAATTTATGCAAATACATTAATTTATAGATAATTAATGATTATTTTATTATCATTTATGTTAGTATAATCGAAAGATAGAATAATAAATTATTTTACTGTATAATTTTACGACTTAAAATCCATTGACACTGACTGGGTAATTTAATAATTATTAATTAAGTTATAGTATCACTATTAATATAATATTGTATCTTCATTAATAATAAATTGGGAGTTGTTATAATGACTTTAAATTTTTAAAATATAAAGTCCATGAAATAATTTACAAATAATAGATAAACAATGATAAATATTGATAAGTTTTATAACTTCTTTGACAATTGTTGATAATGATTAGATTTTTTGTAAAGTTAATAGTTATACCGAGTTAAAATTCTTATTCAACAATAATTTATTGGTTTAACTAGTAGTTTAACCAATCCCAAGGTAAATTGCCTTGATTTCTTTTGACTAGTTTAAGCTAGTTAAAATTATGTATGTGTATGTAGCTGATTTTAATGAAGAATTAAACATACAGAACAATCGTCACAGTTATGGATATTAAATGGCTCAAAAGATATCGTTTGTTTTGCATCGGAGGTTCAATAATTTTATGCATTCAAATCATATTAGCATTTGTATTCTTTTCTATTCAAGAATATTCGGTTGTCAAAGAATTGTCTCCGAATGTAAGCAACTATTATTATCTTCAATTAATGCATATTTTTTAAAAAACAATATATTTACTTTTTTAGTCAATAAACCGATTAAGGAATGTAGCTGACTATGGAACTGGTGATGATGACGAGTCAAGCTACAATAATGTTCTTAGTGGTAGTAATCATCGAAATATACTGCCTCCGGATAAAGACAATAGTGCATCATCTAATGAATATTTAAATAAAGCACTTCAACAACGACATAACTATAAGACTGATAACTATAGAGTTTTAAGAATAGATGAGTTAGGATTTATGCCACCTTGTGATATAAGTGGGCGTGAATCTGTATCAGCCTTACATCGTGCAAAAACCAAAATTTGCAAACAAATTATAGCAAACATATCGTGCCTAATTAAAACAAATTTACCATATCCTAAACGACTGCCCCATCAATGTCCAACTAGTGGTATTAACATTATTCTATTGATAGTTATTTTTTATTATTTATTATTAAGTATCTTGTTTTATTTATTATTAGACATTACTAGCAATAAAACACTTGGATGTTTCCGTGATGGTAAAGAAATTAAATTGCTTCCTGGTTATAAAATTACTCTTATTCATACAAATTCACAAGAGAACTGTTTGGATTTATGTCTTCAATCTGGTTTTGTGTATGCTGGAGTTGAATATGGGTATTTATTTTTTTAATGTATTTATACATGATTAACTTATACAAATACTTTAAGTAAAAAATCTTTAAACTAAAAAAATAGTAAATTATTATTAATAATTAATACTTTACTATATTTTAAGTAAATGAAAAGAGTGAGTATACATGTATTGTACATTGTATATACTTGTTTAAATGATAACATTAATATTTTTATTTTATTTGTTTGCAGAACTGAATGTTTTTGTGGTAATGAAGCTCCTGAGTTGGGCTTAAAACTTCCAGATACATTTTGTGATTTTCAATGTCCAGGAAATCAAAGTCAAGTTTGTGGTGGACATTATACTATTAATGTTTTCAAAACTGGTATTTCTAGTGCGTCATTATTTATATACTATTCGATTTTTTTAAATTGTAATAATAAATTAATAATACAATATTACTATTATTATTAGAATTCATTGCTAAAGTTGCTACTGAAACTTCACAAAATTTGAAGTTAAATAATCCTGTGCGAATAGTTTTTCTTTTGACATTAAATGGAAGAGCTGTCAGACAAGTTTATAGGTTAATTAAAGCACTTTTTCACCAAAATCATTATTTTTTTATACATGTTGACGCAGTAAGATAATTAATTTCTTTATATATATTTACATTTTTACATATCAATGTCTTATAAATACAATTTCAGAGACATGACTACATGTTTAGAGAATTATTAAAAATTGAACCAGCATTAGGTAACATAAAATTATCACGGCGAAGACATTCAACCATTTGGGGAGGAGCATCTTTATTAACTACCTTGATGGACGCTATGTCTGATCTCGTACAGTCTTCTTGGGAATGGGATTTTGTTATTAATCTTAGTGAATCTGATTTTCCAATAAAGTTAGTATTAATATTTAATGCGAATGATTGTTTAAGAAAAAAATCCATTGTTTTTTTACATTTTATTATAATATTTTTATTATTAGGTCTAATGATGCATTGGTCAAGTTCTTAACAGCTAATCGTGAACACAATTTTGTCAAATCACATGGTCGTGAAGTTCAGCAATTTATACAAAAACAAGGATTAGACAAAACATTTGTTGAGTGTGAAGCAAGAATGTGGCGCGTAGGAGATAAAGAATTACCAAAAGGCATTATTTGGGATGGTGGCAGTGATTGGCTAGCGTTATCAAGGCCATTTGTTGATTATCTAATAACTGGCGATCCTCTTATTTCTGGTTTATCACATTTTTTCAAGTATACTTTACTACCAGCTGAGGTATGTAATTTGATTTGATTAATAATAATAGTTTTTTTTTTTAATATTATGATTGTTTTTAATTTATGTTTAGTCATTTTTTCATACTGTATTAAGAAATTCACCGTTTTGTGAAACTTATATTGATAATAATTTACACGTTACCAACTGGAAAAGATGGCTTGGCTGTAAATGTCAATATCGCCATGTTGTTGATTGGTGTGGTTGTAGTCCAAACGTTTTTCGACAAGACGATTGGAATCGTATTAAGGTAGTATTATTTTTTTCTAAACTATTACATTTGTAAAAAATTAAAAAAAAAAAAACAATTTTTTAAAGAACACTGAAAGGAAACAAGTGTACTTTGCACGTAAATTTGAACCTATTATCAATTTATCGATTATAGACACACTAGAAGTTTGGTTATATGGAGATTATCCTGCAGGTAATTCAAATAATTTTCAATTATATATAATATGTTCCTTACATAGTATTCTATTTTATAATTTGATAATTACTTACAAAATTTAATTGGGTTTTTATTTATTTTCTTTAATCTCATGAATACTTAAAATTATGCAAGTTTTTAAACAATTATAAAACATAAATTTCCGTTTTATAGCTACATTAGAAATATTAACATAAATCTCAATTTTAAATAATTAATTTTTAATTTAATAATAATCATTAATAAATAATAGTTAATAAATAGTTAGAGACATAAAAATATTTAAACAAAATATCTTATTTATATGATATTAGCCTATTTATATAAAAATATTTATAAAATTAATATATTTATGGATTTAAAAGAAAAATTATTTCATTATGTAATAATAATAATAATAATAATATTTTATCATTATTTATTTTAATAAAACATTTTTATTCTTGTAAATATTGTGTCCTTATAATATTGGTTGATGTGTAAGGCTTATTTTCTTATATTTTTGTATATTTGTTCCATTGTCATGTTTATGAATAAAAAAGTGAAAATTATGACTATATTTATTTACAAACGCTATTAATCTATTTAATTTAATTTCTGGTTTTTAATGATTACTATATACTATACAAGGTGATTTCTTAAACATATTCACTCCACTTTTTTGCTTTATAAAGCATATTTTGTAAAAATGATTTTACATTTTAATTTACTTAATACCTGTGTTTTTCAATACTTAGATTTTTTATGTCACTTAATCCTTAATTTAAGTTTAAAATTCAAGATTTTTAATGTTAGACTCATTATTAATATTATTTATTCTAGATTTAAAAAATCGTATGAGCTATTGGCAAAATGTATATCATCATGATGACATACATCCTCCACTTGATGAATCACTACTTACAATTGGAACAAGTCTTGCACGAATTGCAACCAAATATCTAACTAATTCAAGTGCAATTTGTCAAGTTCATAGTCTTGATAAGCTACTACAGGTTTTCACATATCACCACAATGATCAATTTAGAGTAATTTTGATTAAATAAGGAATAATAAAATATATATTGATGTTAAAATAATTTCATTAGGGATTTTTAATTCAGTACGAAGTCAGTTTTTCAAATAGTTCTACTATACTATTGCTTGAAAGTTGGTGTTGGCCAAAATTACAGGGAATAATTATATATAATAGAGATCCAATTAATAGATTACTGGTAATTAAACAAATTCAATAATTATATTATGATCTTAATGTATTTAAATAAATGCTTACAATCTTATTGCAGAATTTCATTGTTAGTTCAGATTTTGATCAAAAAGAACAAATTTCTAGAGACTTTATACGTATTTTAAGCCCCTATGTGGAACCAGTATTAATACATCAATGGGCTCCCGGTGAATATAGTTTTACAGTTACGTTTTTATGGTTAAATCCTTATGGTGAACTTGCTAATGTAACTTCTGCAAACATTGAAGAATTGGCTTTAGTCAGTATTTTTTTTTTACTAATTTATTTGGTGCAATTTGCAATTGTAATATATTATAAAATTATAATTTAGATTACATTTGGTAAACCTACTTTACCAATGCCTTTGGTACAGGGAATATGGACTGTATTGCTAATTTATGAAAATGTGACTATGGCATACACTCAATTTTTGGTTACTCCTACACAAACAATTAATGATACATATATATCTTCAAGTCAAATGAGGTAATAGTATACCACATATTAATTATATAAATGTATTATAAATATTTAAATACAATTTTGGTCAAAGCTTAATCCATAAAGGTCAAAATGAAGAACATTATTTTCAAGAATGGACAAATGTAATATTAACTTTTAAAAAATTAATAAAATTAGAAACTAACAAAAAATTGAATGATCGTTTTAAATTTAAAACAATTAATTGGATTGATAATCTAATAGTAAGGTGAGTTTATTAATCAAACAACTATGTAATAAACAATTTAATAAATAGTTTAAATGTATATATAATTATAATTGAATAATTAATTATTTTAATTTCAGAGCTTTCAGCATTATAGAAACCTGTATCGTGGTTCCACATAAATCTGTTAATGATTGTGGTCTTAAAAAGTTAGTCACATGTGCAGAAACATCATGGAGTTCCTATTCACCTGATCCAAAATCTGACATAACATCAATTAATAAGAAATCTGGTACTTTAAACAGGTAAAACCTATATTATTAAAGTAATTTATCATTTTATTATATATTCTATTCCAAATAAGTTGACTTACCCGGCCGACGAAAATTTGTCGGCGGCGCGCATGCCCCTCCTAAACGTTACTCACATACATGGTGATGGCTGCTAACCATGAGGTACTTTTCCATCTATGTCGACCACTGGCAACTAATTATAGAGCTTTGACTAGTCCAGCGGCTCAATATACATGCGCGAGAGTGGGTCAACTTAAATGGAATAGAGTATAAATTTAAATTAATAATGTATTTAATAAAAACCATCTACATGTCCTTACTATATGATTGTGGCAGTTAAATAGCATGTCAATAGAATAGAAAAAAAAGATGTTAAATTGTTATAATAAACATACTAAATTTAAGAATTAAATAATAATAATATATATTATATATTATTAGTAATTTCTAGTGATATGTTTTTATATTAATGTTTGCATATCAAATAACATTTTCATATAATTTAATTTAATTATTTAACATTTATTTTTTGTATTCACTATTCACTATATTTTTTAAAATATGAATTAATTAAGATAATTCTTTGTAAAGTTTTTTTATTTAATTTGTTCAAATTTAAATTTTTTGAAAATAATATAATTTTATGTTATTATTATATAATTATTATGATTATAATAATATAAGATACATAATAAATGTATCCATGTCAAAAAATTACAGAAATAATATATTGGTAAAATTATTGCAGTAAAAATATTGTTCAATATTTTTGTGGGAATTATTAATAATAATTTCTTTATTTTAATTTTCAGATATTAATTAATAGACTGATATAGTGCCATATCATTAAAATAAATTATTTATACTACTTCTATATAACATATTTCTACTTAATCACCAAGTGGCTATTTATTTAATTGTATCTTGTTTATTTGTTGTAAGATTATTATTTATATTATTTTTAACAATAATTGTTAAATCACACTAATTTGTTATAAATTTGCCAAAACTTAGTTTACAACTTTACATGAATATAATTGATCAATTGAAAATGTTTTTATATTATGTATTATACACATTTCACATGAGATTTAAATGTTTTAGACATAGGGGTCCACAACGATATTATTATTCAAAATTTTTTTGAGTAATATAGGAATATATAAAATATAAAAAGCGTAATTTAAAATGTTTTCATATTTAAAATAATCATAATTTATTAATCCTCCAGATTTTAAAAACGAGTATAGGAATTAGTATACTCGTCTTGGTGTCAATCTTGAACATCGTTGTTTTATGACTTGTCTTGTTTGACTAAAAAGTTGTTCGCTTGGTACACTCGTAGCAACAATACATAAAATTTTTTGGCTAATGCACCACAGAAAATCTATGTGTATTTTTTTCCACCATATCAGTGGATCGTGATTTTTCATTATATTTTCTTGTCAATTTCTATAAATGTTCAATTTATGATTTGTATAATCAGAATTTTTATTAATTTCAGTATCTTCTTCATTGTCACTCTCCGCCAATGAATATTTAATTTTTTTAGGGAGGCTAGTAGGATCTTCAACATTTTCTTTATTTTCTATTGCCAATTGTTCCCCATGTTCTATTTCAATTTTATTTTCCAATTCCTTCCATACATCATTTTTTTTTTATGCTGCTGCTTTCAAAATAATTTCCCATCATATCTCTTCTTTTTTCTACATTAGCTTTAATTGTACGTTTTACATTTTTTTATAAAACTACTGTCTCTAATATTTCCTTCCACGGAAATTATAAGACTTAAATAACTGTCCAATAATTGATAAAGTAACATATTTGTCACCCCAAAGAATATTAGTGGCTTCTTTAAATGATTTTAAAACATTTATTAATTCTGTTATTAGTTTTATATTGTTTAATGTCAGGTGCCAGTTATCTGTTTTTAAATTCGAACTTAAACAAATATTTAATAGGTATACCATTATTTAACACGCTAAGCATCATATTATGTGTAGAATTCCATCGTGTGATATAATCTTGAACTAATTTATTTTTGAACAAGTATTATTTTTGATAAATACATTAACTGAATAATGTGAGCTGCACATCTCAATAAAATATTTCTTGTCATTCTGTCTTTCCATAGATGTTATAGTCTCGCACAGTTGTGCCATAGTTAAACTACATGGGATGGTATACTCTGGTAGAGCTACCTTCATAAAAATAAAACCCTTTTCTTCCAACTAATAATATCGGTCGCACATCTTTTACAATAAAGTTTAAAAAAGTTTATGTTAATTGATTGTATCTTTTATCATTTGATGATAATTTTAATTTTGAATTATTGAAATAAGATTATATGGATGTCAATTTAGATATTTTTATTTTTATTTTGTTGTAAATGAGAATTTAAGTTTAGGTATTTCCTGAATATTTGATATTATTCAAACAATGATTTTAATTCAAACACTTGATTTTTATTTATAATGACACCATTTTTATCAACCTTAAAATAAAAATATTCACATTTATAAATCTAAAATCACACATTTACAAGAAATGAAGTGTAATGGTTGTAATGAACAAAATAATGTGTATAATTGTTTTCGTCTTCTTCTTAGGTTTTCCGGCCATCAAGACCATCCCATCACACATCAAATCCTCTAGCCTTCCCTATCCACCGCTCTTGTTTTCCAATCCCGTCTTCCGTTTAGTGTTTTCACGTCTTTTCTTATCACATCTTCCCACCTCAATTGTGGTCTTCCCAATGGTCTCTTACCTACTGAGTTCTTGTCCATGATCATCCTTATGAGATGGTTCTGGCTTTGCATAGCATGTCCAGCCTATTGCAGTCTTCGGCTTCTAATTACGTTTAATATGTTTTCTTTCTGGAACATCCTTTCCAGTTTCTCATTTTTTGTTTGTTTTCTATTTTCTAGTTTCTCTGTCCATAACAGATCCAAAAATCTTCCTTAAAACTTTCCTTTCAAAAACCAGTAATTTCCTTTCCTCAGTCTTTTTCAATGGCCAAGCCTCAGCCCCATAAGTGACAACTGGGTGTATTAAGGTTAATGTATGATTGTTATAGAACTATAACTATGGCTATAAATAATTTATTTTTGTTAAATTATTAAAGCAATAACAATATTAATTAATATCAAAATAAAACCTTAGTAAGGTCTATTTATGGTACAAGCGCATTGTAATTTTATTTTTAAAATAATATAAATTTATTTATTTTAGAAACAATGAGAAATAGGGTACAAATAAGAACAAAATATAATAATAGACAATTTTAATATTATAGAATGAATTGAAAATGGAAATATCGAAAAACCACTAAAAAAATGACAATATTGATATTGTTGTGGAGCCTTATATTTTTCTAACATAAATTTATCTAAGAATATTAGTAGAATTATATAAACCATTGATAAGGTTAATTTTTATATAAATAATATTAATTCTTAATTTATATGTTTGCTTTCCAAATTTACTTAATTATATAATTAATTAGTTATTTTTCTCATATTATATGATGTGTTATTATCATTTAAGAGAACATGAAATTGATTACAATTATCCGACACATGTTACATGGCTAATTTCCGAAGTAAATTTTTTAATTATTTTTACCTTAAAAAATTTTTTTTTCAAACCACAAAGAAGGTTTGGTTGTGTTATATAATATAAAGTAGAAAATTTAATGTCATTGATGATACTCAAATTTCTTTTAAGAATATTTTAACTACTGTTTGAGTAATAATCAATTTTAATGATTATTCTTCATAATAATTGCAAAAAACAAGTTAAATTTATTCTGTGATGATTATTTATTATTGCTTGTTAGTAATTAATATTACTTGTGTAGTATTTCAAACTAATTTCTTGAACATATTTTGGATTATTGTAAATAAATTGTATATTATGTTAATAATAATAACACTAAATTTGTATTAATATTGAGAATTTATTTCTTAATTAATTAAATATTTCCAATTAAAATAAGTTAATAATAATATTATATCTATAGTTAGTAATATATTGAGCTTTTATGATAAAACTTTTAAACATTATCACCAAATCTTTACAATACCTATTTAAAATATTAATAATAAATTATAATCTATAATTTTTCTGTATCCAATTGTAACATATTATACACACACAAACATTTTTAATTGAAATGTAATTTTACTTTTTGAACTTAAGTGTAAAAAATTAGATAATTATTAATTAATATTAATTTTAAAATTAAATAATGCAATAATATATAAATAACACAGGTACTAATTTGTAAGTTATGACATATTATATAAGGGTAGTAATTGATTCATATTTGACTCTATTAAACTGCATATCTTTTAACATCAATACAATGTTTATTTTTAATTGATCAAATATCTTTTAGATAAAATATTATATATATATATTACTCATGCCTTCTTTTTATTAAGCTAGTAAATTTATTATTTAATAATTGTTTGATCTCAATTTGTTTTTTCGTTTAGTTATATGATAGTTAAATAAATTAAAATTTGCCCCATTATGAAATATTTATTTAATATATATATAGCAAATATAAGAAAACTAAGTTCATATTCAGATTAGTAATTACTGATTAATTTTCCTATTATTTATTATTGGAAAGCGATCATCTGACAACCAACATACTAGTATTTGATTTCTAGTCCAACTGATATATTTTTGAGTGTTTCTAAATATGTCTTTAGTAAAATATGAATGATTATAAACCTATTTTATTTAATAAGTTCATATGATATCCAAAGCAGTTGAACTGATGATTTATATTAATTTTCATTTTAATTATATTATTAGAAAATATATTGTAATAAAGTTTACATCACACATTAAACTTTCACTGTAAATATGATTTTGTTTTTTTAATTTTTAATTATTAATCAAACAAAATATGAAGTACTGTTAGGTTACAACATTTATTTATCATTTTAAATTGTAGATATAACATTTTAATCACTTGCTGATGTGAATTTTATATATTACATAAATAATTAATTTAAAAAAATATGTTCTAAACTTAAGAATACATTTAAAATGTTTAGTTATTTGATTTAATATTCCTAACTATAGCTTTAATATATGGTTAAAAATATTTAGAATATATAAGGATTTTGTTTTGTATCACAATATGAAAAAAAATCCTTTTAGATTCTCTTCTTTGCTCACCAAGTGTTGTGTTAATTTAATTATTCACAATATGATCATTACGATCAGCATTTTGTTCCATCTCTTATTATAATATTTAAATAAATTTATTGAGTGCAAGATTGTTATAAATCAAACATATCATAATTGTTTTATTCTAAAACATTGTAAGGATCACATGTACATGTAAAATTGTATATTGTTCACTATTTATTGTAATTATGTACAAATGGGTAAATTTTAATATGTATACCGTGAACATTTTTATTATTCTTTATTTTATCGATGTGTGTCATTTACAGTATGTCTAAAAAGAGTAAACATTTTTTAATTCATATCTGAGTAAAATTATAAATTAAATTATTTTCAATGATAAACATTATTGTATATCATAAATAAATAAAACTATTACTTTTTGGATATACTGCATGTATTTACAGATTTTTGTTTGTGCTCATTTTTATAATAAATCTATAATTTAAACAGGAATTTAAAATAATATTTAGTATTTAAACCGATTTTTAAATTCAGTTTTATAAACAAAAAAACTATTTATTATTATTATTTTTTTTTAATATAACTAATTGTATTAATAAAAATAATATAAGTATATAAAATATATATATAAAATATATACAGGATGATCAACATTTTGTTTTAAAAATAATCGCAATAACATTTAAAACACAATTTTTGTGACATGGAATTCTGATCACTCTGTATATAATTTTATGTTTATTGTGTAGTCAATATTTTACAAATAATGTGTACAAATTTTGTTGAAATATATTTTTATATCATTATTTGTTGTAAACGTGTAGTCAATATTATCTTCTAGAATATGCTCGATTTTTCCTGAGTACGGCTTGTACTCTTAGTTGGTTCCACTCAGCAACTAACGAATGTCTTTGTAGTTCAAGGTGTCTACTATTAATTTTTTGATGGTAATCTGCACGTAAATGAGCCAAAGCATTGACTTGGGCATGCCAACTATGTAAACCTGAAAGTAAGTAGAATAACAATACATTTTTTAAATAATACGATTGAAAATTAAAATCTTACTTAATTGTGGTTTAAATGGGTTTAATAGACTATATGTACGTTCGTATGCCATTTGTCTCTCTCGCAGTCTTATATTTAAATCCTAGTACATAATTAACATTAAACTGATAAATAATTATGCAATAAGTTTAAGCAATAAGCATTATATTACTTGAATTGGTTGAATGGGCAACTTGTATCTAGGTTGTTGTCGGGCGTTTCTTGTTTCCCTTGCAACAAAGTCATCAACATGTAATGAAGGGGGTCTTGATGTATTCGGTAAGCGGTTACGGAATGCATCCGTCCGTTGTATTGTTCCTAGTCGACTAAATACTTTATGACGTATAGGCATAGTAGGGATAACTATAGACAATCAATATAAAAATATAATTAATTTCAAGTTTAGTAGTCATAATCATTAAAATTATAGAAAGTAATCAGGTAACTTACTAGGTGAACTTATAGCATTAACTTTTTCATTTTTCTCAGTCACAATAAGCTCTTTCTGTTTATGAACTATTGGTTTTGGTGGTTGTGCGATACAATTTTCAATTTTAAATAAATCATTTATTTTATCTTTGATATTGAAATCTGTCAAATCTGAAAAAACTTCTTCGATATTGCACTCCTCCAAAATATCAAATTCACGAATAGATAAGTTAACAATAGAGTTTGTGGAACTTTCATCATTATTGTTCACAACAACATAAAATACTCTATCTTTGAACATGGATGCTAGAAAATCATCTGTAGACAACTGTGGTTCAGTCAAATCAACTATCAAATTCTGATCATCATTTAACATTTCTAACAAATTAACTATATTTTTATAATAATCAGGATGTTCTTTTTGTATAATTTCTTGCAGTAGACATATAGGATGATCATGAACGTCATCTGACCAATTTAAACATTCCCTTAACTGAGATACATTCATAAACAATAATCGCTTTGTTTTGGTATTGTTTTTGGTACACAAGTTTATTAGTTCTAAAGTCAACATTAAAGCGTCATAGCATTGAGCATCTTCTTTGTTCCATTTTTGTAATATATTTTTGAAAATATTATAAAAAAATTTAGGAAATGAATCTAAAATAATTTTAAAGTGATAAAATCCATAATCATTTTTTATGATTACTAAGCAAGTTTTAATAAACAAGGACAATGTAGATAAGTGTTTATTTGATTCAAATAGATTAAAAACTGCTTTTAAAATATTGTTTAAAAACAATTTATTAGGAAGACTGTTGTTACTCAAGGGAAACAACCTCTCTTCAGAACAACTATCGCTCAGTCCAATATCACTATCACATAAACATTGTACAAACAAAATGGAATTTTCTTGCTCATTCACTGAAATATTTTCACATAATCTTTGAACAAATTGTTCATAATTTTTTTGCGACTGTTGTTCATTTAATATTTGTAATACTGTAGTCTTTATTGTTGCACGTTCATTATTGTCACATAATTGTCTTAGTAAATCTAAATATCTATTGAAACAAACATTATTGTTAGTGTTTATTAATGAATCTAATAATGTCTGAGAAACTAATAGACATGTAGACAGGCATAAATCAGCAATTTGATTGCATAAACATTTCATAGTCTGTATTAATAAACTACTTGAACCCAAAACTGTAATAAGTTCAACTAAATTATCATTGACTTCAGCTAAATGTTCTATCCACTTTTCACGATTGGATACAATGGTAGAAATAACAGATTCTTCTAAAGGTTTCATGGTTTGAATTGGTAACGTTGCAGGTAACAGTTTGCACAAAAGTAATAAACCTGGTAAAAAAACAGATGGACAAGATAATGTCCACACTATCACCTCATTAATCATCAAAGATCCAATTTTTATTTCTATATAAGCCTCGAGTGTTTTAACTATGTCCTTCTCCACTTTAATTGCATCTTCTTTGATTGTAGAACAGTCTGGAACATAGTGGATTAAATTGTATAATTTCAATAATACTTTAATTGGCAACAAATCTTTAAACATATTTCCTCTACTCTGTATTAACAGCGTTATCATATATCTAATTAACACCATTGTTGGATGAAGAATATATATAATATTTTTGGCTTTTTTGCCAGTTAATTTACAAACATTCACTGATGGCTGCTTATAATTATCACAAATTGTATCAACAATAGTTAATAAATTTCCCAACACGTCACATGAATACATTTGCAAAATAATATACTTATACTTGAGTTCTACAAAATCTTCTACACCTTCAAATGCCATTTCATAATTAGGTACTCCTAAATATTTTAATATACGTAGACAAGTTATCAACGTTTTATTAAAATTTAAACAATTATCTATGTTATTCTTTAAAATGTTGCACATTTCACTGACATCGTCATGAAAGAAAGCAGAGCGTTTCATTGCAGGAAATGTCCAAGCAATTAAATCATTAAAACAATTGTGTTTACATGCTATTTCATAAATCACTGAACCATATTTTTTTAAATAGCTTACGTCTTCAGAATTTTCCAAAACAATTGTCATTAAATCCATTGCATATAACATATGTAATTCGTCATATTTAGATTTAGACTGTTCCATATATTTAAAAAAATTAAAAATAACATCCAAATTATCTCCCATAGTCAAGACATTTACAACAGAATATTTTCCAACTGTAGATTGAGTTAATAAAAGCATGTCATGGAGTATATCCACAGATTCCATTTGATCTAATTTAAAATTATGCATTAAATTGCATTCCCAAAAATATCCCAAATAATCTATAAGAGACAATACTTTAACTTTGTAAATTATTGATAATTTAAATTTAGGATCGACTTTGTTCAGAACTTTGATCATTTCGTTAAATTCTTTATGCCTGCAACCTAAATATCTAAGGCCATGATCACAATTCATTATACTTTGCAAGAGTTTTAATAAATTTTTCACCAAAGAACTTATTATATTTGGTTTAATCAATAGTTGTTTGATACAATTAATGAGTGATAAATCATCAAATAATCTGTAAATAGTTGGGTAGACATCAAAGTAAATTAATGCTGGAGTGAGCTCAAACTGTGCACGAGCTTGCAGAAACCTTTTTGGACAGCCCATTAAAATTGGAGCTTTAATATATGTAGTAGTTATTTCTGCTAAACATTCTTCTAATACTGATTCAGAGTTGGAATCCAAAAGGTTTATATCACCATTCAGTTTTTGTAATAACTCATAAAAATGAATTTTCCTTAAAATACTAGTAACTAAAAAACATACTCGTGGTCTCTGGTGAATGGATAATATTTTTAGTAAAGTTTGATATCCATTCAAATCATTCAGTACTCCACTGTATAAAAATAGTCGTATAGGTTCTGATCCGTTGAGACTAGCATCTAATGCACGCAATATGTTTAACTTGAAAGATAAACTCATGTGTTCAACAAAAAAAAGATCAATCAACTTATTGTGAATTTGATGATGTTTAATAAGATGTTCAGATAAATCTTCATTATAATGACAAAGTGCTTCAACTAAATTAAGGCCAATTTTTAAATGACGAATAATTAATGTTGACATTGAAGCATGTTCTTTAAAAGCACAATTAAAATCAAGTGTTACATTCACTAAAGAAAATAACTTGTGACAATATTCTAAAAAAAAAAAAAAATCATAATTATAATTATAAACATATAATAATAAACAATAATAAATATTTCCAGAGGCGCAGGAATTATTTTTCTTGTGGGCCCCCCCCCCCCAAAAATTTTAGGAAAATCTTAATATTTAGTATATTAAAATAAAATACAAATACTTTTGATTTTTGTGAAATAGGTTTAATTACTATTTTGTTGAATAAACTAATAGTCTTTACCTAATTTAATTTTGAATATAAAATACAAAACAATTTTAATGTTTTAAATTTTTTAATTTTATTTGTTATACAACTTTTCAAAATTAATTTCAAAATAATATTACATATAATATTATATAAATATTAAAAATAATAAAAATGTAATTTAAATTTAAACTAAACTCTAAAATGTTTAAGTATTAAGTGTAATAACTATGATGACAAATTTTCAGGGGGAGCAAAATTATAATTTGCTCCCCGACATATTAAACGGAGGGGTCAAATGCCCCCTCTGCCCCCCAAGCACCGGCGCCACTGAATATTTCCTTATGAATGTAAAATATTTAACTATTTTATACCCGAGTTATTAAGAATGTGACATAAAGTTTTGGGTAAAATTAGTATGGTTCGTTCAGCCATATCAATCCATTTTTCATTTATATCCATATTTTTTGATTGTAAGTACTCTAAGCAATCAATGAGTTCGGATACTTCTTCACATTTAGAGATATCACCAAGTTTTCTATGATTATATTCAGAAAATGATAGTGATGGATCTTGGATAATCTGTGAAAATAATATATAAACAAATATTAATAGTATAAAACATAATTTGTATATATAATAACAAATGTATTAATTATAATAATGAATAATATTTTACGAACTCTGAGTGGAGTTGCTTGAAACAAAGATGGAACAAACGTTTTTTCTACTTCATCTGTATAATCATTAATAATTTCATCAACATCACTGTCCTAAAATATAAACATTCACACATTTAAGTACTACATAAGAAAAAATCATAATTAAATCCATAATACCAGTTCACCCTCTTCATTATCCATTGCCATATCATCATCACTACTTATAGCTTCCAACAGCAATTCTTCTCTTTTATCACATAATTTTTCAGAGTTATTCGAATCTTTTTCAGATAAAATACTTGCATTTTTTAGTATGTCTAAAATGCAAACAATATGATTACAGTATGTATGAGAATATTGTCTATTTTTTGGGTCCTAAAACACACTAATATTTTATCAGTTTTACTGTGTAATTTGTGCATACCTTTATTATCGTTTGCAGCAGATTTTTCGATTACAACATCTAATTCTTTGGTTGGAAATACTAATGGTGGATCTTTGGGACCTGAAGATTTAACCACATCACTTTTGGGATTCGTACATAATTCATTTTCATAATCGTCCAACAGTAAATGTGAATCCAATGAAGAATCATCTTGATCTTGCCAGTCTTCACTGCTGTGCGATCTTTTCATTTTCTCATTAAATAAATGTATTAATTCTATCTATGCTTCATTAGTATAATAGTCTATAATAATAACTAAGAGGTTTGACATTAAATGTTATAACAAATAAAATATTAGAATTTGAAAATAAAAATCCAGGGTTGAGAGCGTAGAAAGTCATTATATTTAATATTTATGAATTAAGATTGATGGACGATGCAAAATACGAACGAGAGTGATAAGTGATAATAAAACAACAACAAAATATTGTTACCGTAATTGTGGTAACAATGGTATATGTATTATCTACTGTGGTTATGAACCGCTATTATTTTTAATTCATTTCATCTGTATTCTATATTTCTATGGTGTAAACTGGATAATAAAAAATTAAAAAGCCGACAGTTGATAAGAACAATATTACAAATTGTATTTATTGTTATTGCACAAAATTGAAAATTTGTCTATTAGCAAACTTAATAAATAATATAGGTTTTAAAATATATCATAGTACGATTTCTATATAATTTTATGTCATTAATATACACTTTGGAATTTACGATTTTATTATTATGTACGTGTAAGGCACGTAATTTAAAATGATCGTCGTCAGTTCTATTCTTTATGAGAAAACTTAAAAAAATGTTATTCTCATATGCGATTTGTTAATTTGTCAGACGAGCTAAATTTAATTTTAATTTCCATATCTTCAGCGAAAAATGGCCAAAAGAAACGTACGAAACGTTATAAGAAAAACCGATTCGTCAAGCGTCGCAATCAACAGTCTGAATTCGTCTTCAGAGTACAAAGCGCCTGTCACGTTTGATCAAACCGAGGCCAACAAGGATCCCGATCTGATACCACACTGTTTGAGTTCGTTTTGTTATTTGGGTCTATTCGTGTGGCTGTTGTTAGACAAAAACTACAATCTATTAATCGATCGTAACTCTTTGATTATCGTTGTTACGTGTTACTTGATTGAATTCGCCAAATTCGCATGCCATTCTTATTTGGTCAACAGAATATCAACTCAAATCAAACCGAAAACAAATCCTATAATTTGGATATTTCAGTTTGTAGTGTCCACCGTACTGGCTGTGGGCATAGCGTATTTCTTTTCCATTCTGTTCGGTGCGCCGTTGACTACCAAACAAGAACAGACATTTGTTTTTTCCCTACTCATAACAGCAGTGATAATCACGCCACCGACCATTCAATTAGGATCAAATATATTTCCGTTACTGTTGACCAATTGTTTGGAAACTGAAATCGCTAGCACTATTGAAGTATACGAAAGGGATAATTTCCGTGCGACAATCTTAGGAGCATTTATCGGTGCGGCAGTGATTCCATTTGATTGGGAAACTGAATGGCAACGTTGGCCAATTCCGTGTTCTATTGGACTAATAGGTGGTCATTTATTAATTAATGTTTATCAAATAATATGCTGGCAATTTAAATTAATAAACAAATATTCTATTAAAAAGAGTACATTTTGATTGTTATTGAAAAGTCCGATTTTAAATACGACCAATATACTATTATGTTCTATCATACAAAATTAAGAACTAAAATAATTACTATTATATAGCACAAATTATTTGATATAAATCAAATAAATGTATCAATATATTATTTATTTTTTAAAAAATTAAAAAATTTTTTTTTATTTGGTTATGTAAAATAACTGTTTATTTGGGTGTACCCAAGATTTTTTATTACAAAAACCTTTTAATGAAATACAATTTATTATAATAGTAAATAATTTACAAAAAATAAAAATAATTTTATTATTTATATATACATAATTAAAATAGTAAATAATATAAAAAATAATATTGTAATTGAAAATTGTATGCAATTCCACAGATTTTTTCTATATTTGTATTATTTTTTTTACTTAATTAAGTGAAACACGTATTCAATGACCATAAAATTATGTTTTAATAAAATTCATAATATTCACAAAAACTAACAAATTAATTCATTAAATTACATCATTTGAAGTATTAAGCTATTTGTATCTACTAATTTTGTCAATAATGTTTCTTTATTTTTACTAGCAGTATTAGATAAGATGTGATTAACGATAAATTGGTGTTTGCGATCATTTGTCATGTGAGTATTTTGGCCATTGTGCCATTGTGTTCAATACATTTTACAGATTTATAATAATCATTTTTACTATTT
The DNA here is from genome assembly GCA_013282895.1 of Eriosoma lanigerum. Classification (NCBI taxonomy): domain Eukaryota; kingdom Metazoa; phylum Arthropoda; class Insecta; order Hemiptera; family Aphididae; genus Eriosoma; species Eriosoma lanigerum. Next base: position 59,027,678 of record CM023357.1, on the reverse strand, counting down.
AGCCTTTATTTGTACTGTACGTAATAATTTATGGTACTTAACATGTTGACCGTCATGAGACCTTATATGAGATCTCATCATTAGTCCTCACCATCAAATGTTTTTTCAAAAGTCTTTTTTTTAAGTGTACTAAAAAAATGTTCAGCTTCCATTTAAAAATTATATATCTTTTTATTAACTGTTTATCTATATTACCATCATAACAATACGGATATTTGTGACCTGATATGAGATCTCATTAATCTGCGGTTTACAGTTGTATAACAAACTTTTAGTACTTGACTGATATTTAGAATTAGATCTCACAACAAATTTAAGTAACACAGTGGAAAATGTTTTGACGGTCAACGTGTTAAGAATAAAAGAAATACCTATCAATTTAGTTCAATTCTTAATTGTATATAGTTAAATAATTTAAATATTTAACATATTTAGAATCTTTGCAATGTACCTATGAGTTATATAGGCTATTAGTTTATAAGTTTTCAAGTATTTTACATTAAGTGTTTTGATTATAGTACCAAATAGTATGTTTTCTGTTTAATGAACTATTTAAAACAAATTTGAATATAAATATAAATGAAATGTAATTAATTAAATTATAATTACAACATACATTATTTAGAACAAGCATTTTTTTTTTACTTCAGAACTTCTGTGTGATTTAATTTTTTTGTGTAGTTTAGTACTATTTTAAAATTCTAGAACTGTACGAATGCTGAAAATTAAATATTGAATTAATTTTAAAATAACAATGTCTTTCTAAAATGATTTACCTTTTTCCTGAATGAAGTAATTCAAATCCTTCATTTATCGAAGTGAATGGAAGTTTATGGCTTATGAACTCGTCCAACTTAAGATCTTTATTCAAATACTTTAAAACTAATTCAGGGATACTGTCTTTACTTTTCCATCCTTGAAACATAATAATATTTAGAGATCATCTCTATACTATAACAGAAACAAGAATAGAGGAAAAAAAATCACCTCCAAATGCAGTTCCTTTCCAAGTACGACCAGTGACAAGCTGAAAGGGTCGTGTTGATATTTCTTGCCCGGCACTAGCCACTCCGATAATGACAGACACTCCCCAACCTTTGTGACAAGCTTCTAACGCAGCTCTCTGTAGCAACAATTATGAATAATCTATAAAATATTATACAAATAATAAATTTGTATTTTACTTGCCATCGTTTTAACATTTCCAATGCATTCAAATGTGTAGTCTAGTCCACCATCAGTCATTTCAACAAGAACGTCTTGAATAGGTTTCTCATACTTTGATGGATTTACAAAATCAGTAGCACCAAACAATGTAGCTAAAGAAAATAATAAAAATAATAAGTATTGACACGAATCCGTAGAACAAATAATATGTATTAACGATTAACCTAATTCGAATTTGCTTTCATTTATGTCAATGCCTATGATTTTTTTAGCTCCAGCTGCTTTACAACCCATAATCGTTGCTAGCCCAACTGCTCCTAAGCCAAATATTGCACATGTTGAATTAGGTTCTACTTTTGCAGTGTTGAGAGCAGCACCAAATCCAGTTGAAACGCCACAGCCCAAAAGACAAATTTTATCAAAAGCTGCAGTAGGTTCTACCTAAATCAAATATAAGTGATTATTAGATTTTATACATAATAATGACAACAAATTGTATTTCTTAAGGTCTTATAACCCATTGATAATATATTATATACACGTTAAGCACATAACAAAACCTATTGTTATTATAATTATTCATTAGAGCTAAACATAGTCGAATATATAAATACTATAATATTAACATTTTTTAATTATTTAACAAGATGTTTTAAAACAATTTTAGGACATCTCAATATGGTGTTTAAGCTCGTATTATACAAATTTAAAAATATGTATAACATTTATATTACTATATATTTATAGCATTAGTGCTGTGCACCGGGGCTCCCGTACTTTTCTCATAATGAAAGGGCCACTAATATAATATATTATATTTATTGGTTTATCGCCTACACATGAACCATAATTATTTTTGCACTGCTACCCTGAATGATCAAGATCAGACACTACATTAGTGTAATAGTGTATAATTTTTTTATTTCATAAAATTAGCATTATTAAAGTTTAGAAACTTATCTAAATTTGTGTTATTCTTGTTAATACAAATTAGACACCATAATATTTGAATTATAACATTATATTTTACTATTCCAATGAAATTTCATATTTAAAAAAAACAATTATATACAAAAATAAAATATTTTGGAGTATTATTAATTTTTATTAATAGTTATTTTAAAATAACAATTTACATTACATATTATTCTAAATTTTCAAATAAAATGATTATTTATAAAAGATAATTGGTCAATTATAATGTACCTACTTAATATATCGTACTTGATTATAATAGAAGACATTTATTATAATTTACAGTTAAAACAATTATATTTTATTTCAGTCTAGATTTTATAGCTCAATTAATTTGAAAAATAAAATATAATAAAAAGTAAAACGTAGATAATAATTTATAATCACCTTGCATAATGAGATATCAGCGACTACTGTGTATTCACAGAAAGTAGAACACCCCATGAAATGATACAGAGATTGTCCTTTGCAAGTAAAACGTGAAGTACCATCGGGCATTTTACCTTGACCTTGAGTAACTCTAATTTTACTACAAACATTTGTTTTAGGAGATAAACAAAATTTACAATTCCCACACTGTGGGATGTATAACGGAATGACATGATCGCCTGTAAATATAATTGTTATTTTTTTGTGTATAACAGTCATGAATGGGTGCAAGCAATGAGGTACATGTTTAATATTTACCAGGTTGGAATCCTTCAACATTTGGCCCAACACTCTCAACAATTCCAGCTCCTTCATGACCCAAAATACAAGGAAAATTTCCTTCTGGATCAAGACCACCCAACGTATATGCATCTGTGTGGCATATAGCTGTAGCGAGAATTTTCACTCTAACCTCATTCTCTTTGGGTGGCGCTACTTCGACATCTTCAAGAACCAACGGCTTTTTTGCCTCCCAAGAAACAGCAGCTTTACATTTAATCACCTATAGAACAGTGTTGTGAAATTTCAATATATTTGAATTTATTATATCTTTACCTTTCCTACAATATCAGCCATAGTGTTTGTGCAGTTCAACTATAAAGGAACCTACTGTAAGGGTATACTTTGAAAATGTCAAAATGACTTCAGAAAATAATAGTTATAATAATTCGACTAGGCCACAGCGAACGAACAAAAAAAATGTTAATAAATAATTTCTAAGAAATATTGTAATGTGACTAACTTAACCATTTATAATCATCAATTACTTTTGATTTATGTATTCTTATCAGAATTGTATGACAATCAACAGTTCATATAATATTTTATAATAACATAACAGTGCATGGTACCATAATAACAATAATATATCAAAAGTCCAATTTTCAATAATTAAATAATTGCCAAAACGATTATACAAAAACGTTAATGGAATCCTTATAAATGTATAAATAAAGTATATTATTATATTTGATATTCAACAAAATTTATAAAGCTTTATGTACATAATTGGAAAAAAAAAATTAAGACATTTTAAACATATTTAGGTAGGTACAATAACAAAATCAAACAGATTTGACAATATTCTGTAGACAGATATAATAATATACAGAAAAAATTATCTATCGTAAAATCTACACAATAATCGAATAGTCGTGAGCAGTATTGTTTCGGTATTCACCACGACCAACACACTTGTTGCGTATCACTTGCCGAAGCCTCCACAACAATTCGGGCTGTTTTCTATCGGTTCGTCTTTCCACTGTCCCGGAGCTTTGGCCACAATGGACAGAGCGTGCACGCCAGTCTTGAGCTCGTCGTCCAGTATTTTGTACACCAGACGGTGTCTCTGTAAAACGTACGCGATTAATTTCGATTTATGACCACCGTCCACCGTGTTTACGTACCGTGCTCAACGGCATGCCTTCAAACTCGTCGGCCACGATAACGACCTTGAAATGGGTTTCCGAATCTTTGGGCACGTTGTGCATGTGCGACTCGTTTATCAGTCGCAACACTTTCGGATTGAAACGGTTTTGGAGTTTCGTGCGCATACAATTTTCCACGCACCTCGTAGCCGTGGACATCATGATCCGAACGAATTTTTAACTGACTCGCGTCGGCCGTCAGTCCGTGACCGGCTCGACGCGTAAATATTAACGATTCGCAAATTTGAACGGAATGTTTTGTGAATCCGATTCGTATATTATTACAGTAGGGACACAGAATCTGCGCGCGACTTTCGGATATTGCGAATCGTCGTCGCCAGATACAAATTTTTTATTTTTATTTCTTTTGGTATTCTTCAAAATTCTTCCTTAAATTATTTTAATTGATAATATCGCGTTCTTATCATAATTAATTATAATTATTGAGCGTTCCGCGTGATAATTTTAAATACCTGGTCAAGGACGTAAAAAAAAATAAAACCACGGTAACTGAACCGGTCTGTAGTACATAGGAGGTGGTAGTACTGCGGTGATAACCTAACCAGGTCAAGAGTATTTAAATTGGTGGCAGACCTGGATAACATAACCTCGTTACAAGCATTAACATTATGATTACCATTACACACAAAACTCAAGAGAAATCACAATAACAAATAAATAATATGATGATATTAGCATCTATTGTGTGGTGCTATGTAGTCTACAGGACTGCACAGGTACAATTCGTACTCTAGTGCGTTCTAGTCTCTAGACCTCTAGAATCTAGAGTCTAGAATTCTAGAGTTCTAGAACTCTAAATGGTGTAGTTTACGATTGTGTGTGTATTATTTTTTTTGTTTTGTTCTTATATAGGCATCCACTTTTTAGTTTTCGGATTAAACCATAGAAGATTTGATAGGCAAATATTTTCAAACGATAATAATAGTATTAAACCGCGTAAAATGGACGCAGACTTTGTTCAACTTTATTGAAACAACAAAAAACGGTTTGTGATTTTGTACTTTAGCTGTTCTACGTCTCTCGCGCAGTTCACGTTACGTGTGTTAGAATTCTAATTTTTTCGCTTCCCGATGACAATGGCAAATGTCAAATGGCCGCTGACGTGACTAGTGATTGCTCGAGTGAATTGTCGGAAACGCCGTCGGAACTCGAATCCCGGATTTACGGCATCGTCCATCACAACGACTTTTCAGGTACGACCGAATCGCCGGTCGTCGATTCGAAATATGGCGTGGAGTTCAGCCCTGACGGTGAAGTGATCGTTTACCTCAAGGATCCGGTCGGTGTTGTAAACATATCGGCTGATAAGCTGTCTGAAGTGTGCAATGATGGAATAATACCAACGATAATTTTGGACAATGAAGATAACATTTGTACAGAAAATATTGCTGACGATATAGAGTTTGCCGAAACAAGCTTGAAGAAGAGGAAAAGGAAGAAGAAGAAGAGAAAAATGAACGATGAAAGTATCGATGATTATATTAAGGTAGTTAAAGAAACTAATGCTTTAGAAGAATATAAAGAGAAAAGTGGATTAAATAAAATGAAACCCAAAAGCAGTAATGTTCATAATGTTGCGCTGAATGTAGCCTTTTGTAATGAACGAGCACTGCCAATGACAACAGATGAAGTTTTGAAACAATATAAAATTGGAAAACCAACTGAATGTAGCTTATGGTATAGGTGCCCTAAGACGTGGACTCCTGATATGATTAAATTTTATACCAAAGTTGAAAAATCAAAACGGAATTTTGACTGTAATGAAGAATTGAGAAAGATTAGAGGTAAATATCAAGTTTTAATTAAAAAATCAACTTGCCTATATGTTATATTTTAAATTGTATTATTTTACTATTTTAGAAAAACATGGTTCGAATCCTATGGATTGGTCTTTGCATCATATGGATTTATATAAATCACATTCAAATACGTCAAGAATTAGGTGTAATATTTGTAGACAGTTTGGTCATACTGCATATAATTGCAAAGAACAATATAAGCCTCAAATGTGTATTATGTGTGGAATGGAAGGACATAATTTTAATGACTGCAATAAACAAATATGTCTATCGGTATGTTTCAATTAATTTAGTCCTATTTGCAATATATTTAGCCTTAGTAAGTAGTCGTTTTATATTAAAGTTATAAAAATAGTAATGATTAAATGTTAACATTAAATTTATTATCTTTATAATAATATATATATAATAATGATTCATTAAATTATTTAATATACATATACAGTAAACTTTTAATAATTCCAAACTCTAGGGACAAAATGAAAATTAAATTTATCAATGTTCTTGAATTAGTGAGAATTCAAATTATAGAAGGGGAAAGAAAAAGTTTAAAATTAAAATTAAAGGGAGATTAAAAATTCTAATGTAAAGAAGCATGCTTTATTTAAAAAAAAAAAAAAATGGTTTGAGATAATTTGTTATTTAAAAAAATTGTTTTGAAAGTCTCACTACATTTTTCTAATTGTTAAAAAAATAGACAATCATCATTATTATAAAAATTTATAATGATGATAAACGATAAAAGATATGATTATAATCGAGAAATAAGAATAATTTGCGAAATTAGTTTTGAGGATTAATCGTTTATTTACATTTATGATTTATTTAAATTCAAATTATCCTAGTACTGTATATAGGTAGTTTTTTTCTAAATTAATTAAACATTTTATAATGGCAATTTTTAATTATTTATTTGACATATTTAAATAATATAATATTATAATCTAGCTTTAGAAAATCATAATTTTATAGAGTAGTTTACATTTAAAGACTTTATTGTTTTAAAAATCTTAATTTGAACTTAAATTTAAGTCTTAAATAATTTTAAAAAACAAAGTGTAACAATTATACTGTATTTTTAGTGTGGAACATGGCAAAGAAAATTTACAAATAATTGTAATGCATGTGTATCAATGAGTAGAACTAAATGTAATAAGTGTAATACATATGGACATGAATCAAATTATTGCAATGAATCTTGGCGTCAATTTCACAGTACTGTAAGTAATTGCAATTTAAAATTATAGTAATGTTTAATAATTTTAAAATGTTTAATTCACCAAAGTGTTTTATGTGACACATTTCATTTAATTTATATATTTTTTTATAAATTTTTTACATTTGAACTTTGCTACATTTGTACCGTCAAATTTTATTGTAAGCCGTATACAGTAGATCTAAATTTTAAAGATATTTCGTTATCACCTTCAAACAAATAATATAAATTAAAAGGGCTTCTCTGTACAAATTTATAATTATACTATAACTAATTTTTTCAGTTTTTAAAAATATTATTAGCGCAATATATTTCATTTTAAGAATATGATCTGTGACATATCTACATTATACAATTTATATATTACTTTTATAATAACATTATTACTTGTTTTTTTTTTTATTTTATATAATAAAAATATGTTGATTAAATATTATTTTTAAATAATATAAAACAATACATAAATTATGATAACTAACTGATATATATATTTTTAGATTTCTACTGCACCAGAACCTGAAAATCATGAATTTGCTCAACCTACTTCTAGATCAAATGTTGAAACTATACAATCTACTACAATGAGGTCTGATACTTCTTCACTATCATTAACTCCTAATGTTAGTAAGACAAGTTATAAAAGTCCAAAAACTGATGAATCTGGTAAATCTGGTAAATCTAAAAAACTTAAAAGATTATGGTCAAAAAATAAACATTCAAAAAAAAATCTTAAGTTTTCTGATCATGAGTCAGAATCCATAAATATTGATGTAAATATTCAAGATGTTACACTGAAACGTACTTTGACGAAACGTAGTTTTTTTAAGAAAAAGAAAATATCTTTCAACAATTAGTTGTCTAATTAAAGAATGTTATATGTAATTATTTACTTAAAAAATATTATAATTTTAATGAGTTAAAACACATGCATTATTGTTGTGGGTTTCATGGTTAATGATATCATTTACTACCTGTTGCTTAGCATATATTATATTATGTAATATAGTCAATTGTAGATCATTTTATTAGAAAAAATTAATGTTGTTTTTCTTATATATTATGGAATTTATGTAATGATACTTTTTACACGTCTTAGCAAATTTGAATATTATTTTATTTTATTTTAATTATTAATATTCTTTTTTAATGTCTATACCTATATAAAAAAATTTTGAACGTCTAATTGAAGTAACTAATTACAATTTACTTTTTTTTTGTTAAAACCATTGGGTACTTTGATGTTTGATAACGTTTAAAGTATTTTTACCCAACATTTTCCGTACTAATCTTTCATTGAATATATCTATTGTAACATTGCACACACAAAGTTAAGTTTTTTTATTTAAAATATAATTAAGAAATTGAGTTTTATGAGTACCTATTCAAAATTATATATTTTTTATTTGTTAACCATTTTTTGGGAATTAAAAAAAAACTACTTGAAATACACAGTGTAACATTATTTAGTAGTATGTTCCAGTAAATAATAATAATTATTATTATAAATATAAAAATATAATACAATTATATTATAGTTATATAATATCAATCATAAATTAAAATTTTTCCCAAAAATTTATATATATATATATATATATATATAGAAAGAAGGTAATATAAGTTATGTATTATATTTTTACATTTTATAAAAATAAATTAAATTCATTTTTATTGTTTTTTTTTTTCATCTGATTTTGACTTGTGTTAAGTTAATAAAGATAACTATTGAGTAGTTTTAAGAAAATATTTTAAAAAACAAAATACAAAACAAATTTAATGTAGATAACAAAACTAATTGTATTCAATTTGTTTATAATAAAGAATAAATAAAAATGTATTTACAATAAATATTATTAAGTGTAACAAATATTTGTACATGAAAACATTATATTATTATAGCTCTAAAATTTCATCTTGATCTAATTCCGATAAATTGTCTGCTGATAATGACACATGAATGGTATCACCTAGCAGATCGGTAATATCATCATACCTAGAAATAATTATATTATATATTTATAAAATACTATACTGTATTATATAGAAGAAAAAAAATATCTTTTCTATATTTTAAAATAACAATTTAAAATATAAATACTCTCTTACTGGTCGTACGATGTGGATGCTTGTCCTTTGGGCACGATGCCGAAGTCTGAATGTTTTTGTGCACAGTCTTTGAATGTGATGACCACGTATAAGAACGATAGCCACAACAGCATTACACCTATGTAACAATGATATTGATACACAAATTATATTAAATTATACACTGATAAGATGATAGTCGTCCAAGTAATGTATCTTATAATATAAAAATATTGTTTAGAAAAATAAAATGTTAATTTATTTTTAAAAATAAAATTGTATGGGTATAGTATATTATTGTTATTATGAACAGTATAGTGAGATTTTTTTTGAGCTAGTATGCAAATATCTAATTTTTGATCAAATGGTACTTGGATCTGCTTCTGTTTTTCTGCTTCTCAAATACCATTTATACCAGAAATATTATTTAAACCAGATAACATCTACATTTATTAACAAGTCAATTGAAGTATTTAAAATGTATCTCGGAAGTAAATTGAAAATATGGCAAAATTCACAAAAAACAAATATACAATTATATACCTGCTACGTAAGAAAGCCACAGTCCATGTGGCCATAGAAAGAAAACCGTCGAGAAAGCCGCATATAGCAGTGATTTTTTCCACAGTCTCAACCACAACACTATTTCCCAACAATTGAATATCGGATGGAATTCATTTCTAAACAATTGAAAATTAAATTAAAATGAGTTATATAATTATAAAAACACATTAGATGACACCATTATTGAATTATTGGGTATTAGGTATGAAATATTTTAAATTATTTTGATTTTGTTTTTTTTTTTTTTTTATCATAGGGTTAAACATTATACATATATGTACATATTTAAAAATGTACTTTTTGAAAATTGTTGTTTTCAAATAATTAATATTTAGATCTAAAATGAAATGGCTTATTCATTTAGTTTAAATCAATATACAGATTGTTCCTATTAACGTTCTTGAATTTATGAAAATTATGATTGACATTAAAACTGGTTCTTTTAATTCTTTTCCAATCATTGGTTTCAGAGCATAATATTAATAATAATAAAATGTTTATAATATAGCATAATATAATGGTTAAGACATTTCATGTACATTACGAATTGAGATGTTTATTACCTAAGAATAATCGTAATAATATTTTCGATATTGTTTTACTTTCTGAGACGTTTTCGGGATAGAAATCAATTTTATGTAGGTAATGTGCACAATATACCTTACACAGTAAAAACAGCTACACAATCAACTGATCTTTCCAAGGATCGAGTAGGAGAAACGTTCAGAATTAGTGACTGGTCAACTTTTTAAATATCTATGTTATTTTATTCTATCTTCTATTACTACCCAAATTTAAATTTTAAAAGAAATAGGTTAAGTACCTACTATGTTTAAAAGATCTATAATGGAAGAATATTCTTGGACCTATATTAATTATAAAAACTTTATTGTGTTATGGTTTTTTATGCACGAAATAAATCTTAAATTTATAATTAATTGTCTATAGTATTATTTTGATTTTTGAGTTTTTGAGTTTTTTTTTTAACAATTTACAGTACAGAAACTTTATAAAATAATTTTTTTTTTGTAAGTACATTTAAATAGTTGTAAATGATTCTGTGTGGTACATTGAAGGGATAAATAATTTTTATTGAACAAATACTACACGTAATATTTTACACATTATCGATTGACATAAACATATTAGTGAAGAAAGGAAAAATATAAGCATTTACATAATCAACAACAAAAACTAATAACAAACAACACATGTGCAATAAACTAAAAGAATCACAATTAAATTAAAAGTTTTCCAAAAGGAAAAGAAATTATATAACAGGTTTAGTTAAATATACCTAAATGATTTATAAAGATTGTATATAATTCGAAGAAATCTAAAATGGAATGCCAAATAAAAGTTTACCAAATTAAAAAAGTTTTATCGTTGATAATTTGAAATTATTGTTTTTTTTTTAGTATAGATAATATATTAAGTATAGTCGGACCAGGGACACAATTTATAGATGTTAAAAACACCAACTGTCAAAGTGTCGACTAATTATTTTAAAATTGTATCGAAAAAAAAATTGACAATGAGTTACAAAAATAACTTAATTTCTTTTTTTAAATGAATAAAGTATCTATTAAAAATTTTATCGAAATCGCACTGTAAGTCATTATATTGATTAACAAAAAAAAAAAAAAAACAGTTTGTAAATGCTAGCCGTGTACGATGTATTTAAAAATAACATAAAAGATATTTGTGAAATATTTTTAAAACATGTCATCAAAAATGTAGTTTTATACCAAATGGCATTAAAACGTTTATGTTTACTTAATTTGTGTGGCACGAGTTTTAATTAAATGGACCGCGTTAATATTATTTTATAATAGTACAAATTGTATAAAAACAAGCTGTTAAAATGTTTATCGGTTTAATAAAAACTATTTAAGAAATAAATAATTAAAAATAGATTTGATAAGTGAAGGAAAATTTATAGCCAAATTTAAAATTTTTTTTTTTTCAAAATTAACCAACCAACGTGAATTTAAAGGAAAGTGTTCAGCTTTTGAAAATATAAAAATAATTCGGGTGTAAGAAATCGACAGAAAATACATTGGTCATTGGCAGGGGCGGACTAGGAGGTACTCAGCCCAAAATATTCTACAATAATATACGGTCCAATACTATTTTACAGAGGTGACATTTTATAGTTTTTGATAATAGTAAATATTTCTTTCTGCCTATCAACGTAAAATAAAGTCTACTCAAATATATGAAAAAAAACATCATGGACATATTATAATATTGTATGTGTCATGTGTGACGGTAGTCATTATAGTTAGTCATTATCATTGTAGTTAGCTTATAACTTTTTGGGATGACCAGTGGCGTAACTGGATAAAAAAATAGGGGGGGGGGGGCAAAATAATGTACTCAACAAAATTAAAACAGGGAAGGGGGTAAAATACATTTTTATTTTATATATACATAATTTTTTGTTTTTACACAATTACACAAGGCACAAGCTTTAAACTCGTGGGAATTACTTTTATTTTATTCTAGTTAATAATAATAAGTGTTAATAATTATACTATACTAATAAATGCTAATACACAATGAAATAAATAATAATATCATAAAAATACTGAGTATAACAACTAGTATTAGTTATTACATATTAGTTGTTTGTTATTACTTATTACATATTTTAGATTTATTAATGTAGATAATGTGAAAAAAACTCGCGAATTATCATATTCTGTATGTTAACATGTTAGTAGTGTTAGTACTGTTGCGTTTCAAAATTACATCGTGCATAATATTATTCTTTCAATTACTTTTTAAAGATCTTAAAATTTTAACTGTTGATTTATCTGGGGGAGGGGGACAAAATGATACCCCCATAATTACGTCTGTAGTTTTGATTAAAATAATTAAAAATGCATAACATTTTCTACAAAAATATTCTAAATTTCTAATAAACTATAATATTATTATAAACTACAATTATTGTAATTGTCAAAAATTGAATTTATCCCTTTCAACCTGGGACCAAAGAAATAATAATAACTTTCGAGTAGCAGCTTAAAACTTGTAAATCGGTACCGGCCTACTGTTCTATAGTAGCACACAGGTCCAGTCCGCTATTACTGGTCATTGGTGGCTTCATGTTTTGAATCATTAGAGATTAAACTAGTTATAGATAATTTTATAATTATCACAAATTTCATCCTACTTTAATTATATCGGGCAACTCTAGCGACTTGTGGCATCTGAGAACATGAAAACCTGAGATCAGAGTTATGTTTCAAATTAAAAAAAAAAAAAAAAAAAAAAAACGCTTATTTGTTTAAACATATTTAAACGGTTTGTAGCTTTACTACTTTGATAAAAATACAGAATACATTGTCTTTATTTAACTGCGTATCATGTCTGAATAACGTGTTATTTAGCCATGATAAATAATATAGTTACTTCTATAGTTCTACTGTTTTAGAGTCTAGAGATAAAATTAAATTTTATATTAATTATGTTATTATTTATTATTTTTATATCATATTATTAAAATATTTTTTAAACATTATTTTTTTTATGTTGATTTAATGTACCTATTTGTTTTTAATTAATATATTTTTTTTAAATATCGTATTTTATTTCAAAAATAATATAATATATATACACACACACTTATATGCTCTATTACCTATCATGAATATATTATATACAAAAATAACTGTAAAAAACTTTTCGTATACCATTCCTTGCATATAAATAACTAGATTTAAAATGAATAAATACATTTTTTGGAAGTAGGTATCTAATGTATACAGAGTGTCTGGAAGACAAATTAAATTACTCTGGTTTCTATGCAATTTTATTATTATATTATTTTATAATTTTTTTATTTTCAATTATTTCTATACTCCGGCGATACAATTATGGAAATTATTTTTAAATAAAAAAAACTAAAATGTTATTTATTTTATTAAAAATAGCTATTTTGTTGATTATAATTTCAGAAAAATATTGATATTACAATTTCTTCTAATGTATTTTAATTTATTTTTAATCATTTTTTAAAACGAATGAAAATTACATTTACTTTTATTATTTACCAACCAGTAGTATTATTTACCATTGAGTATCATATATCATTAAGGTTCAATAAACATATTAGTAGATAGTTGCGTGTATTTAAATTATATTTTCATAAACTTAAAAAATTCATTGAAAATAAATGAAATTATAGTAAGAAAAAATTTTTATTCCAATATTTTTCTTAAATTCAAATCTACAAAATGGTTATAAAGTTAAAAATTAAATTATGAAATCGAGTTATTTTATTTGTCAAATCCTGAACACACTCTGTATAGAAATTGTTTATATGTGCTGATTTTGTAACTTTTTAGTTTTCATCATCTCCATAAAAAGATATTTTCCCCCAAGCGAAAGAAAAGCACTTAAAATAAAAACTGGTAAAATTGACAGTTTAACAAAATCTATTTCGATCTTTTTTTTTTTTTTTGTAATTGTTTGGAAAAAATAAAAATGATATTCTTAGAAAAACTGAAAGTTTAAATTATTATTATTAATGATACGACTATAATAGATTACTATACTGATAGCATAGCGTTAAATTCGTATTAAAATAATAATGATATAATAATTTCTTATTCTAAAAAGCAATTGGCCTTATTATGTGTAGTTGAAAATAATAATAGATACGCACTATTGATAATCGATATTCGCGCGATTGATTTTCTTATAATATGTGTAATTAATTAATATTACATATTATATAATATGTTTATGTAAGTACAAATAATATCGTCAAATTCGTAATTTTATATAATACAATAGCATTCGATAAAAAAATACGGTATAATGACAAACAGTATTTCTATTATAATTTATGTTTTTATTTTAAGTCATTATTTTGTATTCCAATAATTATTTTTTGGGGGAAATATAGAATTTCTTTTTGAAATGAACCTATCAAATATACATTATTTACTCAAGCAACCTAACTAATATACAGTTATAATAGCTATATAGGGTAAACTATCCTTCTCAACTCATTATTGTGGTGGGGAGGGGGCTATCCCAATAATTATGCTACTGTTCAGTTGAGAAAAATCCTTAGAATAAGCCCTTATAATGATACAATGACATACATATTATACATAATTTTAAAGTAAAAAATTATTATTATTATTGTCTGTTGAATGTTTTATCGCTTTATTACTTTATTAGTCAGTAGTCACATTATTTCAGTAATTTTATCAATGTTGGCGCCTTAGCGGTGTCTGTGTTGAATTTCTAAAATAAATAATCTGTTTTTCTGCATTTCCACTATAACTGACTCGTCAGAAAATAATATTTTGTTTTTGAATATTCTAACTTTTAAATTTCTAACTTCCAGTTAAAGTTAAAGAGTTATTTTAATTTAAAAATCCGAATGCATATAGAAGTAAATTTTTGTGACTCTCACACCATCACACTAAAATTAACTATACGTATAATATGTTTTATTATATCTGTTTTTGAAACGATTCCTATAGTTATTGCTATTATTAATTTATTGTAGTAGCTGATAATGCTGCTTACATAATATTATATTAGGTATGTGTATACTCACTTTATGCATACATTTAGGAATAACGTGATGGCCCAAGTGATTTCCAAAAAGAACACCAACAATGCCATTAACCTGTGAATAGATACCAGGAACAAATTAAATTAATCAACGAAGAATTTATGATATAGAATATTATATTTTTAATATATACAGTATAAGTAGGTTTATAATAATATTATATAGGTATATTCATATTATCTATAATATAATAAATTTGAAATTATTACAATATATATTTGATGAGATGGAAATTGTTATGATTATTATGGAAAATAAAAAACATAAAACGTATATGAAAACTTTTATTTTGTTGATGTTGACATTTTCATGTTCTTATAAAACAAGATTATTAGGCAAAAAAAAAAAACTTATTTTGATAAAGATTGTCAAGAATTTATCTTTTTTCGGAGATCGACTTATTTGTTAAAAATACATTATTTTCTACATAATATATCAGTGTTATTAGGTGAATTGTTAAAAAAATTATTATATATTATTTGAACAATATATTTTTCTTCTCTTAATTTTAAAATAAAATCTATAACATTTTTTTTTCAAAACCACTAAAACTATGAGAAGAAATGTCTTCAAATTTTAATATCGTAGTACGCAAATAGTAAAAATTACATAAACATAATCGACCATAATTGTTGGATATCTTGACAAATGTTTTTTTTTAAATTCGGTTGAACATTTTTTCAACTTTTTCACATTGCATTTCTTTGAATGGGTATCTACATTAATTTTTGTATTTCAAAAAAATTTAGATAATTGTCTAAGTTTAATTTATATAACTGTAGTTTAAACAATATTAATTTTTAATTAAAGTTATTTATAAAACCTAATAGTTTAATTTTAATTTTATCTTTTCCTTGAAGTTCCAAATTTAAATTGTTTAATATCAGTTACAAAGCTATGTTCAATTGGTTAGTTAACCGTAATTATCGCATTATTGATTAAAGTTGAATGAAAATTATCTGTTTCCATTTGGTATGTTTCGTTAAAATCCCATCAAATGAATATTATACAATAGTTTTTGCACGTGTCATGAATGTGTTGTAAAACTATGCTATAATAACGAACTATATATAGAACAGATATGCAATGGCGTAGACAGGGGTTCAACTCAACCCTTTATTTTATTTTATATTAATTAAAAGGCTAAAATAAATTTCTACAGTATATAGGTAATAAAATAACTATTGGACGTGTCGTCTTGAAATTATTTTAATTTTATTTACAGGCAAATAATTTATCATAATAAAAGCGTGTGCATGAGAAAATAGATCATTCGATTGAAATATACAAAATTAACATGTTTATCAATTTCGATTATCTAATTGGCGATAGACTAAAAACAAAATTAATGTCTTCCAGTTTTTATATTATTATATTCGAGTTTAGGTAACGCATGACTTATTTTATTATTGACTTGCACACCCTGAGAAGTAATACACAAATGATTAGAAAAAATTGACTTAATAAGTATTTGATCATTTAGTTGATTTCTTTTCTGCAACTTTTTTTGTGACATTGCTAATTTGATTCATTAATTATAATTTCATGGCTGTTTTCACATATTTCATTACTTCAAATAATTTTTTTTTTTACAAATTTAATGTTTCCTCATTTTCATTACATAATATATTATTATGATGGTGGATAATGAATTAAAATTTATATATTAATACTCGAAAAATCTATATACCTAATTATGATTTTAAAATATTTATATATTATTTATATTAATTTTTCTTTTCCCCTCTATTTTGTTACTTTCAATGACAATAGTCAATATTAATAATAATATTATACCTATATATATAAATAATTTTTTTCTATTTAAAATATACATAAGTTGGTAAATAAATATATTTACATTTTGTTTCTGTTTAAAATAATAGGTATGTTGAAATTTCCTATACACCTAATATTAAAAAAGAGAGAAAATAGTTTTTAATTGCAAATTTATTTTCATTATTCGAATATATGAAATTGTTCATAAATTATATAAATTTAAATTTAATGAAATTTTAAAACCCTAATCACTGTTAGTAATTATCAAGAAAAGAAATGTTTTTTAATTATACATAATTTAATTTAATGTTAAGTATAAATAACCATTTTATACTCAAAGTTAAAATTTTGGATACTGAACGAAGCTAAGAATATTATACTTGTATTGTTTTTATAATGGTGTGTGATAATTTTTTCTTTATTGTTATGAATGTATAGTATGTAGATAAGTTTTCGGGTAGAAATAATGGTTCAGTGATATTAAGTGATGAAAGTTTCCGGTAGATAATTTTATCAAGTTGGTATTTTATTTAGCTAATTTTTTTAATTTTCCAGCCGTTTTCATAAGCGAAAGGAAAAATAACCAAAACAGTATGAAAACCAGGTAAAAATCGCGGAAATAATTGTTTACGTAATAATTTGTAGTCATTATTTTATGATAAATAATAGGTATAATAGTGCTTGAATTGGAAAAATAAAGAAGGAGGATTCTGAGACTATAAGAAAAAGTAGCATCCCTTGCAATGATTAAATTCAACCTAATTTATGAAGACTTTGAAACATTAGAAGGGGTACGCTAAAATTTTTTAAAAAAAGAAGAGGTACTCCGTTCCCCCACATCTCTCCCACTTCAAGCACTAGGTATAATAATGAAATAATCGTAGACACACGATGAAATTGTTATTGGGTAATAATATATCTAAGTAATAAGTATTTTATATACGTGATAATAGTTTAAAACTTTTATGATTATTTTTAGTCTAAATATAAAACATTAAAAATGTTGTATATTTGTAATAATATTCTATACCTATAGACTATTCTATAATCAATGCTATAGCTATGTCTTATAAAATCTACAACTTTGTGTTTTAAAATCATATAACTATATAACTTAAATAAAATATCTACTTCATTTTAAACAATGTAGTAGGTTTTATACGAAAATATAAACTAAATACAAATCATATTTTGTCTCTCAAAATTAATTTATATAATAAAGATAGTAACCTATATAGTACTTTGTTATTTAATTTAATTTTTTTTAGGAATAAAAATTAATTTGAATTATTTACGTCGTTATATAATTTATATTATTATAATACTGCGATCAAATAGGCTACGCGTTCTTAAAAAAAATAAATATTTTTCGGCGATAATAAATATTATACTTAAATTTTTAGTTTTCATCTACCCTCTTATTTTTTCCCCCATTTCAAAATGCGATGTAACTTTTTTTAACCCTCGATTCTAACGCGTTGACCTAATTTTTTCGGTTGTATACCCACGTAAATCTCGTTTTGCTACTATCGTTAAAAAGGATTAATGGCCTTGCATCAATATAATACACGTAGTATATTTATGTTTGTGTATAATATACAATATAATGAAACTCGACAACTCGAAGTTAAATTTTTTTTAATAAATATGAAATAAAAATGTTTGATAGTAATAATATGAATAATTTCATCAGTTCAAGCTTAAAATACTATAATATTATTACGTTCGTAACATGAAATTAAGTTTATATTTTATTTTAGGCAAGGTAAACACCAAACAATTTTCAATTAGCAATATAGAAATGCATATTGTAATAATAAAAACAATAAAAATAAATTCAACAAATGCAAAATAATATTATAGGTACCTACCTAATTTTGAAATCCTTGCAGAACTTCTTATATCTATCATATCTGATTAATCAAATATAGTATTCAAATAATAATTAATATATACTAGGTGCGGATTATGTATGTCGCAAAAACGAATAGTAATTAAATTATTCAAAAGAATTAAGAGTTGTTGTATATATATTTAAAAAGGCTTTAATTGTGAAATACCATTTTTAACTGCTTCAAAAATGAATAACAATATGCGTCTCGTAGTAAGGATATAATATAATATTATATAAGCGTCTATTTTAAATATATAAAACAAAACAAAACCGTTAATATACCTATTTATCACAGCAAAACGACCTTCTGTTTATTTTATTATTATTATTATTATTACAAAAGTATACTGTTATTATAGTCAACATACTTGTTCACTAATCGTCTAAATATAAACGAAGATCCAAACTGTCAAGTATAATAATATTCGTATATTCTATTTCTTGATCATATCAAAAGACGACTTTTTTAAATAGGTAACAATAATTATTACATAAATATCGAAAATTGTAATATTATAGTAGTTCCTAGAATATGATTATTTCGGTAATTATTATACTTACATGATGTAAATTCCAAAAGTGTGGTGGTGTATTGCAATGTCGACACCTACTCCGAACATAACTGAAAAACACAAGTACGTAGTTATATATAAATTTACCAAAGATTTAATGATTTGGCTACTAATTTAGTCCAATACTATAGTCATGATCTATAGTCGCCTCATTTTTTTTATTATATTAATGAATTGTATTCATTTATACTTATAAATCTGAATAATATATTATTAGAATGTATTTGTATCTGCGGGACCATTTCTGACATTAGAATTTTCAAACAAATTTGTTGGCTATAAATTTCTAATGGCTGGAAATTTAAGGGCATATATTTGGACAATTTGCATAAATAATAAAATATATATTGTGGAATGTTGTGTACATATTTTAAATTCAACAAAATTATTAACATTCGTTCGTAGGCACAGACAAGGTCGAATATTTAGTGGTCAAATGATTCTTTTAGTATTTTCTATTAATTGAAATATCCAAATCAAACCGAATTCGTAAAAAACTCGAGTCCCTCCCATTGAATGCTTAATAATCAACTCGAAATCTTGATATAATTTTCATACGTTTTGGAATATTGTTCGAATCAGTTACAGTTTGTGTTTACGTTTGAAAGCGTTGTTAACAACCGGGCCCTTGGACTTGTATTTTTTTGCCTAAACGATGTACATATGTATATAATGTAATTAGGTAATCGGGAAATTAAATTCGTCCAATCACAACCGATGAAGGTCAAAGTTGTTTATTTTATTTTATTTTTTTTCTCTACAATTCAAGATATACCGAACATTGTGTTCTTGTTCATTACGCGGCCTCGCGCGTAAAATATTATAATTAATATATAATTGATACCCGGACTTATTTGTCATGGTACATTTGAATAAAAACTCACCGATGGCCACGAACACGCCGAAAATCCTTATCACGTGAACGAGTTTGCCGAGAATCGACGCAGTTTTCGAATACCTGTAATCGTACATCTCGGAAGTCGTCGGGAAATACATCCGTCTGTCGCATGTACGCGCGTTCGCTGTTATACGACGCGGCCGACTATTATTAGGTTAGGTTAGGGCCACTGCACACCGCACTTTCGGCAAACGTATTATTTTTAATATTATTATTATTATTATTATTATTATTATTGTTTAACACTATTTTTCGACAATAACGCTACAACGGACTGCGGCTGCACCCTCTCGACGAGGGTCATAACGATATTATATATTTTACCCATAGGAAAACGTAACAAAATATTTGATTATCGTTGGTCTAACAACGTTTTAGAACGATAACTGCTTCACTGACCCCGATGAGGATGGTACCGGAAAAAGAAAATATGAAAACGCCCGGAAGGCGGTAACCGTTCGTTTGCGATATATACCTAGGTAGACGTTATATAATATTATATAGTATTTCCGATCGTTTTTAAATATTATAAGTATAATACATAGGCGCGCACCTATATTATAATAACAATATATTTTATTTTCTCATGATTCTCGTGTTATAGTCGCCGTCCGTCGCTGACTATTGACCAACACACTGTGTGTACGTTAACTGGCCGTACAAAATATCGTAATTCGTCTGCCAAACCGACTCACCTTCGGTCGCGCCGACCTTAAAACCGTCGGACAGTCGACGGTGTGTTCGCGCGCGTATAAAAATAATGTAATATAAATATGTTTGTAAAAAAAAAATATATATATAAGTAGGTATACATTATAATCTATCCGCGTAGATCGTGGTCGTGCGTTATATTATGTTTTAAAATGTTTATACCGACGATCCAATGATCTATGACGCGCACGCGCGCGTTGGTGGGGAAGAGTGTAAAAATATAAATCGTATTTGGCTGGCGGTAGCAACTCGCGCGTATGGTAAATAACGCATTCGAGTCGCGGTTAATAATAATTTTTTTTTGTTTACAGGGTCTCTGAAATATCTGAAAAAATATGCTGTAATTCGAATCTAGTCAAAATTGTCTATTCGTCTGGCCGTTAACTACAATTTTTAAAACATTACAATATGTAATTTTAATATAAATTATATAGGATTAAATATTCACTTTGTAGTTTGGAATTTCAAAAACCCTTATTTTGTTTAGTTTAATTTTACGAATGTTTGAGTTACGACAATATAGAAATTTTCATAAATGTCGCCGATCTTAGCTGATATACATTTGTCTTGCGTTGCTATAAAACAGGTTTTATTAGTTTAATTGGTGACAAACAATATACCACAATAAAAATACTTGTTAAGATAATTGAGAATTTTTTTAAAAAATATAGCAGGAAATAAACTACCAAACCTTTACAAACATATTTACTAGAAATTATTTCTTTTATATTCAAATCTACAAAAAATTATACAAACAAATTTTATACAGAATATTACAATTTATATATTCTTGTTTAAAAATATAATATAATTTGTACTTTGTAGTGACAACAAACTAAATAAAATAATTTAAAAAGTATTATTATCATATTAGTTCAATTTTTCAGGGAAACAATATATAACATAGGATATAGGTTTAATATTATCGATAAATACTATGTTATTATGTATTTACTATAATATAGGTTATATTTACATTTTATTTTTAAAAATAACATTTTATTTCCTTTTCGTATTTTTCAAATACAGTTACAAAGTTTGATTATTCGTACAACATTATGTTTTAGGTAACATGCTATTACTCGTAGTTATGGACTTATGGTATTATTACATGCTATAATAATGATGTTATAATTTTATATTATTATTACGACTGCGAGCAGTATCTTTTTTCTTTAAACTTTTGATGCAGCTTTTGCCGTCAACCGATATGTCGAAACACACGTTGATCTGGAAAATATCAAATGTGACAAATAATTAGAACATTTTTTTTAAAAATTATTTTTAAATACAAATACATCTATATTTCATGATATTATTATTGCAAATTTGTATTTAAGTTTGAGAAAAATAAATGTGTCTGTAGGTAATAAAAATTTACGTTGAGTTGCGAATAGAAGGCACTAGGTATATAATATAACTTGTAGTATCGCCGAAAATGCATTTAAACTTTTTTAAATTAATCTCATAATCTCTATCAAAATTACCAATAGACACGGATTGTGTGAGACATTTGAAAAATCGATAAACGACCAGAAAATTATCCTTAATATTTTTAAGCTAATGGGTCGAATTACATTATCCTATCTTTGATACGTTTTACCAATTTTTTATTAAGAAAATTAAGATAATATTGTATGTATTGTGTCGAGAGTCGATTGTCAAGTAAATAAATATTAATAATTAATTTTTTATAAACAACTTTTATAAAAAATAAATAAATAATGCATGGAAAACTGTTAGAATATTTAAAAAGATAAAATGACAGTACCACAAATTCTAGCACTGACCGAAATGTATAATATTAGTTTAGAATACAAATGTGGACGATTTACGTCATTTTACGTCATTATACCGTCCCAATTAATTTACCCGGCCAGCGTTGACGTGAGTGGTAACCGATGTCACTGGTCTCGGTAACGTGTGGTTTCTACCGGGTGTTCCGATGGCCGAAAACCACCGTTTCGTTTTGTCCGCCACTTGCTGTAAAACATTATAATACAAAAATATTATGAAGATTAAAGCGAACGCAGATAGCTGATCGTCAACAGGAGTCAAGTTTATTAACAAACTAGCCTATTACATAATATGTTACGTACGAGATTTATATTTATTTTCTTATTTACCTACGTCAGAATTTGCGATCGTATAATATTATTGTTAAGATAATTGAAAAACAACAATTTTATCGTTATTTCAATAATATTATTGCAATATTTATATACTTTTATAATTAGGTATACTGGATGTGATATTGTGGTGTTTTATCGATGTTTTTCAATAACATGTTTTGTTTTAGTTATATACTTTTGAAATCTAAATATCTGATTTAAATAATATGAGATTATTTTTGTACCAAAACTACTTTTTTGAAATAGGTATCTACACTTAAAAACTAAACTGAAATAAAATTTTTGGTTTTAAGTTAATTAAATATGTAACAGCAATTATTTATATGATTGATGTAAGTATACATTTTTTAATATCATAATATATTTATTAATGGTTATGGTTTTTTTTTTTTAAATGTATAACATAATCTTTAGGCATTTGGACTATCGATCCCATATAGTATACAGTATAGGTACACAAATGGGCATCTTATTAATTTTAATAAATATCAAATATTTTGTTTGTTTTTATTTTTTAGTTTAAATATAAGTTATATTCAACAGTAAATAGCATAAATTATAATGCGCGCAGTTGTAACAGAAATAAATGATACGTCGATATATTACAAAAATCAGATAACAAAAACAATTGTAAATAGTAAAAAAGTTATGCCCAGAACAAATACACTGTGCATTTATGAGAAAAATTAATGTGACGTATAATCGATAAACAACACGAATTACGCGAGTCATTCGAATCGTGATAATATGGAAAAATTGTTTACATCATTTTTACCATTAAAGAAAACACTATAGTGTGAATACAATTATATTGATATTAATGATGTTATATGATAATAAATACGTACATATTTTTAGATCTCATTCGATTATTTCTATCATAGTATTTAAGGTGACTTGAAGGATATATACATATTCTCCCAAGGTCAAAATTAAAATAAATAATAAAAGTATATGGTCTTATCATCCGTATGTATTAAATATTTATATTGTTTCAATAAAGTTATTGTTATATAAGTTTGATACTTACTATAATCTACTCATTATTGTGGTTAGCACGTACCTTCTCCCATATATATTTATATAAATTTAGCTGATCTCCGTAAGAGTCATTTTAAAATTTATTTACCAAAATAAGATCCATTATTATGATATCTTAATGTTTTGTCATTGAATACAAAATATAAAGACCATATGTGGCTCACGAAACGTTTTAAAAAATAATATGAGACCAACATTTGGATTTTTACCAATGGAAAAATTTTATAACGACGTATACAGAATAATAAATGTGATTCGATAAAAAGTTTTTTATTAATAATAATAATAATAATAATACCCCAGGAAAACTCAAGACATAATTGTATTTAAGTCAATAATTAAATTGCTCGACTACCGTTTGTAATAAACTAATAAGTATAATATTATTATTATAATAATATTATTCACTCGACATTAAAATAATGAAAATAATCGAATTGTACAATGAATATTAAAAATATTAGCATTCAATTAAGAAATACCAATCTAAAAGACTTGACTTTAGTTACAACTCAAAGTTAAAGTAAATTGAAATATTATAATATTTGTCGTCAACGTCAAGTCAAATAGTAAAAATGTATAAAATTTACACTATTATTTTGTATTCATAACAATTGATTTCGCTTGGTTATTGTCTATGATCCATA
This sequence comes from Eriosoma lanigerum, assembly GCA_013282895.1. Taxonomy (NCBI): domain Eukaryota; kingdom Metazoa; phylum Arthropoda; class Insecta; order Hemiptera; family Aphididae; genus Eriosoma; species Eriosoma lanigerum. The sequence goes on along the minus strand of CM023357.1, from coordinate 59,002,719 downwards.
GATCATAAAATATAATTATCGACAAAACTATTCTCCCGGTTGAATGTTATACTTTTTGAACAAAAGTACATAATATATTAATTATATGCGAAATATTTATTACATACATATTTCAGTATATTTACGATTTTTATTTTTCTACTGGATATAAATTATATTTGGCCTTCGAATTATTGTGATCGTACCCCGTTAAAGTTCAAGACGCATATATAATACGATTGCGAAATTTTTTTACATTGTTAAGAAGGAAATTAAGATTAACACATTAAAAAGAAAAATATATAAAGTAATAGTTTATGACTTATATATTCCTAGTTTCGAATCGATACATCAATAGTCAAATGCAGAAAATACTTTTTGTCAAAGTCATATAATATTTTAAAGCAGAGTATTTATATTTTAGAACAATTAAAACGTTAATATATTATATTATTATATAAAATATATTTTAATTACCCATTACGACTGATTTCGACTTGTTATACACAGTTATAATAATTTTATTACGAGTATATCGAATTACATTTTAAACTATAATAAGATAACTTTTTTGCTTTCTTAAAGCTGATATTCAAAGGCCATTAAAATGCAGTTCATACGGGGATTTTATTTTTATATTATTTTTATTTTATTTTTATCAATATCTGATTGTAAGGACTCAAAAGAAAAATCCCATTTCCCTTATGTACTACTAACTACTAAGTCCTAATCGCTCCTAAATCCTGATTAGCGTTCACAGAAAATCTAACAACATATTGATCATTAAAGTATAATTATAATTTAAATATTGCTAAATTACAGTGCTTTATCTTTAACAAAGTCGTACAACCTACCTATATAATAAATTAATAATTAAATAATAATTCTATCTAATATTTTATAGATTATGCGTAATCCCATCAATTGTATAGTGTTCTATCGGGAGAATAGGTAACTATAATATCGTATTATTTATATATTTTTAAATATGTATTGTTTAAATGATTAATAAATTGTAATATAAAAGCTTATGTGGCCATGTGGGTATGGTAAAATTATTGAACAACTTCCTCTTCCTATTCGAAAGTTCAATCATAAGTATGTATTTTCTATTATAGGAACATTATATTTTCCAATAGGTACTAATAACTATTATTATTATTATTATATACGAATTGAATAAGATAACTTACCAATGTCGAATATTGTGTTGCAGCGCGTTCAATAACTTATAATAGTGCGTAAATCACTATAATTTAATTAGTTCTCATTATTCCTTTGAACAGATTCAATGCCATTTACCTCGTGTCATTAAATTATGTAATATCAATGAGACTAAAATTGTTTTTGGGAATGATTTGCATTTAATTACGTTATATTTTAACATTCACGATAAACACTTATATATGTTATAAAAATAAAGATAATACTAAGCAATACTAGGTATTGTCATTAATATAAAAGAGTGGAACATAAAATGTTCCTAAATAATTAAAAAAATATGTGAAACCAATGACCATGTGCGTCCATAAGACAATTTTCAAGGGGGGGACAACATTTTAGTTTATTAATCTATTAATAGATAGACTTAGCTATAAGACGGAGAGGGTTATACCTTTTACTGTATACATATTATATAATAGTACCTATATACTATTGCACTATGTAAACCAAATTGGAAAATTATGACCTGTTAATTACTGTACTATTATTTTATTTCCCTATTATTATAAGTAAAATAGTAAATAATATTTGAATCGTCTTTACACCTCCAAACTAGAAATATAATTTGGTAAATTTTTTTTTTTTTAATTTGAATGATGAATTAAAATGTGAATAATATAGTGAATTTACGATATTTTGTCCCAACTGTACCTAATATAATATACTTTGAATATATAATATATATTATATAAGTGGTTAAAATGTATTATGCAATTATTATAATATCTATATATAATATTGAAAAAATTTAATATTATTTTATACGTATTGTCAGATGAACCTAGAAATATATTTTAAAAGTCATCTATTTAAATTATACTTATATAGAAAACATAAAACTAAAAATACCTAGTTAATTAAATTTGTTTGTTTGTTTTTTTTAATACAGACGAGTATCTGCACCCGAATCACTTACCTTATGATGGATTTCAATGGGTGGTAAAAAATTGGCGCTATTTTTTGACCACGGTTTTTTAATATATTTCGTATTGCTGAAAAATTAAAAAAAATTGTACAATGATAATATTTTAACAATTTTAATCGTATATACTCATTTAGGAAGGTTATAGTTTTTGAGTATCTCTCTCTCTCTCTCTCTCTCTCTCTTTCTCTTTTTTTCTCTCTCTCTCTCTCTCAATTAGTTTTCATGAAAAATATAACGCGAAAGTTACAACGTATAAAACATGCAATTTATGTTTCGTATATCATTTTAGCGAAATTTAGCTTTGCTGTGCTATTTCACAGTTAGATCGATAAAATAGGTATAATTTAATTACCTTTGTCCTCGGTACGCCGGTCTGGCACTTCGATTAACTGTTTCCAATACATGTGGATGAGATTTAATGGCAATCGGCCGCGGTCTGTTTGCCGGTAACATCGACGAAACAACCAACGCGGATTCTATCTGGTCGGAAGATCGACGACGTGACACTAATTGCTTTTGGTTTGCGCTTTTGACGATGGTTTTGTCTAGAACCCGTTGCCACAAAATTTCCGTCATGATCTTTATTACTCTATCGCGCAATAAATCCAACTTCCTATTATCGACGTCTGTCTGTCCATCGGTAACGACCTGATCGTTCGTGGTAAGGTGGTGGTATTCTTCTACCGCGTTTCCGCATGAGCCGTCAATCCTCTTTCCGATTATTCTGCAATGTGCATAAACAATGTGTTTATTTAGGATAATCATACGCGTGACAAAATTATCTACCTCTTTAAATAAAAATAATATATAATTTCATTTAACCGAATATCGGAAACTCATCGTAATAATAGTAGAAAAATACATATTGGAAAAGTGTTCAAAATTATTGAAAAATAAAATTTTCTAGAAAAATTATGAATAATTCAGGTATATCGTATATATATACGTTTAAAAGATAAAATTATAAAAGATGATCCCGTAAAATATTAATATCTCCGTACTCAGTGGGCAAAATTTACCTAGTCTTTTGGTATCGACAACGGGTAAAATGTTTTCTTAGAATTTGGCACAAGTATGTCAGTTATCTTAGAAATTACAATAGGATGCTCGTTTAGAATATATCGTTATTGTTTAGCCATCACATAATAAAAAATAATCGTCTTCAAAAAAATTCATTAGAGAGGTAAAAACGGAAAATTTGCAATATTAAAATGTTATTTTATTAAAATATTTTAATGGTTGTAATTTTACATATTATTATATTATAATTATTGTACTAGTCGTGCTCAGTACAAAATGTGGGATAAATAAAATATGATACGAAAATGAATAAATAATTTTTCCAATATTTTAATATGACATGCAGATTTTCTATTTGTATATGTGTGGGAATATTTAACATTTAATTATATCGCTTCCTGTTCGGTAATCTGATTAGTGATTTGCATTATTAATTTAGTAGCGAATGCCTATATAAATAAATTCAGTGTATACATACTGCAGTGTTGTAGCCGTAAGGGACTGTGAAAGAATTTTTCTTCTCTTTAAATCTAATTTCTATTTTCGAATGTAAAATATATAAAACGCATTTGTATGAAATTCGAAATATGTATATTTTTTTTTACAAAAATCTATTGAATTTTATAGAATAAAACATAAAATTTTTGAGATTGTAAACACCTATTTAATCCTATAAATGTGGAAATAAGTTACCAACAATTTTCGCGAACAGCCGAACAAGTTGTGTCGGTCAACATTTTTAACATTTTGAATATTATTTTAATGGTATGGACAATTGAAAATAAACATATGGTTTTAAATTTTTAAATTTTGAATACCAAACTGCTAATTAAACTATAAAAGTAAACTTAAAAACAATATATATTTTAACGACTTACACAATAGTTATAATATAATAAAACAAACATCATAATATATTTTTAAACGGCTTAATATAAAAATCTATCGAAAAAGAACAAATATACCTATTTTTTTAAAGTATGCCATTGTGTCATATACATAAAATTCGTCCTTGACGTCTTGGTACAGCTAGTATACAATATTATAGTTGGTTACTATTTCAAATTTCTAAGTTTGAAGTTTCTTTTGTGCATGAATGATAAATTAATTCATAAAAACGAAAATGTGCATTTATAATCGATATTATTATTTTTTACATTGTCCTGCAGTTTAATTAATTATACTGTCTAATGTTTGGAATTAAAATTAACAAGTAGTCTAAATTTATATAAAATAAATAATAATAACTCGTGTAAAACCCATCATCACATTGTACGATTAATATGTCGTAATAATAAGACTATAATAATAATTATATAATAAATTATTTATATATGTTTTAAATAAAAAATATTAATGTAATGTTATAAAACGTACAATGTTTTATTTTTTCAGTAGAGCTTTTTTTATATGTCATAGTAAGCATAGCAGGAAAAAACTTATTATTTAGATAAGATAATGAAATATTATGTTCAAGTGTAATAAAAATGTAAAAAAAAAAAAAAAATAAGGTTTTATATCTTATTTTCAATTAGTAATTACATTTTAAGTTTTTTATAAAGTTTTACACGCCATAGCATCATGACATAAAAATATATTTAATACTAGGACATCTTAATTAAATGTTTTTTTTTATTGTTTTATTTTTGAATATATGAACTTTTATAATGTTTCTGATAAAGTATTATATAATTTGACAGTAATCCATTTGTAATTCGCAATGTGGACCACATATCATATAAAAATTAATACGACAATGCGAGGTTGACATCAGCTCTATTATATGCGGATACGTTGATACGATGTGGGGTTTTGGGTTGTCATTAAATCCGGAATGGCGGAATGTGTATATATATATATATTCGTATATAAATATCGATCGAAAAAACTCTCTAAACAAATAATAATTTATTTATCGTGTCAACAAAAACATAGTCTACAATAAATTTAATATAGTAAAAAAAAAAAAAAAACAATACCCGTACAAAATAGTATTATGTAATTTTCTCATACGAAAGTTGCACATTAGTTTAAATCTATTTCAGACGACAAAACAAAATACATAATATCTAAGATACTGGTGAATAATTTACACAGACGAGACGACTAAAAGCTTTCGTTTGTGCTCGAGAGTATACCAGGAACACGTCTTATTTTATATTAAATATATAGGTATATATTAAAATAATCATTGATATTCTAGTCGACATACTTATTACTCATAAATTATTATATATTTAGATATTTTGTAGAACAATCTGTGACGCATAAATGCATAATTATATTACATTTCGGTTAAACTGGTTACAGATTATGTATACTAATATACCGAAAGGGATCGAATTGCATAATTAAAATAATGCTATTATGTACCTATATATCAATACTTATTACCTACATTATTAAAACCATCTTTAGTTATAACTATAAGTATATTTAAATACTAAGTTAATGATTTGATTTTATAAGTTATTTTTCGAAATTTGTATTACGAAAAATAATTTATAATTTGTCATTTTTTTAAAAATTACTCAATTTTTTTAAGTTATACTATTTTATTAATATTTTAGTACAGTTTAGAATAAGCTAATCGTTTCTAGCTTTAACCTTTCTAATCGTTTAAAAAACATATATAAATATGGTCTATTGGCACTAATAAAAAGATGTATTCACTATAGATTAGATTTTCAAATATTTTGACTATTTATTTTCAATTGTTTTATCGATTAATAATTTTTAAAACACTAAAGTCGCAAAATTTAGGTGACTATATTTTTAAAATGTTTATGATATAAAGGGAAAGTCGGCAAAGGACAATTAAACCCGTTTTAATGTCACTTATTATTTAATTGAAGTTTTATGGTTCCAAAAATAGGCTTTGTTATATTTTATCTCAATTCTTATTAACTAGTCACAGATTGTAATTTAATTTTTCAATTTTCAAGTTTATTATAATATCTTGTCTATTATCATAAAATTTATAATACTCGAATAATTATATTTCTAATTTTTGTTTTATTAAAATTGTTGACATTTTATATTAAAATATTAAAAAACGTATATTTTACGAAAATATATTAGTTATTCTATAAAAAACAACCTTAAGTGAGGAATTCTTTTCCATTGTTCGTACTCAAAACGTAGTCGGTCATGACACGCATCAGAAAAATCTCCTTCGTCGTGAAGTATGCGCGTCGCTTCGTCCAGAAAATCAGCCACCTGATAACTATCATCCGCCTAATATCACACAACAATATTATTATAATATATAATCCTAAGAATATGTAAATTAAAACACGTTACCACGTCTAGGACAGGTATATACTTACGTCCAACCACGAAGCAGTAGAATCGTCCGGGGTCGGCAATGTCATGAGACAGTAATCGTCTTCGAAATTCTTTGTTCTACATTGGGCATAAATATACAATCAAACACGAAACAATAAAATGGAAATTAATATTTGGTAGGTATTATGCAATCAATTTAAAAAAAAAGTGTTACTATACGCGTAGGCACTACGTGTTAATTTGGTGACCGAATACAAATGGCGAAATTCGATATCCTGTACCGTATGTCCGTATAGTATAACTATTTATATAACTTTACGATATTACGATATATACGACCTAACTAACATTGCACATACGTCTGCCAAATTTAAAAATATTGATATTTTTCGAAAAGAAAGTCAACACTTACAATAATATTATTGCCGACGTATCGCGTTATTATGTGTTGTTAGAATTTGTTTACGTTATATCTTATTATTTCGATTTACGTCTCGTCACCAGAGTGTTTACAACGAGTATTCTTCTATCTCTCTCTCTATTATACTCCCAACGATATGGGGTCAGCTTCCCTAGTCCTACATCTCCTACCTCTCGTCTACACATATCTGCTATCTTTGTATCACTCTCTATTCTATCTTTCCACCTCTCTATCGGTCTTCTTCGACACCTCTTTTCTTCTACATTCATTCCCACAACAACGTTCACTGCCCTTGAATCATTTCTCCTCATAAAATGTTCAAATTGTCTCAATTTATTCTCTCACATTTTCTCCACAGCTGATGCAACTTCCCCGCTCTCCCATATATCCTCTCTATAATAGTCACTCTGATCGTCATGGCATCTTGATATAATATCGTATCGGCAGACTTATCTTTTAATGATTACAAAGAAACGTTTTATGGTAAAAGTCTCCGTTTTCTAGGATTCATCGAACGTATTGGTCATGAATTTAATGATCTCCTACGATTTAAAGTATTGTATTATGCACTTGTTAGATCATCATTAGAATTATATTATTATCTTTTAGAATCCTAATCAATTATACTTAATTGATAAGTTTGAAAAAGCACAGAGAAGTTTTCTTCGTTTTTATGCATATAAAACTAATTTTGTCAGTCATTATTTTAACGAAATTTTTAACTAATAGTTAGAATGCAAGTTTAAAAACATTAAAAACCAGAAGATTACTGTTTGATATCACTTTCCTTCATAAACTTTTAAATGGTAAAATTGATTGTCCTGAACCTTTACAGAAAATTAGCTTGAAAGTACCATCTTATAATGCCAGATTGCCAGGCATAATCCTCCTTTTGCGTTACCTCATTCACTAGTCGAGTTATTATTTCTCGTATAGTTCGGCGTATCACTATATTACCTCTTGCAATCAGATAAATAATTATTGTTATTTTTTTGATTATTGTTCTCTATTAAAATCACGTATTAAAAATCGATTAAATAATGAATGTTGTTTTTTCGTTATTTTCTATGATGCTAATAATGTGTAACACATATTTTTTTAATAGTAAAACAGAAAACAAATGTGCTCTTATTTTTAATCGTAACACTGTATATTATTACCTGCAGCAGCACGAATTTGGCGTCGCGTAAAATTGTCGATTCCGAACGCCGTTTCGTTTGTTATTGACCGTCGACTCGCAAGCGACGGACACGCGAACGTCGCCCGGTCGTTTTTTGCGGTCCGTCACCGTCATGGCACGCGTTCGTCGTTTTGCCGCCGACGTCGGCGGCGGCGGTGGCGGCGACGGTCGTTCGCATAATCAAAACCGAGATTGATATACGCAAACGATGTGGATAATAGCGATTGTTAAATAGTTTGTTATCATAAGATGCACATTATTCGGCGAATCTTTCATGCGCGTAAACGTAAATTGTATACATCGCGAACGGCTGGGCCGCGCAAACGGTAAACGTTAATAATGTGTTTAATAATATTATCGCGTAAAGTTGAATCGATATTATATTATGGCCACTGCCTAGGCGACTGAATGCCACGAACTAGCGGAGCGCACCACGCGGGCTAGGGGAAAACGCGATTTTATCGTACAATCGTTCGATGCAACAATATAATAACTATAATTGTTGGAGACATCGAGCAATAAAAATTTCTCGAAATATTTAAGCAGCTACGCTCTTAAAAAACAAGAACTACGCATCTAAAATACGATATAAAAAAAAAAAAATAATAAAAAAACATATTAATTATATGTCACGGCTATCGCAATATTGTGCTATTTTGTACCGGATTTTACCGTCGGCGCGGTGCACGTATTTTGTGTACAGTGGACTAATATAATGAAAATATTGTTTTCGTTAAGATTGTATGCACGTACTTTTCAATTACTTTTCACACGTTTTATAAAATATAAAAATAGTTTTACGACCTAACCTAACCCGACGCACTTGTCCGCAGGGGGTAAAGTAACGGGGGAGCCGTTTCCCTTTGGATTTTTTTTTTTTAATCAATTACCGTAAATCATAAAAAGTCACAGAATAAACATTTTTTTAAATCATTTTTACGTTACTAAATTACCTACAGTTATGAAAGAAAATAATTCAACACTAGTGAAACAAAAAATTGAAAAATGAAAATATTTTTTTCCCCCTACGAATTTCTGCGGATACTCTTGTTTACGATGATATTTTTCTAAATGTTTCATTTTTAATTGATCAAACTAATATTGCAACATTGAAAAATTGTAAAATATGTTGTACGTTTTACTAATATACTTGAATATTATGCAATTATATGTAAAATACAAGTTTAAGTATAAACTCCTGTTATAGTGTTACGAAACATATTTGTAAATTACTCTACATTCTTTTGCCATCTTTCTACATAAGTAGTATAACTAAAAGTTTTTTTTTACCGTTCGGAAAAACGTCGATGTGATTTTATGCTAATTACCTACAGCGTCAAACGTTTAGACGCAGTGTATCGAACGTATTTTTATTGATTTATTGAAGTTTCTAGAATATGTTTCTTATAAGTAATTACATTAACTCTAACATCACAGAATTATAGTTGACGGAATAACGAAAAAAAAAAATGTAACACGAAGAATAAAATTAGTACTTAGGTACGAGAAAAAGGTAAATCAACCTTTTTTAGGTTAGATTATTATAAAAATATTAAGACTTTTTTAGCAAAATGAGGTCTACAATTTATTTTTATATATATTACTAATATATTATAGGAAACTAATATTAAAATAAATATATTTTGTGATTCAGTACAACAAAAAAGTACTTATAATATAGAGTAATAATAATATATATAGTTTCCAAAAATTATATTTGCAAAAAAAACAACAAAAAAAAACACACAATAATATTCTACATATTTTTTTACACTAAAAAATTATATTATATTGATAATAATATTGTTATAGTTTCTAAAAAAAAACTTTGTTATACAAATTAAAAATTTTCGTATGAACAAATTGAGTAGCTAAGTATATATATATATATATATATTACAAAATGTACTAGGGATGTTAACGTTTGCGATTTACACTATTTTATATTGGACTGTCCACTTTTTGACGGGAATAGAATTGCCTTTTTTCACTTTGCTTCCAAGCTCAGGGATTTCTTATTTAAGTGTTATATCTCTTATTTGTTTATTACTGCTATATACCCTTTGTATTATTTATTCTATTCTTTATTTTATCCTTGGTTCACTGGCTTCTTGACGAAACTCTTAAATTGTCTTTTTGTATATATTTATTTTAGCTTTCATCCGGAAATATCCGTAAATACTAAAGTATACTTGAAAAGTGAACCTTTTATTATAAAACAATTGATAATAAATTAAAATACTATGTTATTAATAATGCATAATTAATTTAAATTTTAGGCGATTTGAATTATTTTATTTAAAGTATAAATAAAACAAACTTTCAAGTTTACAGCATGTTTTAGTTAAATTTTGTAACTGTGGGAGTGTGTTTTTAAATTCTATTATGGCGTTTATTGATTGAAAATTAAGACACAACTACACCAGTCAATACTTTGGAATTTGAAGTACAATACTACAATCTACGATTAATTTATAATCGAATGATATTCGATAAAATATATAATATATTGTGTGTAGGATAAAACTTTTAAAATAGTATTTATTACTTATAACTATCCCAAAATTGTTTACGAACTTGAAGTTTTAAACTCACATACAGATTTATAAGAAATTATTGACATTTAATAATTGTTTTAATTTAATTTGACTGTTTCTATTTTCCTTTTCTTCCACGTGTAACTTAATCTTGGTATATTCTAATTTAAAATTGTACATATATAATCGAAAACGTATGATTGAAATCGTTTGAAATTTATTTTCTAAAAACTGAAATAAATAACTTTTTTAATAATTTTAATATTTGATTAGAAAAAAATATTAGTTTTAATGCATATATTTTTATATTAAGGTTGGCAAATACGAAATATAATAATAAATTAATAATATGTACTTTTAAAGTAGTTTGCATTTTGGCACAAACACGAATTTTTCAAATACCTACCACATAATATATAATAATAATTATTTTAATGAAATTATTGAACAAATAATTGCCTCAAGCGAAAATAAGTTATTTTATTATTCAACAGAATTGTAGGAAAATGTTGTAATATTTATTTCATCGTAATTTCTAATTAAAAAATTATTATTTCTGTTACTTGTTTTTTCATTTCACAGATATTTTTACAGAATAAAAAATGTTATACATCTACTTTTGAAGTTTAAACTACTTTTATATTATGTTAACTAAAGTATTTATTGTACATAATATATATTGTATCGCATATTGTCGTATAATATATATATATTAATTTGAACTAATTACATTAAATACTCTAAAATATTGATATTATTATTATTTTTCATCAGTATTATACGATCAATAAACATTTTGATTGGTGGCGCGTTCACAGTTTAACACCAAACTCTGTGAATTTTATTTTTACATCTGCTCTTAAAATTTAGTTTCGTAGAGTCATCGGTACTTTTTTGATTTTTAGCAAAATTTAAAATTGTATAAGTTTAAATAGTTCGACATAATTTTTCGTTAACGTTTGTACTCTGTATTAGACATTGCATTTAATTAAAATTAATATAACTCATGTCGAGTGTAGTAAGTTTGTACACAGAATTCATCACGTTGAATAAGAGATATTATTATATGTATATGAACATCATTATAAAATATTATGTAAGCATAATAGGTAGTTTTAAATTCTCACGTTTTTCGTAAGTTTGGTGATTTATAAACTAAAGCGAAATGCAGATTGGGAAACTTTTTTAATATACATCCTTCACTCAGAACCATTTACCTAGACAGGAATTTTCAACTCGGAGATTGTTCAAGGTATCTGCGAACATTTACATTAAACTGGTGTTTATAATTTTAATCAATCCCACATAAATTAATAACCATATATTTAGTACTTGGAATTAATTGTTAATTATAACACGATACATTTATAGTCATTGTGCCATGGAATTTCCAATTACACAGCAAATAAACATAATATATATTTTTTTAGTAATTTTCAGAATTCGCAAAATGTGTCTAATTTAAAGCATATAATATATTAAAATGAGCCGGAACAACTTTTCAAACGCTATTCAAAAACTTATTCTGGTACAAGAATATAACGTGGTATACATATACAAAATCGCTTAAAATACCGAAATTAGCCTGAAGGAAAATATATGTAATATCAAAAAATTAGTTTAATAAAAAAAAGGAATATAATATAAAAAGTTGTTTGTTGAAAATGTTAAAATCGCCATTTATATGTAATATATTATACGGTATATAGATGGATCTTTTTAAACAATCCGGCCTAATATTATATTTCGACAAAATAATAAACTATGATTTTTGTTTATTTGTTTTATTGTTTGAAACACTTTATCAAAATACGTAATAACCTTGTTAATATTTTAAAATAAATGTCGAGCTCTTTATATAGTAAATATAATGCAATGATACGAGTAAATTATAATTCAATTTTGAAATATTGAATCAATACAATTATATAAAATACAAGTGAATTACTTGATCCGTCCATACATGTATATGTAGTATACAAAATATATTTTGGACACTTTCAAACCTACGACCTTCAGTAATTTTTTTAATTTATTTTCTTTATTTTTGATATATTACAGTATGATTTCCAGAATTTGTAGGTATAACATATTCTCATATTGATTTAAATGGTTGGATTAACACAAATATTTATTGTGTACACAGTACACACTACACGTATACACATAGGGATGATCGGGTGGGGGGTTCGGAGGGTTAACCCCCTTAAAACTTATCAAAGCCGCCCAAAATTAATTAGCTCCTTTTTTACTTAAAGGTTAAAGCCATCACAAATCACTGCGTCAATAATTTTTAGCCCCCCCCCCCCAAAAAAAAAAAAAAAAATTGAATCAAATCTTCGCCTATCTGTATACATATTATCAAAATATTATAAGTTCTTACCATAGAATTATATTTTATGATTATTTTTAAATAATATGTAATAATAATAATTGTTATTTAAATTCTAAATAATATATTATTCCAAACACAGTAGTTTGCAGAGTAAAACAATCCAATTAATTTATAATCAATAAGAATTTTATTACAATTAATGATCATGTTAAAAGATAAATATTAATATTTATTTAAACTTAAAAGAACGTATTCATCTATAAATTTGTAATTTGTTAAAATATGTTCGTAGAATTTAAAAATAAAGTTATTGTTATCTATACACAATATGAAAATATTATGTTACTTGGTGCAAATAATTTGTATTCAATTTTCTGATGTTTAGACAAAACGCAGTTACAAATATTTAATTTCAAAAACTTAAAATTTCGTTTTGCATTTTTAACGCAGCAATCGTCCGTTGAACGATTTCCAAGACATCCTGAAACAACCGGAATAACAAAATATAATAATTCTAAGAGAATAAAAGACACAGCAACCCGATTCTTTTATTAATTTACTAAATAATGTATGTTTTACATTTTAAAGCTCTTATAGACTATAGACATTTTAAATACAAACTCAAATGTATAGTATATATTATTTATAAGTGGATGAAAATATGTTTTACCTTTATGACTTTCCATTAAACACTCTTTTTTTTATTATGTCGTCAGTTTTGTTATTAAAAGTTATAAGAAAAAAAGTATCTGATTTTGAAATTGATTTAAAATATTAATTTCAAAATATACGCATAGTATTCAATTTTAATACTTATCTAATTTTAGATTTAGAACGAAGTGAGGATTGTACTTAATGGTTTTATAAAGTTATTTTATTGTGTGAAAAATTTTTTTTGGGTAGAAATAATGGTCCGATTACCACAAATATAGGGTATACATTTCATTTTACAAATTTCAAATTTTTCAAAACTTTCCTTGGGAGAAGAATAGTTAACAAAAAATGACGATAAATCAGCAAAATTACGATTAATGTTAATTTGATTTTAAATATTTAGTGTCCCACAAGGTAGTGACATCGCTTCTTTTCTTTATACTTTATTCACAGCAGACATCCCAACCTCAAACAATACCTTTTTGGGATCTACGCTGATAACACAGCCGTACTCTCTTCCAACCACGACCTCATTGAAGCAAATCTTCAACTGCAAAACCACCTAGACATCCTATCCCAATGGTTCAAGTCTTGGAAAATCAAAGTCAACGACTCCAAATCAGCATTTACACTCAGTTCGGAAGGTCCTCCCCCCTTAACGTTCAACAATGAAATCATTCCTCAGACTAATGAAGTAAAATACCTCGGTCTAGTCTTTGACAAAAGACTCATCTGGGGCCCTCACCTAAAAAGTAAACGGAAACAACTTAACACCTGCTTGCATATTATAAGACCACTCCTGAAATCAAGTATGAGCACCCCTAACTGTCTACTATTATATAAGAGCTAACTTCTTCCAATCTGGTCCTACGGTATCGTCCTCTGGGGTTCAGCCAAACCAGCCAATACCAGAACTATCCAAACTTTCCAAGCCATTTGCTTACGAATGACCGTGAATGAACTCTGGTATGTTACCAATGCCAGTCTCCACAACGAGCTGAAAATTGATACTGTTAAACAAACAGCTTCCAAATTTTATACTCGCGTTCACTTCAAAACAGCCGACCACCCCAACTGCCTCATTGCTCAACTTTATTCTAACCACTTACCTGAAAACCCACCAAGACGTCTCAAACGCAACTGGCCTAGAGATCTTCTCAATATTTAATCACGTACTTTAAGTAAACTATTTAAGCTCAGGTGCTTCTAATGTGAAGCTCCTTCATGTATTTTTCACTGTTCTTCTCATCGATACGCTATTAATTTTATTTATTGTACCCCCTAGTACAGATTGTAAATATTCATTCAAATAAACGAAAATATATATATATATATTTATTGATAACTAATTCTGTTTTAATCGTAGGAAGCTGAAATTTTTGTAGAGTAATCTCATAGGTAATTTATATACGTGGTAAAATTTTGGAACAGATTTTCAGTATAATATATTGTATATCTGACTGAGTTTCGCTCAGAATCGTATTTTCGAATGCAATATTATTGCATTCAATTATTAATTATAATAAATCACTAATTTCTCCGAGAACCGAAGAGACGAAGGAGGATACGTCCAAAATGGACCTTCTCACTTTTCAATTTATATAATATAATATAATTATTATGTATATAATATAGTACACCATAGTACAACAATAGCAATTATTTTATTTTATCTCACCGTTTACTATACTGCAGACTACATTCGTTATTTCTTGATTGGTTGATATATATTATGAACAATAAAGATAATTATAGCCAATACAGGTACGTACCTAGACTATTTCAGTAGACCCAAAACGATATATTTTTAGTATTAATATCTTTTTTTATATATCATATTTACAGAGAAAATCAGTATATAATATAATTACAAACAATCACTAGACGTATATGTTTTGTCTTTTTGTTCTATTTTAATGCAAATATTAAATATATAATTTGTGTAATTACTAATACCTAATATAAGTTATGAAAATACGACTATTACGATCACATATACATATATGTATATAAATCAAATTGACCTTCTCAATTCTAGATTGGAAGTAGCTTACCGGTTCAAGTACGGTCTACTGTTGTATACTTTGTGTTTATACAATAAACTAGGAGTTTTTTTTTATGCCAAATTTTATAACGAAACCAACTGTTTCGTATAACATAAACACACGCTTACAAATAATACTAAAAAATATAACTATAGGTAGCTTGTTTCTTTACGGATATTTTATTCGGTGAACTTTTTTATGCTCTAAATATAATCTCTGAATTGAAAAATTCCAATAGTACGTTATCTGCTTATCATTTTAACATTCTCCGAGTACATAAGTACTTACCGTTAGTCTTAGTTTCCGAAAGCCGAAATACCGATACATATAATATTTATTTAAACACTACATAAATTGAGTTAAGAGTATAAGATACACTGTATTGTGTACTAAATCGAAATATTATTTGAAAACGGAAAATTAAATCGCAACACCGTAAAGTGTTCAAACTCGACAGTGCTGTTTTCGTCGGATATAATTATATGATACACCTATGGTTTAATATGTTTAATGAGTGACTCTAACTATACTTGAAAGTACCCGCCCTTTTATAATAATTTTATACTACGTATCGGCATCCCGCAGGCCTACGGACGGTTTACATAATGTCATGTCACTGAGAGTATTTGTGAATTAAATATAATAGTTGTCCGAGCGTGAAACGGATATTTCCTTTTTGGCCCCTTTATAATCGTTCGGTTTTAATATTATACACCGTCCATTAAACCTGATTTCTATTACCGTGCACAGTGGATGTAAATTTATTTAATAATATTGTACATAATATTATGGAGAGCCAAATGTGCATATTATAATAATAATTAAAGTTCCGCTATAATACGAGTATATTTTTATTTCATTTATCACAATATAATATTCTTTGGGAGAAGAAAAACTAGCAAAAAATGGCAGAAAATCGACAAAATTCTCGGAAATCATAATTTTGACGAAATTGATTTTAGTTTTTCATGATAACAAATACAATTTTAAACCAAGAGATTTGTAAAAAAAAAATTAAGTATTATTATAGATATAGTCTACGTAATAAAACTTTGAAACGGATTGGTTAATTTCCTGAGTAAATATAGACCTTTGAAATTTATACAAAAATGTTTAATATTTCCTGCAATTTTGGGTTTAACGGTTTGAAAATTTTATAGAAGCCTTCTCATATATTACTTAATCTATTTACAAAATATTTTGAAATTCACAAGTCACAATTTTTTTTTAGCTTCTAAAGTTTGAATACTTTAGTAGAATTTAATATTATGATATTTTTTTTGGTTTTCAAAAGTTTAAAGACACTTTTTCGGGTAGAAATATAGGTCCAAATAGGGTATGAGTTTGGTTCAAAATTAAATTTACTTGGTACTTTATTTAATTCATTTTTCGAATTTCTCAAAATTTTTTCGTCGAGAGAAGAAAAACTATCGAAAAATTTATGGAAATCATAATTTTACGAAATTGATTTTAGATTTTCATAATGACTAATACAATTTTGAATCTTGGGGCTTGTAAATGTTTTTGAGTATTTTAGTTTAGTTACGAGGTAAAATTTTGGAACGTATTACCAGTATAAATTATGTATTATAGTATATATAGTATAAATATTATGTATTATATTGAGTTACGCTAAGAATCGTATTTTCTAATGAAATATTATTGCATAAAAATTTTAATTATAATAATAATCTCCGAGTTCCAAAGGGACAAAAGGACGTCCAAAATCGACCTTCCCACTTTTTTTATGAAATTTGAATAATAAACATTTGAGTATATTCAAGGCCGGATTAAGGACTTATTGGGCCTAGGGGTTAAAATTTCATAAACAAAGCATGCTTTATAATACCGCTCGCAAGAAAATACGTTTTTTTAACTATTTCACCAAAACTGGCAATGTTACAGGGTATAATTAACATTAATAAACATTGATAATATAAAATGAATATAACAGTAAAATGTGTCTTTTCAACTAAAGTACTTTTGTATGTACTTAGTTGTTTTTATCGATAAAAAAAATGTTATTTTAATAATATAGCTAAACTATAATTTAAAATCACAGAAAAATGTGTATCAGCCTAAAATTGTATAGGCTTCTAACAAATTTGTATTTGAGATGGCCCGAGGCTTCCGCTCCGTCTAAACTCTCCTTTAATCCGGCCATGAGTATATTGTTCTTGTTGCAATAATAGTTGTACGGTTCAAAAGTCAACAGTGTGCGTTTATAATAACACAACATATAATTACATACATAATATAAACACACGAAAATAAATAAATTAATGTTTAAAACTACTAAAAAGTATTTAGAATTTATTTTTAAGTTAAACGAGAAAAAATAATGGTTTTACAACAATTATGTGTAATAATCTATTCGGAAAGATAGAGTAGTGCATAGATAAATGTAGATTTTCGATATATTATTTATCTAGGTGGTATGTATTTTAGAAAAAAATAACCATAAACGAAATAAAATTGTAAAAATAATTAGCCAATTTTTAAACCTTATTATTTTGTGTATGATAACCTAAGTATTAAATACAATTTTTAAGTAGCAGTTAAAATTTTAATCTTGAACGAAATTGATTTTGGTTGCAATTTCATCGAGATTTTTTTTCTTTTTCAGAAAATAAATAGAAACAATTACAATTCGGAACCTTCTTTGTTATAAATTTATAAAAACTTACATTATACTGTGATTCAGACTTCTCAAATTTGTGTCAATTTGGCATAAATTCTTAGCAGTCTTTTTCAGAACGTTGCGTATGACACGATAATAAAATCGTATACTTAGAAGATATCTTGTACGGACCAAAGGGTATCCCTATCATCTAGAAAGAAGGCACGGAAATATCACATCAATATCTCCATTTCTAAAACGACATACTGAAGTGTCTTCATAGTTGAGACAATAGTGTCCAAAAATGAGCAAGAGGAATAAGAGATAAGAAGATGGAGGAATTTATACCGGATCAAAAAGAGGTGTCAGGCAGATCGTAGAAGCATCACTGTTGAATATAGATACTTCATACATGATATATTGTATATATTGTAGCGGTTACCCCTCTGGAGGCATTATAATAAATTGGACCCATTAGCGTGGTATTGTGGGAAGGGAACAAGTATGCAATTATTTATCTTTGAATAAACGTTGAAGTTAAATTTTAAAAGACAATTTTATGTTAAACACATTCATAAGTTTTAATTTAACTTCTTAAGAGATAATTTCCTGATAATCGGTTTCATTAATAATATATAATTATAGTTAGATACTTAATTTTATAAAATAAATAATATTTAGGCGCTTATAATATCTAATAGGCACTTATTGAATATTTTTATAAAACTACAATCAGATAGGTATTATATTATGTTTTTCAACAAAAGAATAAACGTATAGGTCCAATAATAGGTTTCTTTAGTTCGCCCTGTCTTAGAGTACGAATCTATTTATTAAGATCCTCAATTATCTATTGATTCCTTAGCGATTGAAATAGTCAACCAAAAATTTCTTTTTTTTCTGACCCCCCAGTTCTTAAGTTATTAAAATTACATATAAATTATTTTAGCTGATCAGAGTTCGTATCAGAGCTAATATTCATTTCCAAACTTTTATCTAACTCAATTATTAATTGTCTTACCATCCTTTTACAAATTTCCTCCTCAGTACACTAGAATTTCTTTTCCTTTCTTTACTCCTTATGCTTCTTGCAATTGATTATGCCACCTTAAATCGCCCATAATAACTCTCATTAACTTAGTCTTTTATACATTTCAATTATTTCATCATCCATTTATTATTATTATAATTCTTACTATTGATCTTAATTGTAAATGCCTAATCATCTATTTGTTCCTAGGCCTCGGCCTGTATTGTTTAAAATAAATAAGTAACATTATAATATATATGTATTAAATCATAACTACTGAAACTAATTCCGTATTAAATTTATATATTACTGATCACATGATACGGCACATAAATCAGTTTGATTGATGTGTATCTTACGTCCTTGATTTAAAATAATGCCGAAAACGGATATTATAATATTTTTATTCGTTTTATAAATATGATCGAACACGTAATAATATCTAACGTGCACGAGAAACCTGTAACAGAATATAATAATATCATATTTTTATTTAAATATTTATTTCAATATAGTTTCTATACGCTAAACAAAACTATATACTTTACAATCATATTATTATAACACTTTCACAATTATACTAATTTATTAATTTTAATTAAATAAAAACTAAATACTGGCGTGTACAACCTAACAGGTTATAATATAAATAATAGATATAATGCAAAACATATTATAATATTATTCGACTAGATTTAATATTTTATGTTTACTTTTTTGGCCTATTTATTCATATAAAACTGGGTTATAACGAGTAAAAAAGGTTTATATGAAACAGACAAATAATGATTACTGATAATATAAAATATGCGATACGTTGTATAATATAATATATCAAATAGTAAATTCAATTATAACTGTGAGGCCGAGACCTTTCGTAAGTCAATTTCCAGCGAGGCTTTCACTAGCCAATTCGACCCAGTAAGTTATTACCTATGATGTTGTACATTTTGAACTCTATATTTTAACGTTGGGCTAATAATATTAATAAAACTTTACGTTCCGATTCTTACTCTCAAAGTCTCGTGCATTGTATAATATTATATTGATTTTTCGATTTATACATTTTAAATTGAATAAAATGGTCTAAGGGATGTGGTTATTTTATGCGTATAACACCGACCGGAACTCGTTACCAGTATTCAGACCAGATAAGTTTTTTTTTTATCTAGACAAAGATAAAGTCATTAAAATTCATTTAGATAAAGATAAATATTTTTCTTTTTAGAATTTCTAAATAAAAAAAAACAGATAATTTTTTAATTGATATATAATGGATTTGTTGTTATTTTTGTTTATGAAAATATTAAGTTACCAATAAGTATTGCATTAAATGTGTTATTCTTTACTGAATAATGAATATTACTTTTTTTAGAATCATTGTCATACGTATATACTACTATCCATCATTATACAATATTCTTAATATTATTAGTGTTTAATGTTATAAATTCTGTTGGGAACATTTTGCCAGATGGATATTTTTATATTTAAACAAGTAAAATAGTTTTCAAAGTTATATAATAATAATATTTTTGTGCTGACTGTTGAATGTACCTATACACAGACTATTATACTTATAATATAGAATAGGCTATATAATTTTAATATATTAGCCCGTATTGATTACAACTAGGTCAAAAAAGGATTATAATAATACATTTTATTAAATTGATTAATTTCATGTAATTAATTATGTTATTAGTTTCTTTTTTTATGTCTACACATTTACCCATTATACTTTGTTTTTGTTTTGTATAAATCGACAACACGGAGAGAATTTTGCCTTCAGTCTAAGAAAACGAGGATTGAGGGGTGCAATTATTTGGGGTGATATTATTTTATATTATGGGAACTATATGGATGTTCTTTATGGATGATGTAATATTATACATAATATAATAAATTTAATTTTTCTGATTTTGGACTTGGTGGGTAGTGGTTGCTTCGATCATCACCCCTCTTCGCTGGTTCCGCCACTGCTATTTAAACTCCAAGATATACTTACATTTATGTTAAATATTAAAAAAAAATATTATACACATTTTTATTTTCAAACATAAAATAACTCAAAGATATTCCTATATTTAATTTTCTTATTGATGTTTTCATCATTTCATCAACTACCATTACTAGATGAATATTATTACCTATAAATAACTACCTATCAGTGAACATTGAGCGTCGTCTAATCATTTAGTCTTTCTTGACCTACAGTATTATCGAAGCCTCGAAAATACATTTTAAGTTAACACAATGTAGAAAAAGAACTCTCTCTCTTGAGATGTTTGATTGAGAGTGTACTTAGTATTTGTAACGATTTTAAAATTACTGGGTCAAAAATTGAATTGTAGTAAAAAGAATGTATCTATTATAGTAATTTATGATGAATTAAATGAGCAACTGTTACATACTACTTACAACTTTATTTCGTTAGAAAGTCGAAATTAGTATCAAAATTTTCTTTGTAATTTGCAATAATTTGCAAGTCCATTCACAAAATTTATAATTCGACTAAACCGGCTCGAGAAATTTTCAAATTTTTGAACTTGGCCCAATTTTTTTTTTTATAAATTTATGCTATAGAATATATGATATAGTCATCATTTTATGTATTGAATTTACAAATTAGATATAATAATATCTATATTATTTTTAACTATTATATAAATTGATTAATTGTTATTATTATCATAGCAATAACACTCTATACTCATAAAATTTAAAGTTAAATATAGGTAATGTAGTAGATCGAAAATAAAAAGAAGTAAATAAATAGCATCTAGTTGATGGGTACCATTTTATGTAGTAAATTGAAAATAAAAGTGTTTAAAAGGTTAAGGTGGTAAAGATATTGTGTCCGTGAAGTTGGCTTACCGACTTTGTCAGATCAAAATGAAAATCGCATCCAGAGTTAGCAAGTAGTTTGCAAGAAAAGTTCGTTTACAGAATTTACAAGTGTAAATATCTGCGAATATTGAGACTTAAGTAAAGGGTGGCAAAATTCACATAGCTCACCGACTTTGTCCAAAATGGTCGAAAGTAATTTCTATCGCTTCATCTCGATTTGCAAGAATTTGCAAGTTAATCCCCCTCCCGTACACCCTTTACAAAAAAATAACTGGCCCACCAACTTTGTAAATATTGTAATACTGTACACGGGCAACTCTAATGAACAATAACGATCCACACAATCATGTATACCTACATTATTTTTCATGTGTATAATATTATTCCCTATGAATTGAATTTTATAGTTATAATTATTATAAGATAACTATGATAGAGAAGAAAATGATATCATTTATAATAGTGTATATGTTATGCAAATTGATTATTATTTAACACAATTATTTACTTGTATGCTTGTTACTCATATGTCGTTATGTATATGTATTGTTATTAGTTAGAGTTGCTAAAATAAATTAATACGTATTTAAGGATCAAGCTACAAGCTTATTATTTTATATATTAAATAATATAATATTATGAACATCATTTTGAATATAATATTAATTTATTAACAGTAAAATATTTTATATTTTATGCAGGTAAAAGTCCCCAAGACGTCATTTTGTTTGAAAAATTATTCTTAATAATAGTAGAGTTGTAACGTATCTTGTTCTTGTTTTTTTTTATTATCTATCGTGTAGTATTCTAAAAATATAATATACCTATTAAGTATTACCTATATATATATTCGTGAGTATGTGTATTATAATTTAGGCACTCTATATATTATAATTTTAAATAAATATAGTATATTGAATACCTTTTTTAAAATAAGTTTATTTTAAACTCAACACTAAATTGATATTTATTTTTAAAAATTATAACTAATAAAGTAATAACTAATTGTTATTTAACTTTACACTTTTTGTATATCAGTAAATGCGGGTTATTGTTTAATATTCGTAATTTTTTTAAAATATGTATTTTTGGCTGCTGATCATTATGGGGCTCCCATCGTCCTATCTTTATTTTAGCGTATGTTACGTCATGGTGCTTAATGTATTAATGATACTAAAATATATCCGTATAACAATATATTTAAATTTAAAATCTATGTTTTCAATCATATTTAAAATACATCTGTTTAATTTTATATAATATTAATATTAATATTAACGTTGGTAAAATACTAAAATATGACGTATATAAAATACAAAGTATTTTACTGCTTACAAAATAATACAGTATTCAAAATGTGTAATCATATAATAATGACTAAAATAACATTTAATTTAAAAGGAATAAGATCATATAAGTGAAAAATTAAATTATTATATGGCTCGTTGTTCATTAGTTCATTACAGTTGCGTGCATAATATTACGATATATTTACATACCCACTGTGCAATTAAAGTTTTGAAACATCTTACAGTCGATTGACTAGGATTTTATTTGTAAAGGGTGTACGGGAGGGACGATTTATTTGCAAATTCTGAAATGCAACTTGCAAATTCTTGTAAATCGAGACGAATCGATGACATAATTTTCGATCGTTTTGGGCAAGGTTGGTGGGCTACGTGATTTTGGCAATCTTTTTTAATATCCGTTGATATTTGCAAATTATGTAAACGTATTTGCAAACTATTACAAATTACATTGAAAATTTTGAAACCAATTTCGACTTTCTAGTCGGTTACATGAAATTATCTCACTTAAGTAATTTCTATGATTCTAGGAAAAAATATTTACTTGCAAAATATTGGTACAATTTTGTGATTGATATAATGTCATGGGTGGGCCAAGTTCATGAGCGTCAATTTTATAGTTGATTCTAAATTTAAATGTTTTTAGTTTGAACAAATTCCTCTAAAGAGCTCTTATTTCAAACAACCCACTCTGATATTTGATTATAATTATAATATTATTTATGTCATAACAATTATTATTTTAGATTTCGATTGTTCTTGTAATGATTTTACGATAATATGGTTTATTTGTTCGTTCGTTAATAAGTATATTATTTTTAATATTATAGATATCAACTCGTCTCTCATATAGTATAACAAATGATCGAAACGTTATACATTCTCTAAGCACTCCAAAACAGTGGCATACAACTCACGCGTAAGAAATTTATGTTTTTGTTTATCGAACATAATATTATAGCGCATTGCAAAATTGTCAACAAAAGATTTGTGCTCAAGTTTTATGATTCTAAGTGCAAGCATGTGGAAGCTACCTGGTAATTTATTTCCCGAAAAACAAACAACTTCAATGTGCTAGTAAATGTCTTATGAAAAATAGTACTATGTCACATATATGTTCTTTTACAATCATATAATATTTAAAAAAAAATAGAAATCGTCTCATAAAAAATTTAAGAAATAACTTTTTATGTTTTAAGTTATGTGAAATTTGAAGATACTATTTTAAACTTTAAAGGTTATCTTATTTGTAGAAAAAATTTGAAGTGTCCACCTCCTGATTTATAAAATTGTATTTTTATTTACTTTTTATTTATGCCTTTATATAATTTAATATGTATTTAACCCGTCTTTGGCGACGTTAAATTTTTTAAACCATTGTTGACGTATGGGAGTTTAATTCATATATAAAAAATGTAGTATTTTTGATAAAAATAAATATTACTAAATTTGTGATAAAACTAATTTAAAAAATTGTAAATAAATTAACTTTTAAGCATTTGGACTAACTCGAAGTTTTTAAAAATTTTAAAAATGACCAGACTACTACAAATTTTTCATGTTTTGTTCTGCTTCTTCTCTATTTGCACAGTCAACTTAGGATTTCGATATCATTGTTGTTTTGTTTATAACTCATAATATTTTTTTGTATTTATTTTGATTTTCTACTATCAATATGAAGTATATACAGTATACGTAGGTAAATGATAATGCTGTAAAAATCATATGATTCTCAAACCAGTAGTTCCAAAAATAGCAATATTGTGAAATACTTATAGCCTCAACAATGACGGGTTAAGTATAAATACAATTTAATGATAATAAATTAAATTATATACCTACTATAAATAAATCGATAATATTTATTTTGAAGGCCGATATATCAATATTTCATACAATAGGTATATACTATATAATTGAATGTGGATCAAATCCTATGAAATCTGTAAAATATACAATATGATACCTATATATAGTATATAGAAATTAGCAGATCGTAAAACACACGTGGAAGGAGATTTCTTTTTTTTCAGCAATTGCTGATAGTATTCTATACCTATATACACATTCTTTATTACGTTAAAGAAATTTTAAATTTTCTTCGATCATTATTTAAACGTTTAAACCATTAAATTTGCAAAATATCTTTTCGCTCTATCCTTATTCTTCGTTTAGCTAAATAATACGTATTAATATAATGATTGTTTCCGTGGTGATGGTGTACCACAATTAGTTATTATATAACTCATTGTTTAATTAAATTCTGTGTGAGTAATTATTGTTTGAAAAACAGAATTGTTTTTCCATTATAGTTTTAGATTTTATCACAAACCAAATTAAAATATATATTTATATAAGTATATAATTTTTAATTATAATTTTTACGTTTTCTTTTCATTTATGGTTTATATTTTAAACATTTTACGAATGGAAGTAATAAAATTTTACGCGAGTTACGTTTGTTTATAATACCGTATTGAACTCAATATAGTGATATTTAACATAATAAATATATATATTTAATATGATTGGGGGAGGAATATAATCCTCTTAAGGTATTGGAATATGACCGACGAAGTAGTTTGTACCTGTGTCGATAATACTCATCTGATTTTCTACAGATTATATCAGAAAATTCGACTTTAAACAAAAGCCAAAACTAAATAATATTCAGTATATTATAATATTATTACAACCATAATTGTGGACTTTGAAATTTTGAAGTTTGTTAATATTCGAGTTGATTACGTTAATTAATTTTTGCATTTTAACGAAAACCGACGATAAAATAGAAAACCGCGAAATTGTTTCGTCTGGCCGAATAAAATGTATAACTTAATTACGTTATTAATCATGTTATAATACATATTAAAACTATTGAAACGATGTTTAATTTTTGTGCCAAGGTAGAAATATCTTTTTCCGCAATAAATAGTGTATGCATACAATAACAGTAATAATGTTTAAAAATAACAAAGACAGGACGACGTGATAGAAGAGGGTATCCATCCAGTGATACTACTTCAAATTCGAGAGATTAATTTAATTGACTATACGCTAAGTAGATATCTGGGTCATTTACGCTCAAGTCAACGAGGTTGATTATCAGGGAGAGCGAAGGACGAAAGATTAGAAATAAGTGGATTAGGATGATTCTGAGTGTGATTAATGAATTAGTTTTAAGTTTGTAACAGTAAGAGGCTTATAAAAAGGAATTTTTGGAATTTTTAGGTCTGAATGAAAAGTATCATTGCTAATGTACCAAGGGTTGTTGGTAATCAGACAGTTACATATTTATTAGGTATTGGAATAACTGATGTTTGATGTTTTCGCCGGTTATTCTACATACAAATTAAATTCCACTAGGTAATATATCGAAAACTGATTTTTAGGATGCCAATGTGTAAACTCCTCCAATATTTATTAAATACGTTAATAATTATTACACATTGTAAAAAAACCTATTATGTAAATAGCATATTCCCCGTACTGTAATAATATAATATTATTATAAAACAAATTAAAAATGGTCGACTATTAATTAAAAAATGCTTTGTAAAATATTGAACTCAATAATATTACCGACGATTATGCTTGTTTAATTAATAATATAACATACAATACTACTATGGCTGATAGAGTTACCACAGATGCGGTCATCAAAATTAATAAATTACATGTTCGTAACAGCGGTTATTAACTCGATCCATTTGTTTTAATCTCATAACTTATTTTGTTTCATATTTTAGTAACATAATTATTCTGCCAATAATTATTTATAATGCGAATTTAGAATCCATCATCCTAAACTATTATTATTTAGTGAAAAAGCAATTGTTACTCAGTATATTTGTTATTAAATATGTACCATATTCCTAGCTCTTAGGTAAAAAATAATAACATTCAAAAACGTTTGCTGAGATGGTTTAGTAGACTCACAAGCAATTACTTTTTTATTTTTATTTTTTTTTTTATTAAATTTTAATTTTAGTTACTATTATTATGATTGAAATATTTTGATACGTATAAATAGGTATATATAAATCATACTTAATTAAGAAAATACTAATAAAAAAGATAGAATTTTAAAATGTATATTATATTTAATCCGTTTAGGCAAATATATTATAACAAAAAAAATTTTATTTGATAAAACGCGATTTTCAATTCCATAAATCAAACTCCTGATATTATTATATAGATCGCATCTAATTTATTTAATTAACAAAATAACGAGAATAATTTTTTCTTAATTTTTATAATTAAGCTTTATAATTTCCGATAATAATATTAATAATTATAAATAGGAAAAAATAATAGTTAATAATAATAGTTTATTCTAGCCTCTGTGTAAAATTTGATTTCTGATATAGGTACTCAAAAAGCTCAGGTTAACTAATACATTTTAAAATATACTTCTATATTTTATTTACAGTGGCATGTTTAGATTTCTTTCATTTATAGGTACTTCTCAATATTCTACCTTTACTTTTTTAATTGTGAAAAAAATGTTTTTTCGATTTTGTCAAAGTCAATAAAAATCGAATTCTATGAATAAACTGAATGAATAACTATATAAACAAATGTTATAAAAAAAGGGTGCGATTACCTAAATCAATTTTGCACTACTCTAAAAACAAACTATTTAATTTATTATAACAATTAACAATAATAAATAACATAAGGCAATCGGTAAATAGTTTTTGGTACTATGAGGCACATAGCCAAGATTTTATTTCGGGAGGGTTCAAATAAAAATTATTTCCACAGATTTCATTAATTTACGTTAAAACTCTCTACGAGACTGAGTATCAAATATCGTAGTAAATTGTTGGCGTTCATTTTCTCGAGAAAATATGTTATTTTAATTTACACTGACAATGCGATTTATTTATTGATCACTGCGGATCACCAATCACGATTTATTTATTTACACAATTTTATACTATTATTATTATATTTTGCTCGTTAAAATACTATAAAAGAAAAATATTATTTTATATTCTATTGTTTGATGTACGTCTTCGTATAATACCATATTTGCATGATAAAAAAAACCAATACAGTTTCAGCTTTCAGTATTTTTTTACCTCTATTAGTTTAACTCAATTTCTACGCGATTCCCAAAAAGTCTGAAAATTACATCATTATAGTCGCATTATTTGCGTCCCATATCGATGTTTGTCAATAAAATAGTACCTTATATCTGCAACAGATATAATATATCTATCTTATATAATCTTATTTAGATATAATCTATCTTATATCTAACAGACTAGGTACCTACTTATATACTGAGTGTAGACGATTCGGGAGCCAAGTTGTTACGAAGTTCAGTTTAACTGCATTAAAAAATGTAAGTCGATAAACACAAAAATGTCCTTATTGACGTTCAAACGAATTTCGGACAAAAGTGTAATTTTATTACATTTTAATATATACGAATTATACTATAAAATTTAAGTTAAAATTGTTATAATTATTTACTTTTCAACACAGCTAAGTATATAAGTAAATTTACTTTTGTATCTCTTACTACACTTACGTTTTATTTTTTATTTATAAACTATATTGTACTGTAAACAATAGGGCTCGCTCTTTTTTGTTCTAATGCGATATAATGATAATCGCAAAACTTTTGTTATTGTTGTCTTTGTATATTTTTCGGATGATTTCACAACTAAATAGTTGCAAAAATAATTTCATAAAATAAAAAAAATGGTATTAAATACATTTTATATTATTATCATGCATTGATCATTATTATCATAATCATTTTCAAATTATGAATTATCGAAAAATAAATTTGAAAAAAAAAATGTTCGAACAAAAGTTGAGTAACTAGTTTTGTAACGAGAAAAAATTAGTATTTTATGTAATATTTATTTTTGTATTTGCAAGTGTAATTTAAAATTATAATTTAATAATACCGTAATTAAATGAAATATTCAGGAGGAACCAAAATTAATAGAACATTATTTTTATGCGTCTAATTTTTTTATGGTTAATCTCGTTAGTAAGTTATTAGCTAAACGTATAACTATTAAACCAATTAAGTTTTACATGTGTTAAAAAATAAAAATTGACCGTTTTCTGACTTTATAACGGAATAAATAAAAAAAAATTATTTTATAATTGTTGTCGAATTCTTAATATATTAATATATTTTAATTGCTGACATATTATTATTTGTAAAGTCTATAATTCTTAGAGCCTGTGCAGTATACACTAAATACTCAGGTTTAAATCGGTTTATGGAGGTTAACCTATAATAAGTAAGCAAGCAGAGGCGTAGGAACTATTTTTCTTGGGGAGGGGGCAAAAATTATTGAAAATCATGATATATAGTATATTAAAATAAAATAAAAATACTTATTGATTTTTGTAAAATAGGTTTAACTACTATTTTGTAGATTAAACTAATAGTCTTATTTACCTAATTTAATTTTGAATATAAAATCAAAAACAATTTTAATGTTTTACATTTTTTAATCTTATTTGTTATATAACTTTCAAAATTCATTTTATTACATATTATATTATATAAACATTAAAAATAATAAAAATGTAATTTAAATATAAACTATTACTCTAAAATGTTTAAGTTATAAGTATTAATTGTATAACTATGATGATAAATTTTCAGGGGGGCAAAATTATAATTTGCTCCCCGATATATTTATCGGGGGGGGGGTCGAATGCCCCTCTGCCCCCTCCCCTCCCCCAGCTACGGCGCCACTGTGAGCAAGCATAATTATTATGATATTTAGGATAAAAATTACTATGTTTCAATATATTAACTATAAAATATAATATAGTATTTTGAATTTTCATGAAGTTCAGGCAGTATAATGGACGTTTGTCTAACTCGTGAAACCGATATTATATATCCTATATACGTCATACTATACGTCATATACGTTGAAATTTTAGGAATATTTAGGATTACCTTCCAAAATGTCGATGTACCTGTATTATATCTTAAATCGCATAATATATATTTATATTAATAATTAGGGTAGAGAACTTATTGCAATTACATATTTGTTTTATACAATCATAAAAAAAAACAAAGAAAAAAATAAAGTTTTTTATTTAATGTTTGTCTAATATTTTAGATAAGTTATATTTAATCATGTTAATAACTATTAGTGAAATAAATTATATTATTATATGTTTTATATTATTATATTATGATATTTTGTTGTCGTTCAGACTGTATAGGTACATACTATTATTATAATAGTTTGTTTACATTAATATAGATAATTATTATATTATAATTTTAGGTAAAATATTGTTTATTTGCATTACTTATTTTATTATTATAGTAATTAGGTTTTTTTTATAACAAAAAAAAAAATGCATTTAATTAAAGTACAATTAATAATGTACATAATAGAAGACTAAATAAATGAATATAAAAAATGAAAACTATTTTTAACTAACAGAGTATATTCTCAAGTATGGTGTGAGACAGTGCCGTTGCAAGGGCGGAGCAAGTGGGGCACTTGCTTCGGGTCCCGCACTTTTAGGGCCCCTTGGCTAACTACGAAATATTATGCTGTATTCTTAAAAAAATAATATTGAAAAATCTCATGTAAAATCGTAAATCAAAAGTATATAATTGTACTATTAGTTATTATTACTATTATTATTGTATTATTGTATTTAAATTATTGTATAATATTATTGTTAAAATAAAAACCAAAAAATACCTAGTAATTAAGTTATAAATAAATCGAACTATTAAATATCTACCACGATAACGAAAACTGATTTTTGCAGAATTTTTTCTCTCGAAAAAAACCGTTTGAGAAACTCGAAAAATAAATTAAATAAAGTACCTACCAATTAGATGCAATTTTCTATCGAAAGCATACTCTTTTTGTGATGGACCCATTATTTTTACCCAAAAAAGAGTCTTCAGACATAAAAAAAAAAATAATAATTATAAAACCAATACATTCTTTACTTCACACAGAATCTAAAAGATAGACTCAAATAAATGAGGTAACCATTTTTTTAAATTTTTTAATTTTCAAACCAAAAAAAAGTGAAATTATTGACTATTGATAGAATATAACAAGATAGTTTAACGTAGTTATTATTGTTATATATTTTAAATAATATAATTTATATACCATAATATATACAGGGATGGATCCAGGGGGGGGACCGAAGGGCCGTGGTCCCCTCCAGAAATTCTGTGTAGAATATTAAATTTAGTGTCTACACTGTACACGCGTTAAAAATGCACATTGTACAAATGCTTCAATTATGATATTTCCAAGACTTATTAATAACAGTGATCATCGTAATATTTAGAATAGATAGGAGCAGCTACTATTTCACAAATAATTGAATCAAATTTGACTAAGATTAAAACTAAATCTAAAACTAATGTTTATTCTGTTTCTATTAGATATTAAGGATAAGACAATAGTTCTGTATATTAAACACATTATTCGGAATAAATGTAATTATTTCATTTTTCCGTTTACTATAGTCATTCATCACTTTCGGTGTATTGAGTTTAAAAATTGAATTTTAATTTGTGTTATACTTTCATGTATTATTATTATGGCTCAAAAAAGTTTAAAACGTTACACTCCTATTTTACACAGGTAAGGCGTAATGTATTTTCAACTTTTTTTATTACCTTATAAATTTTGCATGTTCTTTATAATAGTCTACCGTCCAGTACACTTAATAGTAGATTTACATTTTTCCAATAATTTACTAATTAAAAATATAAACAAAAGGTTCTATTTGATATATGTATGAAATGATAAGCATTATTTATTATGAAGTATTTGCTTAATTATACTATATTTATAAATATTTATAAATGTGTTATTTGGCAAATTATGAATAGGTACAATATTTTTATAGATCACTTGGTCATTTTTTCAGCACCTATAGAGATATTGATATTTTGATCAAATGAAAAGTATTAAAAAATACTAACAACTTAGTTAATTCTACACACTTGTTTCTATAATTATTAGTGTTATAAAATTATAAGAATTATATACATTTATTCTTCGTGGCTTATTATTATTATCGTTACTAAATAAAAGACATTAACATAGTATTTTTTTTCAAACCTATATGAATTATGAAAGTATATATATAATATTTATAAATATACTTTTATATAATCTAACCTAACCTTATAATATATAATTTATCGTAGTTTAAACAATTGGCCCTCCCCAAACCTTAACTCTGAATCCGTGCCTATATATATATATATATATATATTCATATTCATATTTTTTTGTACATTATGATTTTAACATTATTATTTTAAGACCGGGATTCAAAAACATTGCAAAATACATATGATAAATTATTGAAAATTACACAATCCTATTTATTTGATTTATTATTTATTTAAGTTCAAAAATAAATTAACTATTTTTATATTTGCTATAATATAAGTAATATGTTTATTTGAATAAAAATGAAATGATCATACTATTTTAGACTCTGAGCTAATAGAAAAATGTATTAGTTTTACAATGAATTGTTTTTTCTTTAAACTGAAAATTTGATATATGTTTAATGACAAACTCTTGATCATGTAAAAATATCGAAAATCGTAACTCTACTTTTTTTTATACGCCTTTAAGCTTTAACATTTTACATTGATGTTTAATTTTTATATGTTTAAAAGCATGAAGCCATTTTTTCAGGAAGTAATAATGATCAGATTACCACAAGTAGGGTATGCTTTTGAAAGTAAATTTTATCTACTTGATACTTTATTAAGTCATTTTTAGAATTTCTCAAAACTTTTTCTCTGGTATAAGAACTTATGTTTTTCTACTGAGAAACAACGAAATTTACGGAAACTAATTTTAACGAACTTAATTATAAATATTTTATAATAACTAAAAATGCAATTTTATATGTATAAGGACAGGGACTTGAAAAATTAATATATATAAAGAATAGGTACTTTACATATTGAGGTTGGGGCTTACTATAATGTAATTTGCCCCAGGTCCCGCAAAAGCTAACGCCGGCACTGGTGTGAGTAAAGGAAATAGAACGTTAAGGAAATAATGTTGGGATAAACTAGTTTAAGAAACTTTTATTATAAATTCATTTAGTGAAGATGAAGATATTGAGGAAAATGAAATTAATCAAAATATGAAAAATGTTGATTAAAACAACATTAAAAATATAGAAAAAGAAGAAATAACACTAAAACACATTTATAAAATTATATGGCACAGCATATTGCAACAAGAGAACAGTTGAAGGATACAAACAAAATAATTAAGGATGTAAAAGATGAAGTTCATAGTAAAATTAACATCCAAAATGAGAAGCAAGATGCAATGCATAAGTCATGGAAATAATCAGCACTAAACGAACAAGCAATGTAAAGAATTTGAAAATAGAATATAACAAGCTGAAGAAAAAAATGAAAATAAATGAAAATAATCCAATCATAGAGAGTAAACAATAAAGTAAATAATTTAGAGGAAGCAGTTAATAAAATCAATACAGAAAAATTAAATAATATAACCAATGAAGATTATGGAAGTATTGAACATATTATACCAAGTCAGAAAACACCACTCACATTATAAGTACAATAACGAAATTCAAAATGGGAAAACAAAACAACGAGTTTATGTTTACAAATAGTAAAGTAGATGGTCCGTTAAATTTCTTAGAAAATCTGAAAATAGAAGTGATAAACCAACGCTGAAAAAAGTTAAAGACATAATATGATCGGACCACGTTAGTAGGTCAGCTACCCATCTTCATAATGCCAATATATCTGAAGTTTTGATGCTGTAAATTTTGAATAAAAGGTTACAAATAGCTTTAAAATAGTTGCAAAATATTGGTGAAGGTTTGGTGAAGGACCGTGTTAGGGGGCCAGTCTCCCATCATCAAAGATCATCATATCAAAGATATTTTATTATATAATTTTACATTTATAATATTATATACACCAAAAATTGATATCTTTGATATTTTTGATAAAATAGTTATCAAACATCTATATCATGATTATATGATTATAAGTCTAGAATGCATGATGTTGCCCACGGTCAACAAAATAACTATTGTTTACTGCAGTAATACGAATCGACAAAATGTCACATTCTATATAAATTATAGTTAA
Source organism: Eriosoma lanigerum (assembly GCA_013282895.1). Lineage (NCBI taxonomy): Eukaryota > Metazoa > Arthropoda > Insecta > Hemiptera > Aphididae > Eriosoma > Eriosoma lanigerum. The sequence continues at coordinate 58,968,152 of CM023357.1, read as the reverse complement.
ATAACAGTGTAAGAACCATAAAATATTTTTCCTGAATAGTATAATATGAAAATGTCCGATTTTTTTTACTTCGAAAATGCATACCCAGATATACAAATTTGATAATGCCGATAACGCAGAAAAATATCGATAAACTTCAAATTAATCAATTTATTCAATTTTAATATTGTTATATACATTATTAAAAGAATAGATATTACCTAAGACAATAATATATGCAATAATAAATATCTTAAATGTAGTATTTAAGATATAAGATACTATTAAAAACATTGTTGCTCACAGGCAACGCTATGCATTGTAGGGTTAATAAATAATAACTAATAGTTTATTATTAAGGTATAAAAAAAGAGAGGAAACATATTTTTAAAAATTCTAATTTTATTGTTTTATGAGTTTTTGTATTCATGTAATGTTTATTTAAATATTAAAGGAAATCTCGTAATAAATTAACAAAAATCCTTAAATACTATTTTTTATGCTGATTTTAAATGAATACTTTAGGGTTTTTTTGCGCTATAAGTCTTCTACTTTAATAGTAAATTACTCATCCAAATATTGAAATTTATTACGGTTATTTCATATTTTAATAATATAAAACTATAATAAACGAATTTTGTTTGATATAAAAACGATATAATATTAGGTACAGTTGATCGAACTAACCTAACCTATTATTTTTGTTACATCGCCTGTTTTATTATTTTATAATAATTAACGATAAATCATATTTACTTATATGGATGTGATTGTAACTATGTTGAATATAATATATTATTATGATATCTCGTTGGTACCATTTTTCAATATTATTACTCTGTTGATGTGGGTGGACTTGACATTTAAATATACTTTTTAAGTCAAATAATTTTTTTCCGGAACATTGCTGCTACGGTTTGTTATCACAAAATTGATAGACTAATATAAAATATTGGTCTTGTGTATGAATGTTATTGTTATTGCTATAATTATTTTGCTTTTATCATATTTGTTCGTTTTGATCTGTTCCTAGGTATATTTTAAAAATCACTATATTATACTAGTTATATATAATGATCAGCGTTATTATGTTGATTTTAATCCTCATTTCATAGCCAATCATCTCATGCATGTTAAAACAACGACATTAAAATGAGCAGTATTTATAATAATAATACATATACTTTAGGCATGTGATTAAATTTATACTTATTTATACCTATAGAGGTTGTATACTCGTATTATTAATGTACAATCGAATGTTAGAGCTAACTTATGAGTTATGACGTCAACTATAAGTACCTACTATGATACGGCAGAAACTTTATATTATACGACGCGGAAAACAACGATTATAAATCAATTATGTTGTGCAACAGACAATTCTACTGATGTATTCTACAACACAATAATATGTGGATCTTTCGTTAATAGCCAGATTTAAAATAAGAATGAAATTGCTGAATGGACGTTAGTAAACACTATAGTAGGTACCTAAAGTTTATAAAACCATAATAATTCAAAACAGGTACCTATTGTTTGAAATTTTAATTATGATTTCATATCATATAAATCGTATCGAATTTGAATTATTTTAACTATTAAAGGTTTATTATATTCTATCAATATTGAAAGTGATTTATTTATTCTCGTGTCATAACAATATTTGTCTCGAACCTCAACGAAACTTGAAGTAAAAACTAGTCTTACAATAAAATTATTGTTCATTAAATAAAACGTAAATCATTTATTAAAACTGGAATTCTAAATTTAAATTAATGGCGCTTAAAAAAAGTTTGACATATTATGTTATTAGTCATAAAAACAAAAACGTATTTATTATTAATTTTTTATAGATTCAAATATTGTAAAAAATGTACAATTATATTTAAAATACTTGAGTTTTTAATAATTGTATATTAATAGGTGTTATATGGGTAAATATGATATATTGTATCAAACCCAATGTTCTTTAGTACAGCGAAAATATAATAATCAATTGATATTATATATTATAATTATACACTTTTTAAATAATGTTTTAATTTAAATTAAGTTTAAACTACACACATAAACGTGGTTGAATTTTTAATAATTATATAACAATGTGTTTATTGTTTTATAAAATACAATTACTCGCAAATAATAAACTATTCGAAGTCATTTATAAATGCCGTTGCGATGAATATAAGACGTACATGGGTGCTTATGCCATCGAGCGAATCGTATATAGTTGACATTTTATTAAGAAATTCCTTTAGGAAACGTTTTAATGGGAAACAATCGTTTCAGAATATTTCTCAATCATATTACGTTTCCTAGTAAACATCGGTTAAATTACTTTGATCTAATAATATTGCGAAATAATCATGCCTATTAAAAAATAAATATGCATTTTTTAAAATCGAGAGATTATTTAAATTTAAATTTCTATTGTTGCGACTTCTCAGAACATTTCCGACAACGTATAGCAAGTATAATGGACCTATTTATACGTTTGAAAAGAGGAACAATGTTTTACGTTGAGTAATAAAACATTGAAAACAAAAACCGAACGTTATGATATAACATAGTAATATTAAAGTAAAACTATAATAATAATAATAATAATAATAATATAAGCACACAACATTGTTTTATTAAGTACTCTTAAAATTAAATTCCGTGTAGAAAATTGTTTAAGGTTCATATAATATGGTAAACAAGAGTAAAGGTCCAATGGACAAAGCGACTAATCCCAAAAATAAACAACTGGACAAACAGAAAACAATGCGAAGTCAACTATCGTGTGACCCAGGGGTTCACAGGGAATGGATACTTTTTGGCGTACCTATACGAAAATTACAATTGCCGTAATGCTGTTTAGGTTAGGTTAGGTCTGGTTCTGTGGAGACAAGTTCGATGATTATGTATTACACACTTTATTTGTTTGCGATGGTTTTAAACAAAGTCGCAGAACACTAAGACATACAACAGTCCCGAAGTTTACTATCCGAAGATATAAAAAACAAATAATAAACGTGGCGACTTGTGGAGAATTGATGAAATGAAGGAACTCAGTATCACCCCCAGCTGTCGATACCCATGTAAAAAATAAGGTTATATTAGATTAGGTTAGGTTAGGTTATTATCCGTATAACAACATTGGGTGCAAACGAGTCATGTCCACAGATTAAATTCAACATACACGAATTATTGTGTCTTGTCAATTCAACTATATTTTAAGTATCTAAAATAACTTTTATGATTTTACTTTTTAGTTTTTTTTTTTTAAATTTATAAGGAAACTTTGTATAAAATGTGTGTTTGAGACCATGCAAATCAATATACACTGAACTGCATAAAACTTTAAATATATAATATTATAAACGATATTACAATATAATTAGAAGAGATAACTTTTATTCTCGAGACGGGAAACAATTCGTTAACTGCGATGTAATTATATAGGTTTTATTAAATTTCAAAACGCATATCTCAAAATATCACACAATAAACTCTAAAGACATTGAACATTGCGAAGCGGTTTTACATTTTCTACGTGTCGGTATAATGTTGGTCGTAACCGCTAACCATTAAAACAACACAGCATGGTGCGTTAACGCGGGTTGTAAGGCGGTCACGGCTAAAATTCTATTGTTGTGCTCACGTTGTAAAGCGCATTAGGCGCGTGACCTAGGACAAAAGGGTAATGGGGAGAGTAGAATTAAGTATGTGTAAGGTGTTAGATTCTCGGAGGGTGATCGTCCCACTTGTAGCCTGTAGACGAAATAATTACAAAACGTGTTTATTTTTATTAAATTACCATCAGTTTTCATTAAACATAATGATCCCCGGACAAATATTATAGGTATATGTTATCAATTCACAGTTAAAAAAATATAAAATTAATAATTTCGTATTTTAATTACGTTTCTTGTTTACTACTACTATTCAAACGCGTACAAATTTAACAATTTTCATATCATAACACGGTATGTGGTATACCATAATAATATCATTAATATAATGATCCGAACGTCGACCGTCGCGTTAAACAATGACTTAAAAATTAAAATTAATGTATTTCCAGTCTTTGACTTTCAAATCATTGTTATCAAAGTACAAGAAACAATAGGTTAGTTCCGACTGTTTTTTACGATTTTTTTTTTTATCAGGAAAACTGGAGGATTTTAATATTTCGCATTCCAGTCATGTTTGGCGAAAAGAAAAACAATATTTTGTCATTCGTTCGGTCTATGAAATTAAAACCGATTATCGACAATGTCCGCGAACGCGTTCGATTGTCCTTCATACGGGTTGGGCGGAAGGATGTACGCTCGATACTTTTAATCACACACACACGACACACATTATATATATATATAATATTATATATTGTACGTTCGAAATAGATGAAGAATAATAAAAATGGCGGCTAGAGACACAAAAAATAAAAAACTTTTTTAGAAAATTATCTCATCCTACTTACTTTTTTTGCTCGTTCTCGTCGTCCCGGGTATGCCATTAACTCGCGGAAATGCGAACGTCTTTGTCCCGAAATTCTCTTTATGTGTAATTTATTATACGTATGTGTTTCCGTCTTCTATATTCGTGTCGTATTTCGGTACTTATCGTTCAGTGATACGATTCGTTTTCAGTAAGTTTATTTAACCACGCCGGTTAGGTTAGGCATGGGTGGTTTCGCGCGTTTATTATCAAGAAGACATTTTATCCACTTTTATTGTCTCAATTCTAAAAGTGCACCGAATCGATTAGATTAGGTCTGATGTAGTTTATTTTTAACTAATATAAGAGTAATATTTTACAAATTGTCTATATTACGTAACGAGCCTCAATAGACGAATGTAAATAAGTGACATTTTGACAGGTTTTTCAGGAACAGAAAAAAACGTTATAAAAATTTAATATTTTATGAATGTGAATGATTTTTTTTAAGCTTTGTGTAATTTGATCTGAAATAAGTTAAAATTAAACAATGTAGTTTAATTATAATATTGAAATATTTATAAGCGCCATAAACGCCCATCGTCCGGATTGTAATATTTTGGAAAATGAATTATCTAATTGAATAACGTAAAGGCTCGTGTAGCCGGGAATTCGAGTTCGAATTAGAGGCCTCAGGGATATTTTAATATTTTATTTCATTCTTTTAAAGTCTGAGCGAAGCAAATAAGAATGTAGGTATTGGTTTTACAAAAATGTTTTTTTTTATGTCTGAAAACATTTTTTCTGGTAGAATTAATGGTCTGCTTAACACGAGTAAGGTTTATTTTCGGTAGACAATGTTATATACTTAGTACTTTATTTAGCTCATTATTTGAATTTCGCAAAAGTTTTCTCTTGGGATATGAAAAACTATCAAAAAATGACAGAAAATTAGCAAAATTATGCTTGCCGTGAATTTCATTTTAAATATTATGTAAAAACTAATACATTTTTGAACGTAAAGATTTGAAATATTTCAAGTCTACATAGGTACATGGTAAAATTTTGAAATGGATTTTCAGTATTATATTCATATAATATTGTAAATCCGACCGAGTTTCGCTTAGAATCATTTTTTCGAATGTAATATCAATGCATTCAAACTTTAATTATAATAAACCAATAATTTCTCAACAGAGGACTGAAGGGACGAAAGAGGAACTCTCGGAATCGACTTCTCCGCTTTATTTTCTCCGAAATTATATTTATCCGAATGATTTTACACAACAAATCTGAGTTAATTTTCGATATTCGGAGCGAAGCGACGATTGCCAAACACGCAAAGTACTTACCTACCTGAATAAACGGCATCATCAATTGTTAAAAAAAAAGGGGGCGAATTTAAATAAGCCAATCAGGTGACTGTAATCGTATATTCGGCTAATCGGAGAGCTATCATATTGATCAGTGGATTTTATTTCGTGTGCATTTCGAATGTTTATATGCGTCTGAGACTTATAATAAGTTTTTCGGAGTTATATAATCCATAAACCATAACATTATGGTTAGTACATTTAAAAAAAAGGAATTTTTAAACTTTCCAAAAAATATACTACCAACATTAGCTCATGGACTACGGTTAATTACTTTTGGATATTTACGCCTTCACAATATTACAGTTTGAATATTTAAATTCGAAATTCTTACAGTCCGTGGGATTATTTTCCAGAATTTCACATGCAGCCTGTTCTTCCACTATTACTTAAGTTTTTAAAGGACTGAAGTATTCAAAAGTATTGAGAATACTTTAAAAAAGTATTTATACTTTGTATTTAAATACATTTCGAAGAATGAATTTGAATACTTATTCAGAAGACAATAATTGTTCTATATAGTATTCAAATACGTATTTGAATTACAAAATAAAAGTATTTTTGACGTGTATGCTGTTAGAAGAGAACATTAAAGTTTTGGTTTTTTTGTTATTTTATAATAAATTGTAAATCGTAAATATCTAATTTTAAAATAAAAGTATTTAAAAAACAACGCTAATGCATAGATTATATACTTTCTGATAAATTTTATAATAGGTAAATTTGCCCTAATACTGATTTTAAATAATCTGCAGTAACAATGTTATGATATGTATATTTGCGTAATAACATAACATAATAACATAATAAACGTGAGTATAGTCAATAACGTCCTTTACTTAAAAATGTAGTTTAAAATTGGAATTACGAAACGCAATGGAAAAAAATTTAGATTCTAGATTTCTATGGTCGTAAAATTTATTTCCAAGTGCCAAGTAGCTCGTTGAAAAAAAATCTCTAGTGGCCAATAAAAATGAAAAAACTTATACTACAGAAACTTTTGTGGTCAATTTTAAAGCCCACACAGAAGCTAATTTATCAAATACCGATAAAATCCGGACGAATTTAAGTATATCATAATAGTATCATACATTGCTAGAGATAATAAATTGTGTGCTTTAATTGGCTGTATTACGTTTCGGATAACATTTCGAGATGCTCATAAACTGATGTTGAGTACTATAATACAGTAATACTGAGATAATAGTTAGGGCCCAAGGATTGGAAACTTAATGAAATAATGGTTTCGGTCCTAGTTCTGGTTTTTTTTCTAAAAATAAAAATAAAGATTTTTTATTCTGATTTTGGTTTGTAAGCATTTTTTTAAGGTTCTGTAACATATGGTTTTTAAATTATTTTAATAATTTATAATCAGCATTATTTACATGTACAATGAATTTGTTTCTCGTTAGATCTAGCCGAACTATTAATAATTCTAAATGAGAAAATTTACTTGTCACCGTAATATTTCCGAATCAATAGTCAACACAAGAATAAAAAAATATGGTAACAGATAAAAAAAACATTAATTTTTCAATTTTTGGCTTTCAATTTTAACAGATATTAACCCACAGGTTATTGTTTCAATTCTATTTCGGAGTTCCAGTTTTAGAACCGATATATTTGGGTTAAGTTCCGATCCTTGATTTCAAAACTTTGCCCCATTCTAAGAAAAACTGAAATTCCATTCCAGAATTCGTATAGTCTTATTATAAGACATTCGAAATATGACATCTTGGTATTATACATCAATACAATTAGAATTAAGTTTTCATATTGCAATTTGATCAGTTTGTTCATCTGCATTATATTAAAAAACAAAACAATAATAATTGTATTTTGCATATTTTCCGATTTTGATTTATAAGTACATACACACGTATTTATTTTATAAAAAATTATGTTCTCCGTGTTAAAACGGCAACTATTGGAAGAATACTGAACGAAAACGGTCGAAACTCGGCATATTATCGGAGAATAATGTACTGGTTGCGACATGCAGAAACACGTCGCCAAAGTGCGCGTATGTAATGAATATATCGGAGGTTGATTTTGAAATAGCCCTCGTACGTGGATACGATTGACGGATATAAACAAGTATTTGACGCGTATACAATAAATGCCAAGAAAATGAGTAATATTTCACATTGTAATTGTACACAGTACAATAAAATAATATGTCTGCGGAGAATCGTGTTTACATCGCGCGTATAGTGTATTAAAGAAATGGGAAAAAAAAAAAAAAACCAGAATTTTTTTTTTTCAATATAAAACTATAACGTAGATATTATTTTTTAAGCGCGTATTTTTTTTTTTTTTTTTTTTAATACGTTTTTTAAATTTTTTTTTTATAGCGCACTAACACTCCGACCGCAATTTTATCATCATCCCGATGACGTTGTCGCGCGTCCCGGCCGTCGCGGTTTTTTCTGTTGTCTCTGCCTATGGTGCGCGATGGCGCGTAACGGCCGAACGTTTATAATACTCCTCGTCGGCGTGTCGGTGGCGACGGTGGCGGCGGCGGCTGCGGCGGCCGATTTTCCCTGGGAGCGCAAACAGCGGCGGCGGCCGTAGTAGACGTCAGTATCGCGACCGGCCGGAGGGACGTCGTCACCTGGCACCGTTTTTCCGTTTCTCCGCCGAAAAACCCGCTCGGAAATAATACAATAAATTCGACGCGTATACGTCCAACAAGTGTCGCGCGACCCCGCACGCCGATCATGCGTTAACGTTATTTAACCCACGCGAGCGACGAGTACGCGTCAGGGAAAAATAACGACAAAAAAAAAAACAAATTACAACCGCTAAACCTTTCGCGCGGGATGCGCTTGTCGTGAGTACTCATATATTTTTTTTTTTCTTTTTCACGCCGTAAAATCGTGTACAATTAATTTGATATCCACTAATATAATATTGTAAAAACATGTAAAAATATCGAGAGAAACGATATATTATTTTGTAACGAGGCGAACGCGATAAAACTATAATGCGGCCCCACTCGGATTTAAAAAAAAAAAAAAAAAAAAAAAACGAGATTTTATCGATATTTTTAAATATTTCAACTTACGCGAGAAAAGTACATTTTATCAATCCGTCGGCAATATACATTTTGAAATTCAATTATACTTAGAGTAACCGCGGTTAGGTATTTCATAATTTTAGAAAATCAAATTAGATGGTTGTTTGTTTTTCTCGTTGTCAATGTTTGGTTACACTGCCAAAGAATATGTGGTTTATTTACGAATTAATTTTATTTTTTATTTTTTATTATTTAAATAATATTATGATACTGAGAATGGATGATGAATTAAAAGCACTCGTATTATCCAAAAACCATGGCATACATTGCGTAATATGATTATATTTTTATATCGATGTAATTATGTAATAACATTTGATAAAAATTGATCATATTACCTCAAGACGACGTCGGCTTATATTACGCATTATATTTTCATTTTTCGATAAATGGTATAAACGATACATATGCATACATAACCGCATGAAATCTGGTATTTACCAGAGTCGTTCCCGAGGGGTCCACGTTGGATAAAGTCTTTTGGACTTTTTAGAAAGCACGTATATCGAAAAAACCTTATTCGTCGTCGTCGCCAATCGTACACGCGGCGTTATAAAATAAGCACACTTTTATAGTGTATTGTCAACAAAAAGAACCAGCAAATATATTACGTTGCGATATTTGTATAACATATTAAAATTATTATTACGTATACAAAATGATTGTTTTGTCACAGTAAATTGATCTTTTTCTTCAGTCAAGTATAATATTAATTACCTACCGTTATTAACTTATCGAGGTTAAATTTGTTTTATTTATAATCACTGAGATAATTTAAAAATTTTTTCTTTTTTTTTCTTAAATATTAAGTCAAGATAAATATTATACTTTTATGGAAAATAAAATAGTAACAACAATATATTTTATATTTTAATAATTTAATTTTTTTTTTTTTTTAATAATATTGATTATAGATTATATAGATTTGGTCGATTATACATATTTTTAAATTAAATGTTATAAATAAAAATTAATTCATTTAACTCTTACATTTAAATATTTAGCTCAAACGCGTTTCTAGAATAATTGCATTTAACGAATTAAACAAATTAGTTAACTTACCCAGCCTCTCGGTACTCGGTTAATATTCTATAATGATTTAACGTCAAATTACTTTCATTAACCGTTATACATTTTACAGCGATACAGTGATATTATTTTTATTAGGTACCTATTGTTAGAATTACTTAAACTCGCATATATTATTAAAACAATATAGTCAAAGACAATAGTTTAGTTAGACTCGTGTAGTTTGACAATAGAATCAAACTGTATAAAAGTCGTCTTGTGAAAACCGCGAACATTTATACATATATAATGGTATTATAATTAAGCCATTATTTATACGATGTCATTACTGTATAATGGGGACCGCTGCAAACGGATTATTATTTTTTTCCACCGCTGTAATCAACTATATTTGTGTTTTCCCCCGTAAAAAACACCAAATTTATGTTCATAAATTAAAAAACGAACTCTTGTCCGGGTACAACGTGACAGGTTTCCATAGTTTTCAAAATATTATAATCAATAAAACCTTAGCCTAACAAAACCGTTGACGATTTGCATATTTTATCAATAATATTGTCAAACAGTATTCTTAATTATATACTAAATCTTTTATTATTATTTTATATCAGACACTTTTAGTAAAACATAGAATTTCATTTAAAAAAAACTCATAAAAAAGGTTAGAAAATAGTTAGAAGAAATTTAGTAACGCGTCCTTACATCAAAGATCAATCGACACGTTTTTTACTAGATGTAGCACCTTTAGCACTTAAAATCTCCATAGATCTCTTATTTCATAAACTATCTTCATATCACTTTCTATTCATCAACCTCTTCGGCATTCATCGCTGTTTCTGAATTATCTCTCCTCATAACATGATTATTTTATAAATATGAATTGTATTAATTATTATGAACTTGAAACATTCCAATAATATTAATAATTATTAATAATTAGTATAATTAATCAAGGTAAATTTAAAAGACGTACAATATGCAATTCGAATGAAAAATTAATATAAATTATATTTCTTGAAATTTAGAATAATACGCACATTTTTTAAATTTTGTATGCATATATTTTATTTATCGCATTCTATAAATTTAATGGATTTGTATTTATAATTACTTTAATTAATGTCATATTATTAACAAGTTAATACGACTTAAATAGAACTAATTAAATTAAATACTATGTAAGCATATTGAAAATAAAGAAATAAAAGTAACTAGTTACTGCATATTTCATGCAATTAAGTATAAAACTATACTAATCTAAAGTTGTTTCTTTTAAAACTATATTCAAACAAAATAATTAAATAAATACTGATACATTTATAAACTTATGAAGAAAAAAAAATTAAAAAATAATTACTACGCTGATAAGTTTGTAACAATTAGTATAACTTTACTTAAAGAATATTTTTTACAAAGTTCTTCTTTACAAATAACACTTATTTATTCAATTAAATCCTAATTAAATCAATTTTATTCGTTTCGACGAGTTTTCTATAATAGAAATAATTCCTTGAGAAAATGTTCAATTTATTTATATTATTTACAATTAAATATTAAAAAAAAATAAAAATACTTATACACTTGTATGCAGTTTGACGTGATTTTATTCTATTAAAATCAAAATTAATCGATTAAAAGAATTATAAATTTATATTTAAATGATAAAAGTACTAATATTTAGTAAATAAAATCATGTTTCTTCAGTCACATATACAAATAATTATTGATTAAATAATGTAAGTATATATTGTTATTTAATAGAAATTTTGATAAATCATCAGAAACAGTTATCGTTCTCATAATCTATAACAATTAAAAAGATTATCATAATAAATTATTTATGATAACAATATACTTGGTTATCATAAATAATCAATTAAAATCAAAGTGCCTATCAAAATAAATAAACATCTTTGACAAAATGGTAGGTACGAGTACTATTTTATATTGCTAATCTCAACTTATAAAACCTCAAATAAAATTGTTTTTATTAAAGTGCTTTTATTAAAAAATACATTTTATATCGTTACATTTACATGTAATTAAAAACGAAACGTTGAATTCGTTTAAGGTTGGTAAATACAAAACAAATTTATTACCGCGTTATACTACCTTAACGTTAAAACGTATTTTTATATATATATATATTAAATGCTTTTTCTAACCTATTTATTTGTTTATAATTTACATTGTTTAATGAAGAACAAACATTATATCCAATATAATAATATTTTTTTTTTTTTTATAAAAACATTATGCAATTTAATGTATTTATGCAAATTTTTTAAGTGCCAATTTTCAAAAAAAGTAATTTAAAATACAGAGTACCTACATTATTATTATTGATAAAATAATAATACATTCAAATATAAATTATAAAAAAACAGTATTAAACTGTACAGGGCGTCCAAGATATATTTACTAATTCTAATATAATTATTTCCGTGAAAAATGATTGTTTCTAAATGCAGCCTTTTAAAATTATTATATAGACAATGTACTATAATACTACTTTATAATATTACCTTTATAATTTTGTTAGTTTTATGTATCTAGTAAAAAAATAAAAATAAATAACTATTTATTTTTTAGGTTATGTGAAATTTGAGACAATCTAAGAGGCATCTTAAAGAGTACATGTTTAGGAAAATGTTGACGTGTCAACTTCCTAATTTCAATTTTAAATAAGATATCGATTCTTTGAAATTTTCTTCATTTATTGGAAAAATCATATTTCTGACGTTATTTCTTGTAATTATTTTATCTGTTTTTTCTTATAATATAAAATTCATATTATTATAATATTCAATATTTTGATAAGTGAATGATACATGAATAGTCGTAGTTACGAATTATAATTGTCTTAATTAGTTAGTTAATAGTATTACTATTACTTTATGGTTATAGCTACGAGGTTGATTATAATTTCTATTGAAATATTGATAACTTATTATAATAATAATAATTTTACATCCCACCATACAATAGGTATATTAAATAGTTACAAAATAATAACGTCAAGAATATGATTATTCCAATAAATGAAAAAAATTCCTAGGTTATAAATTATAGCTCATTCTCTAAATAATAACTTAAAAAAAAAACTATTTATTTTTTGCGAAGATATTGCAATTAGTAAATAGATTTGGGATATTGTATCTGTATTGTAAGTACAATATTGAATATTTAATATAACACAAATTATTTATAATTGATTGCCTATGAAAATTATTATTTTTTTAAGAATTTTTAATTTAAATAGGTATAATACTAGTTGAACATATTTTATAATATTATAAATCATCAAGTTTATATAATACTATTAATACCGATAAAATTCATAACGATTAAGTGACAATATATAATCAATATTTTTCTCGTAATAATTTCCGACAAAAACCGAGCAGGAGATTTAATTATTGCCCACGGCAATAATTGAAAAAAGAGGAAGGAACAAAAATAAATGTCTGAGTGATGTAGAGATTAAACTAATGCAATTTTTGCACTCTTAAGATGCCATGCGAGGTGGCACGTTTATAACAATATTTCATGCCTGTTAACTAGTTTTTTTTTTAATTATTAAAAAAAATTAAGTTATTTTAGAGATGTATTTAAGATAAATAAAAGTTATTTTTTATATTGGTTAACTTTAAAAAGTTAAATGTTAAATGAATATATTTTATATATTTTATATATTGTATTTAAATGTTTATAAATAGGTATATATAATTTTCATAAAATTTATTAAGTTCCAGGTACCTAAATAATGACGAATTTAAAATTATTAAAATATAAAACTGTTATTGTTGTATTAAATTTTTAACATTATATTAAAATTTAAAACATTATATTTTTTATAAAAATATATTATTTAATTAAACTTGATAAAAAATTATTAACTAAAAAAAAAACCTTTATATTTTAGAAAAAAATAACTTGTAAAGTTATAACTTATAATACATATTATACATGTACTATATAAATATAATACGTTATGTAACCTAATTTAAATTAATTTAACTTTAACTTTTAACTCTTAAATACTAAGCTCCAAAATATTTCAAGGATATGGTTAGAGATGTGAATTACATTTTATGTCAATATTTTATACGTTTGTTATACACATATCATCCCAAATTAATAATAAAATAAATCATAGATTTTAATATAATGGGACTTGTTTTTTCGCGTTATACCTGTTACCCACTTAATTTATAAAATTATATAAGAATTATGTTTTATTTGATATAGGTTTAAAATAACGTAGAATAAACATCGATTACTTGCACAATCGCATACGTTATCATGTACTAAATTTGATTAAACTAATAAAATAACTTTAAATTTATAAGAATCGAACAATTTACTAGATAATTAAATATTAATTTTTGCAGTCATCGAAAACGAATATTTCAGATTCCTATTTACTTCTTTAAACTAATTTTTGTAGTTACTTTTCTACTTTTAGCAGTATTTTTATACATAAAAATAAAACAATACTGTACATATTACTATCGTTAAAATATTTATTAAACTTTTATAGTTATCAAAAAAAAATTAATAATAAAAATAAATCGACGGAGGAATATAATAGAAACGAAAACGGAATTCACATTTTTATTGGAAATAAAATATAAATATTGACAAATGATGGAATGAAAGTGTTGAAAAGACAGTTAAACACTTTTATTATTATTATTATTATTATTCAGAATAAATAAATTAAATATTGTATATTGTTATCCAATAAACATTTTATTGTAAACTTAAAATGAAAAATACTAAACGAATGGCCAATACGCATACGTAAAAACAGTATTACATCATAGTATATGTTAAATGTTTTATAAAATTAATAAAAAATAAACTCTATAAATCGTATCAAAACAGTATGATTTGTTCCTTTGTAATTTTTTTCTCGTTAACCGTGTTCCAAAAGTTTTGTACAGATTAAAAACTGGTCGCAGATGGTACCGAAGAGGTCGATACGAATTATAATTTTTAGTAAAGTTCGGAATTAATTTTCGATCGCGCGAATCTGTCTTTGACCCTTCAGTTTTGGGACATTCAAACGCAAAATTATAATAGGAGATTATCATACGCTCGTATTAGAATCAGAGTTGGTGCTAAAATATTCAAAAAATCTTTAAAAATTGTTTGTTCATGGATAAAAAATAAAAATACCGAATAAACGTTCTAAAATAAATATGTTATTATTTTTAACCGATTGCTACTCAGACAATTTCCATGCCTAATTGACTTCGAATTTAAAATATAATAATACTTCAGACTTACGACCTGGTAGCCGAAGTGTACAAGTCGAGTGTTCTTACCATCGAATTCTTTATTCCGAAATGTTAATAATGCAAATACATTCATGTTATTCAATATTATTTCTCGTACACTTAGTGTCTCGCGTACATTTATATTTTCGAGTGAGAAATAACATAATATACATTTATTTTATAATAACACAGCGTATTATATTAAAAAATTATTGAAATTATTTTTAGCAATCGAAATTCAATACAATTATTCGGTTTAAAAACATTTTTTTATTTACTTTCCACTATCTAGTTTTAAATTTAAATTCAGAAAAAAACAAACACTTTTGATGCAAATGTAGACAAATTACACGAGAGTTTAGTTTTAGCCGACCTTTGTTTATAATAATTTATATAAAAGTTCAAAAAATATGGTTGGGAATCATATTATATATTACACTGTAACAAATAATAAAAAAATGCTTTACAGATGAATACAGATGAATACATATAATATTTTTATATTTAAAATATAAAAATAATTGCTATTGAGAGCAGGTTGGGAAAAGTTCGTTTTTTTAAAAAAAAGTTAAACATGTTTTTAACGTTTTTGAAAGATGCTTTTTTTACATTTTTAAAACGTGTTTGTTTTTAATAAAATTCGTTTTTAGTGACGACCTTTTATCAATTATAAAAGACAATTATTACTTATTAGACAATGATTTGATAGAAAATTTTAATAATCAACGTTGAACACTGTATTTTCTGTATTCACTGTTTTAATTACTTAAGAACTTCTTCAGTTTTATGTCTTTAGTATATTCAGTATGAAATTAAGAATTAAAAATAACAATTTTCTTTCGAACCTTCTGCTTCTACATTACATTATCATTTGTCACATATTCTGACGTAAGTACCATAATTATTTTTACTTTATATTGTTTAAACATAATCTAGATGACTAGATGGATTATTTATTGTAATATGATTATGTGTAAAATGGAAGTATTGGCATGGTTTATAGACAAATAGGAAGAAATAGATAATTTATTTAGTTTTGATACTAAATAATTCTTAACATGGAGATATACCTACACATTATAGTATATTGATATAAGTTTATACCTCCTCGAAACCAATGATAGTATGATCATAGGTTATTTTATAATGTTAATAAAAGTCTTGTTGTTGTTAGTAAAATAGTATTTAATTATGTTTTCATATTTAATATTTTTCAAATTGATTTTTGTACCTACAGAGTTTTATCTTTTACCAGATTACGAGCCTAATCATTATACCTAATTAATTATGTTTACGGAAAGGAAAAAAGATCTTATACTGATTACTTTACTGAAATTAAGTCAAGTTCAAAAACAAGTAAAGATGTTAAATAATTGTTAAAAATGAGTAACAGCGTGTCTCGTAGAAAAATTTCATAGATTATTTAAAGTTAAAAATTTACTAAATATATTATTATAAACGCACGTTTCTCATTGATGTATAAAACATGTGTTTTAAACACAACAACCCTGACTGAGAGTAAAATAAATTGAGTAATAATTAATATAATACATTTTGGTTATATAATTTCTTACTAAATATATAATATTATATTACACATAATTATTGATTGCGTTTGATGGATTGAATATAAAATTATAATAAAATAGTTATACGTAATATTCAATTCAATTTGCTCTATTTACTGTAAACTTGACCTTATTTAAACAAATAACAATGCCTTGCCGCTGTTAATTAATTTATTATTATAGATTTATAATTATCCATTATTGATTATAATAGAATATATATATATATATATATATATATATAAATATATTATTATTATTATTATTATTATTATTAATATTGTTTAAATATTGTGTAGACAATATTATTTTTTTTAAACACATTTTTTGTATAATTATTTATTTTATACAGTTCATCATTAATCACGTTTAAATTAGTATTTTTATACTGAAAACATATAAAATAATGTTATTTAGCGAGAAGGAACCCCTAAATTTTAACGAATAAAAAGTTTTTCCGTCAAAGAATTAAATAAATCGTTCGTGATGACGTGATGGTTGGAGAAAGTTCGACCATTAAATTTAATTATTTACGCGTACCGATGTTAATGAGTCAACGGACGTGTATGTATTAAGTTGAAAGAAATATGGATCCCACTGTTTTAAAATATGTATTAATCCTATTTAGCTTAAGAATAATTATTTAACAAAAGTAAAACATTTCGCTAAGTACCTACGTATACCTACTTATTGTACAAACATTATCACAATTTATACATAAATTACTTCTGTCTAATATTGTAAAAAAAAAAATGCTTATATTCTCGAAAATCATATTAAAATGGATTATAAATACTCAGTTTCTATTTCTATTTTATTTTGTTTGAATAATAATTATTAAATAATATTATATTTACATACAAATAAAAAAAATTATCGCTAAATATTGATAATAATAATTATTTATATATATATATTTTTTGTCAATTCATTATTACAAAACTGTCAATTTTTTAACCAACAAGATTGTGACTTTTTCTAAAATTATAATATTTATCAGAACACACGTTTTATTCTAAATCATTAAATTACATCTAAAAAGATATGATTATCGTATATCTAACACGTATTAAAAATGAAATTTATGCACAAAAATTCGTTTAATTAAATGTTGTGCTTGTACTGATTCTCGTTGGAAAAAAATTATCATTGTGTATCATAAATACTCGATATTTTTTATTGTTTTTTTTTAGCAACCGAATATAGTTAAATGCATTTTATTTATATATCTGTTCGGAAACAATAACATTATTATTAAAGTCCGTTAGTTGTACATACTATAATCAATAAGTGATGTAAATAAGATATTAATTATTAGAGAAATTTCCATTTTAGAAGAAAATGTTGGTTAAATATCTCGTTAGCCACAATTATTTATGGTATTATAATATTCCTCGTGTTTATTAAATTAAAATTCAACAAAGTTATTTCGCGAACACGCCGTCGCCACCGTTATAGTATAGTTTTATATAGTGAATTCAATTTGCACTTTTGTTTTGAAAATCGTCGTGGAAACGAGTCCAGATAAACTCATCTCCGACACACAATCGTGTGCTATTGTTGAACTTAATTAAGAGAACGTCAACTGAAATTAATTATTATAATGTTTGGCTAGAGTACACTTTTCTACGTAGTCGTCGTCGTTGTCCGAATATTAAACTTTTGACCATTCGAGATTTTTGCAAAAAAAAAATCGCATAATTTTGTGTTTTATTTTACGTTCCTAACCTAACGTTCCTAATTTAATTATATTGAATATCAAATTTGTTAACCTTAAAAATAAAAAAAAGTGAAAAGGTCGATTGTGGACGTTCCTCCTTCGTTCCTTTGGTCCTCGGAGAAATTAGTGGTTTATTATAATTATTAAGATTTGAATTCAATGATATTGCATAACAAAAAACGATTCTGAGCGAATCTTAATCGAATCTAAATATTATACTGATAATCCATTCCAAAATTTATCATGAGTATTAATTACATAATATGTTAATATATAAAATCAATTTTAAATCCCTATGATCAATATTCAAGGAGTTATCATTTCATGATAAAAATTTCAGTCATAATTTCAAAATATTTTGTAAAAAGAGTAAGTAGTATATCATTAGACTATGATAAAATATTCAAACCAATAAACTAAGAATTGCAGGAAATATTAAACATTTTCGGAAAAAAGTTCAAAGTTCTATATTTAGCCAAAAAATCAACCAATTCATTTCAAAATTTTACTAACCGTAAATATTATCTATGTTAGTACTCAAAAAAAAATTTCAAGTCCTTACGATCAAAATGTAATTAGTAATAAAAAAATAAAAACCGTAATTTTGCCGATTTTCTGCTTCTCAAGGAAAAAATTTGGTATATTCCAAAAATGAGCTAAATAAAGTACTAACTAGATGAAATTCGGTATGGAAAGGGTATTCTATTTATGGTCATCGGACCATCATTTCTACCCGAAAAAATGTTTTCATAGATCAGAATAAAAAATAATGAAAAACCTATAAAAAAATTGTCAACCACGATTTTAAAAATATTTTGTAAAAAGATTAATTAGTATATTATAAGGCTTCTGTAAAATTTTCAAATCGATAAACAAAAAATTGTAGGTAATATTAATTATTTTTGGAAAAAAATTCAAAGCTATAAATTTGCCAAAAAATCAACCAATCCGTTCTAAAATTTTACTAAATGTTCCTTTCAATTCCCTATAATCAAAACTCAATTAGTTATCACGAAACAAAAAATAAAATATAGTTTTGTATAGTGAATTCAAAATTTGAAATTGTAATTTTGCCGATTTTTTAGTAGTTTTTTTCTCATAAGAAAAATCTTTTAAGAAATTCGAAAAATGAGCTTTATAAAGTATCAAGATGATGCGATTTGCTACCGAAAGCATACCTTACTTGTGGTAATGGGACAATTATTCTACCCAAAAAAATGTTTTCATACATAAAGAAAAAAACATCTTTGTAGAAACAATACATTCCTCGCTCCGCTCAGAATCTAATATTTAAATAATCTATAGGTGAACGTATATAATATATCCACATACAGATTGAGCAGAAATCCGTCTACGCAACTTCAATAAAACCGTAAAGTTTTTAAAAAATGTTGAAATGCCAATGTCATATCAACCTATAAATAAATAATTAATAATATGTGTATAATATTTTGCATATTTTTAGTGGTAATAAAAATGAATATTACTGAACAGTATTAAAAAATATTATTCTATATCGTATTCAATTTATTAGATATTTATGTGAATACCGTCGCTTTGATTTCAATTAATTTGTCTTTTGTAGGTAATGAATTAGTTCCCTTTTATAAATAATTCGTAATAATTTTCATATCAAATATGTACATACGTATGATTTCGATTGTATTTGCATGACGTAATATTTTATTAAATATTAATATAATGTTTTTATTTTATTATTAAAAAAAAAAAAAAAAACGTTTATTGATTATAAATATATATATATCAATACGATGTCATCGTCAGGACCGGCGAAAATTTTTGTGGGCCCCGGGACTGATCAATTCCGGCCCCCTTTATTTATACATATTTGACTAAGATATACATAGCATTTTAATACAGTAGTTTATACTTCATATTTAAATTGAATAAATCATGAATAAAAAAAAAAACATAATGTTTAGTATATAAAATCATTTATTGATATCGAAGAAAATAATGTAACCAACTATTTAACAGTAATTAAAGAATAATTAGGTTCAGTTAAAGCGCGGTTTCCCTTTCTGGCTTTTTCCATAGCAAAGTCATTGATAACTGCGTCCAAGTTGGTGTTTTTGGCCAATTTTTTTTCCTCCGCTAACACTGCTGTTTATTTTTGAGAAAACGAAAGCGAATATTTTATATATATAATATACCTTATATATTATAATTTGTATAAAAATAATTTTTTTATTCAAAAAATTAGTAAAATTTAAAATTTAGTAAAACCTAACCTTTGACAACGGGCCCTCCCGGAGGTCCGGGCCCCGGAATTCTGCTCGCCTCCTGTCCCACCCTCTCGCCAGCCATGGTCGTCGTACACGTTTAGAACATTGAATACAAAATACCGACTGAAACCAGTGGCGCCATTTAGGCGGAGGGGGGAGCAGGGGGGCCATGGTTCTCCTATTTATTTTGTATTTTATTACACCGATACATAATAATAAGTAAACGTCACCTTCATAATCTACAATCACATGGACTTATTGTATATCTGTACCATTTCTGTCGTTTGTATCTTGTATTCTTATATGGCTTGTTTATTAGTGAATAATGATGTGTTTAATGAAAATAAAACCAAAAAACTTTATACTTTCCTGTAAAATGCATCGCAAATTAAGTTGTCAATTACTAATATAATTTTAATATCAAATTAAATTGACCTGACCGGTGTAAAACTTGGACTGCTTCAATTTTCGCTAATACTGAAATGGCTCCACTGATTATAACGTAACGTATTTTGGTTTTCCGTCAAAATATTGAAAATATAACGTACAGTATAAACATATATTACCAAATTGTTTAAACATTTTTAAACGGTTTGGTGACATACGGTAAACGACAAGTAAAGAAACATCGTGCTTTCATGTTTTACAACACGATATAACGTTTCGGTTTTGCCGACGGACCTAGTACGTAATTCCTTTTCAACCGTCTTATTCGTTTTACCAAAGACGTATGTTTTCTTCGCCGTCGTCATATTTATATTTAAATTCGTCGATATTGGATGTAATAAGACCACTCGCCATTTATATATAATATTATATTATCTGGTTACTCGCATAAACTTATGACGTCCGCGGGTCCGTTAAACAATACCACGGTAAAGGTACATATAAAATGATTAATTAAATCGAGACACGTTATATAATAACAAGTTTAACCCACGGTCGTCTATAATAATTTCGATCTTCTCGTGAACTGCAGCTCGACTCTCCTTTATTGTGTACTAGAATAGTTCGTGTTTTATTACTTTCGTTAAATTATATCGTGTAATAAAAGTTCTGCCGCCACTCCGGTCCGTTATATTATATTTCGACCTAATTCTTTTCGTTTTTAGTTTCACGTTGTTTGTTATTGATTCAAAGACCGGAGTTATAAAACTTAAGCGCTAAAATTGTGTCAAAACAAGATGCAAGTAATATTGCATCTTATATATTATATTGTTATAGATAATATAAGGATATAATTAACGAAATTAAATTTGTTTAATAATAATGTCGATAACTTCTCTTCTTTGTGGAATACGACCTTCAAGGCTCCAAGAATTATATTTCTCTCAAGTTATCCCTATACATCAAAATTTTCACCGTAATTTATAACTGCGTTTCCCAACCTTAGTTCCCTAGGCCCTAGTTTTGACCGACTTCTCGTCGTGGTCTTCTTGATCCACACGTATCCAGTCCATTATATTATTTTCTTAACTCTTCCACGATATCTGGTCTTAAGTAGTTAAGATAAATATCAGTTTGATTTCTTTATATTTTCTTAGAAAACGAGCGGTGAAATTAACATTATTAAAATATAATACAATATTGTGCTTCGAGAGTGCTCTAACTCTCAAAATATCTGTAAAATTGATAAAGTATATCATTTTAATTCATTTGGTAAAAAATAACACAACTTAAGTATTTTGTTTGAAATTTTTAATCTATAGCAGCAAATACAGTATTTTTAATTTGAAACATATCAAATAAACGGTATAACATATATATATATATGATATTCGCGAGAAGGAAAAATAAAAGAAGGTTTTAGTTGATTACTTTTTTGGGTGTGTCACAACGGGAATACAGTTACGTGTAAAAAAAAAAAACATCTCAAATAGGGTTTTCCTGAAAGTAAACTGAATAATATGTGTATGCTATTTGCATATTTTAAATTATCAAATATTTTACTCGTTTCCGTCTTCTGTTATATAAACAGAACGACAAAATAACTGAATATTATGAAACCGTACGAAAATAAAGATTTTAATCTCTTATTTCAAATGTAATATATATTATGCATGTCGCGACGACGCGTCGTTTATATATATTAATTAAAGAACATTTAAATTAAATCGATATAGTTTAGATCGGGGCAGGAAGAGATTTTAATACTTCTTTAAGAAGCGTTAGATTTTTCTAAAATATGTTGAAGATTTTGAAATACAAATGGTGCATAATATTAATATTTGTATTTTCAATTATTTATAATAACTTTATAACACTTTTAATCTATGAATTTGTTTACCGGGCTACCAAGATTTTCTCGATAATTCGCTTGGTCAATTCGGGTCTGTAAAAGTATATCAGCTAATCATTTAATTTATTCCGATTTCATTGCTATAGGTAAGTTAAGTTAGGTACTTCCAATAAACAGTATTTTATGAAAAAAAAACTTCTACCAAATAAAACTTCATTGAATTAATTTTAGATAATCGAAAGTAAATAATAATATTAGGTATATTGTTACAATTTAACAATTTATAAATAAATTATTGCGATATCGAAAAACGATAGGTATAGGTTTTTATAGCTACTATAATATGCTTATTTCAACGACGTACATTAACTATAATTAAAAACAAATATTAACTTTATAAGTTAACCAGATCATTAATGTCACCGTTACTGCATACAATCGGAATAACTTATTGGATATGTAGAATACTTTAATGGTTTAAACATAAATTATTTTTCGTTTGTCTTCAATATACTCTATTATTAACTAATAAAATATTTTGATATCGTTTAGTTTTGTCAATATAATATAATATAATTTTTTTTAGTAATTATAATAGATTTTTCATCACGTCGAAAAGGGAACATTTTAAAAGTAAACAAAATAAGAAAATATACAACTACTTTGTATTAACTGAATAAAAATAATATATATATATATATATATATATTAACTGTAAACTTGACAAGTTTAGTTGCTGCTGAATGAATTGAATTTAACTCAGTTTAATTTTTTTCATTGACTTTTTGCCGTTTTCGGTTAATATTAAATATTCATAAAATAGGCATATAAAATTAAATGTATATTTTCACTGAAAACCTGAGAAACCGGATTAAATTGAAAATATTATTTAAACGCAACTCAAAAGATAAGATATTTTTCAAACAAAAACTCTGTTAAATACAATGTTCACTCTGAATAATTTAATAGAGTAAAGATAGCGATAAACGCGTATTATATGGCACGTATAATTTACGGTTTGTCTAAAACTTTCGTTCAGAATTATGTATATTACTTAATTATGACTACCCCTTAAAACTATTTGGTTTCGGTCGGGGAAATAATTGACGCGATAAAATCGAATATAATATAATAATATTATATAATACCTACTGGTTGTGTCTCAGCCGTAATAAATTTAACGATTACATCGTCTTTAAGGTTAACAAATGATGGCATTTTTGGAGATTTGATAGAATTTTGATTTTTTTAAAAAAAACATAAACATTTTAAATAGTTTTCAACGCATTATTCAATTATTATTAATTGTTGAAATAGCCGGTATTTCACGTGGGTATTATGTAAACGGTTAATCGTTTGAAATGTTCGACAATCGAAATTTTAATTGAAAATAATAAAATATGTTGTTATTTGTTATTAGTTTTTGAACGATCGCTTCGGGTTAAAAATAAAAATTAACTGTCGGTACTTAAATATTTAAATAAAAAAAAAAATTATATTGTATTTTTTTCTGTATTGTTACTAATTTTAAAACAAATACAATAAATACAATATAATTAGTTCATTCAATAAAAAAATAGAAAATAAATGGTATTCACAATGTTCACAATAGTTTTTAGACATTTCGTATAGTCACATTATTTACATTGCGTTTTTTGTTTTGTTTTTATACTTATAGATAATATTTAGGGATCGGATTTCAGTACGTATTTATTTATTTTTCTTTGTGAGGCAGGGGTTTAATTATACAGTAATAATTTAATTTAATTAATTAAAATAAAACAAAAATGCTAAAATATAAATTACAAACTTTATTAAATGCATTTCATAAATTTTAATGCGTTATATTTTTAAGGACTATATCATTATAATCTCTAGTAAAAGAACTTGACAAACTACATTATTAACTTGACGTGGTTATACATTTTGTTGTCTTTGATGCAAATTTCTAACGGGAATTGAATAGTCACTACATTTTCCGTTATTAATACGTCACAGTCGGAATTTAATGATCAAAAATTGCCTAGAAAAAAATAAATTTACAACCTCAAAGAAATGTTTGAATTGAAAATTAAACAAATTTTACTAAGGTTATTAAATATATAAACAGATACAATTATTATTGTTTAAAAAAATTGTATTAATAATACTTACTTGTGTTATGAATAATAATTTAAATTAAAAAAAAAAAATGTTTTCATGTACGATTCTGAAACGGAAAAATTAAAAAAAAATTACAATATTAGTCTATATTAATTGGATAAGTCGTTTAAATTTATTTCCATTGCCTGCAATACCGATAACAATGCATTGTACAATACGTGATATTTTTTTAAGTTTAGGTTAAATATAATATAAAAAATCAAAAAAATCCCTAAACAAATAATAATAAAACATTACGAAAAATATAAAGTATATCTCCCAAAAAGAGTTTGTGATTAGTATATAGCTTGTTCTATTGAAACTCATTTATATGCGTGGGTTTAAAAGCATATCGTTTCATACATTCAAATTCATTGACACCTAGAACTTGGATACTTTTTTTTATCCTAACTATGAGCATTGTGTTACATTTTATGTTGCGCACGGACTAAACATCGATTATTTCTATTGTTTAATAACTAATAAATAATAACATTCCCAAAGTATACGTTCAATCAAAAGTAAACAGACTATATAAATTCTCGAAAAGGCCACGCGAGTACCTTTTACCGTCTTATAAACGCACGTTTATCACGTTTTAAAAGGATGTACTTACCGTTTGCCAATTCCTTGGCGCGGTATATACCATATTGAACACATATGGTTCTCTTTCACACGGTTTGTATTGTAAATATTATGGTATTGTGGATACACGAAATAATCAATTATTTTATTAAATATGATCGGCCCCATTTCTTTATTGAAATGTAACTAGAATTTTAAACGATATTAACATTAAACTGTCAATAGATGATTATAATCATAGAATAATAGTATATTATTTAGTATTTGCTATTATTAAATATCGTCGATTCACTGAGTATGCACAGAAATGCAGACGGTTCACTCTCTATAGTTTTAAACAATTGTATTCGCAATGACGAATTCAGATTATAAACACTTAAGTGTACGAGTAGATAAATAAAAATTAAACAAAAATTATGAAAAACTAGTGAAAAGAGCGGAAATAAATGTATTAAACAAAATTTTTACTCGTTGTTTTGTAATCGATTGAAAAAAAAAAAATAATGATACAATATAATAGGTATACCTACTGCATTTATTTTCTTAACAACAACAACAACCAAATAACCAATGGTTAGTACAATACAACAGTGACGGAAAAAGTTAACAAAATAATACTGTAAAGTATTTTTGATATTCGTAAAAAATGACATTTGAGGTTGATGATTATTTATTTATATCATAGTAATTTAACGGTAATTTTTTTCAAATAAACTATTTTTAACGCATTATTGTGTGTTTTAACTCTTTACTTTAGAATCGTTATTACTTTTTTTTAAGGTCAGTTACGGTTTCGTCAGTAAGATTTTGCAAAAGTATTAATGCATGAAATTTTTCCTAGTTGTTCTTAATATCCGGTGTTTTGAAAATACGATCCGGCCAAAAACCATATTTCGTATAAATTCTAAAATAAATAATAAGGCTGACGATTAAAATCAATTTAGTATTTAATTTCATTTTATACCATAGTGCTTTTTTTTTGGGGATTTTGGTTTTTAGTTCTTGTTTTCGGATAAGTTACGAACAGTCAGTTATAAATATCATAGTTGTAAATACTATTATAAAAAGGAAGATTATTATGGCGGATATAATATTACAATTGAGTAATTAACTAATAACTAATTATAATAAAAATAATAGTATAAAATAATTATAATAATAGAAAAATGTTTATGTTAATTTTATAACACACTACCTAACTATTACTATTTTTTGTTAAATATTAGTTTTTATCTACAGTTTTCATTATATTTTATTAATTTATAATTTAATACTATTTTATCAAATTTATTTATTGGTTATGCTCTTTTGAATATACCGGAAAATTATGTTGAATTCCTATTGCAGTTACTGAGAATTACGATTTCATCTATTAACATAGCTTTAAATATTTATTATAGATAATATTGTATGGTCATAATAGTAGTGGGTAGCTAAAATTATCGCTAACTATGAGTCAGTGTGAGAAAATTCGTTTGTGTTGATATATGATGTGCTATCGTTAGTAATTTGTATGATAGATTTTTAATAATAGTAATAATATTGTATTTATGAAAATACAACTATTGCTTTCCTTAATTCATAGATATATTTTAAATTCTGAACGAAGCGAGGAATCTCCTTTTTCGTATTTCTTAAAAATCTTTCCTTGGGAAAAGAAAACTACAAAAAAAATAGTAGAAAATCGGCAAAATTACGGTTTCTGTTAATTAAAATTTTTATATTTCGTGATAAGTAATTGAGTTTTAATCGTAGGGTCTTGAAAACAAACTTTTAGGTATTATGATAAGTGGTATACATGTGTGGTAAATTTTGGAATGAATTGTTTGATTTTTTGGCCAAGTATAGAACTTTGAACTTTTTTCTAAAATTGTTAAATATTTCGGGCAACTTTTGGTTTATCGGTCTGAAAATTGTATCGAAGTCTAATCATATACAACTTAATCTTTTTACAAAATATTTTTAAAATCGTGACTGACAATTTTTTTTATAAGCTTTTAAAGTTAAAACTACTGAAAAATCGATAAAATTACGGTTTAATTATTTTTAATTTTTTTATTTCGAAATAACTAATTAGTTTTTAATCATAGGGACTTTGAAATATTTTTGAGTACTTACATACTTATGTGTTCTTTATTATAGAATAAAATTTGGAAACGATTGGTTGATTTTCTGACTAAGTATTGAGGTTTGAAATTGTTTCCAAACATATTTAATTTTATATGAATTTTGGGTTTAACCTTTAACGGTTTGAAAATTTTATAAAAGCCCACTCAAATACTACTTAATCTATTTATAAAATATTTTTAAAACGGAAGTTGATAATTTTTTTTTATAAGCTCCTAAAATTTGAATCTTTTTGTGTAATTGAATATTATACATATTTTTTTTTTATGTCAGAAGGCACTTTTTGGGTAGAAATAGTGGTCCGATTACCACAATGTTTGTACAGGGTAAGCTTTCGGTAACAATTTGCGTCTAGTTGGTAGTTTATTTAGCTCATTTTTCGAAAAAATTTTTATTATTCTTTTGGAGAAGAAAAACTACCAAAAAATGACGGAAAACGTTAACATCTATGGAAATCGTAATTTTGATGAAATTGAATTTAGGTTTTTATGTTAACTAATGCAATTTTGAACGTAGGTACTTAAAATTTTTTTGAAATTTCTTATTTGTAGTTTACACACGTGGTAAACTTATGGAATAACCCAGTGGCGTCATTTGATGGGGGCAACTCATACATTTGCTATATTCTATAATTAGCCAAATCCTAATTCGGCAGATTTAAAAAAAAACAACCTCTTAATACAACCCCTTAATTGATTAACGCTTACAATAAAATAAAATACCCACCAAAAAAATGACCCTTCCCACTCCTGTTCTTAAAAATAGTCGGCAAATGAGGCTGCCCTAGTCTAGTAAAAACTGAAATGACGCCACTGGAATAACCTATCAGTATATTATATTGTAGTATAATGAGTTTCACTCATAATTGTATTTTCTAATGCAATATAATTATAATGAACTATTAATTTCTCCGAGGACCGAAGGGACGAAGGAGGAACATCAAAAATCGATCTTTCCACTTTTTTAAATTTTTGTTTTAATATATTCTTTAAATATTTTTAAAAACCGAGAATTGAGTATAAATATTTAAATGTCAAATAACCTGCTTATCATTTTTTTTTCTCTTCGAAAATAACCTCTCATCTAATCCGGGTTATTATTACTCTTTGTTCGTCTTTATATTTACTTAAATCTCTACTTTAAACTTTATTATATTTAATCTTTTTATCCTGGCCAAGTTTTAATTAACTATATAATTCTACATATATAATTATATCTGTATCTTTATTTCGCATATTCAAATGTTTAACCTTGTCGATTTAATTTATTTAATATTTCAAACTAAACATTATGCTATATTCGATTATTTTAATTGCGTACTCGAATAATAATGACTCGATAAATTAAAACATAACAGTTAACAATGGCAACAAAATTTTTATTATACATATTGTTTAGGAAAAATCGAATATTCCCATTTTAATATATTATAGTATGAACTATTTATATACTTACTGTACTCTGCGTTGTACGTATGATAATAATGCAAAAAATATTATTTTAATTAACTTAAGTACATACGGAAACGTTTATTTATGTTTATATTCATTATTGTGCTTAAAGAATAATGGCGATTTTTTATTTTTGTTTTGTTTTATTTTTTTTTTCGTATTAATTTTAAACTTTGTTATTCATTATTTATTTGAAGTCGTGATATAGACGATTAGCAGTTATTAAAAATTATTGAAATATACCAATATAATACATGAATAATGTAAATCGATTACTATGCTAAAAAACCAATTCTTACGTTTTTGTTAAAAATTGTACTCATCATATAATAGTTGTAAACATCTTTCATACGTCGCTCGAAACCTAACCTAGCTTTTACGTGCATATTTATATAATTAAAAAATATGCTTTTATGCAACTTGGATTGTTTTGGTAAGTTGCCGAGAAAATTGATAACCGGTAAAAAAAATTCGAAGGAATAAATTTTAAAAATATTTGAATAAATAGAAACGTTATACTTACGCCAAAAATAATTCATAATTAATATTTTCTAGACAAATTAAAAACAATTTTAGGTACTTACGTTTAAAATATAAAATTTAAAAAGATAAACTAATTTAATATTGAAATCTCGGTGGGTCGAATTTGCCCAAGCCCATCTTATTTTTATGCAGCGAAAATGATCAAATTTGTAGATAAACATAAACATTTATATTAATTTGCTCACAAAACGTTTTTATTTTACAAGTAAGTTTACCTACAAATTTTTAATATTAATACAATACAAACTATAGTAGTAGTATTAATTTACGTTTATAGCTACTTTCAATTTTAATTAATATTGTCTGATATAAATATACGTAAATGTTTTTTTTTTGTGTGAAATTTCATCAAAACATTTTATTAAAATACACGTTTTATTACAAAACGTTAACATTTTTCTTGAAAAGATGAAATATTACCTTAATATCGTAAAGTATTGAGCTAAAAAATGTTAAAAATTACAAAATATGTCAAAAGAAACAATAATACTATACAAATATTTCCTTTTTTTCAAGTATAATAGGTACTCACGTGTAGAAACTATATCAACTTTATGCTTATCAGTTAAAGCGTAACAAAGTTAATTAACAGAATGGAAATATCAACATGTATTGTTACAATTCAATTCTAAATATATGATTCACTTTTCTAAGGATTTTAAAAACCATTAAAGGCGAACGCCGAACAGGTATTTCATTTGTTCAATATGTGATGATAATAATAATATTAAATTTGTATTAATGTGTTTCTGACGAATCGTAGATACAATAAAAGACACGTAAAAATATAATATAATATAATATAATAATAATAATAATAATAATATTGGCGTTCGAAGCGATATATTTTTTTATTCGCATTGTCGATTGGAAGCTTATAAAAATTGTTTTATATATAGAACAATTTTTGGACGGAAATACTTATTGCTTCCCCTTATTAAAAAAGACTTCTTCTCCGGGTCTCGAATCCGTTTTCCGATCTCGTTTCTATTTTTTATCTCGCACATGCAGAAATTGGAAGCATTGTGAGTATGGCAAACTGGGTGTGTTATTATATTCTTTATCGATTTTACATTTTCGTATGTCATATACAATATAATATACGTTAGTTGATTTTTTAGATAGGGCGTATATAAGAAAAAAATAAGAAAAAAGAATTTTACGATTTCAGTTTGAGTTATATTTTAGTATTATTTATTACCATATAACGAATGCAAATATATGGATTCTTCAGGAAAATATTTCGGAGTAAAGTGCTCGTTATTTATTAATCCGATGAGGATTGCGAGGTTCTTATAAATTGCGAGTATAACTAATATTAACTGTAAATCGGGGGGTTTTTTTTTTATATATATAAGTAAACCTATTTAAAGTGGGAAATTATTGAATAAAATATCGTTAATTTTTACTTATTTATAAAAAAAAAATACTGAAGAATACGCACAATCTCTTTTTAATACATTATTTCTTAGTGAATACAATTTTCATAATTATGCGATTTCTTTCTTTCCAAAAATGAGATTAAACACGATGATTACGATCATAATCATAATCTGTTATCGATTAAAACGTCACGTTAATTATGTCATAAACTTAAACAAAATCTTAACGAAAAACGCGTATCGATGAGCAATTTTTAGTTTGACGTTTTGAAAACATTTTATTACACAAATATGATTGAATGCGGATTTATGATTGTATTATATTATTATATATTGACTGCACGAGTCGATGAAAATAAATAAATAGATACTTGTGCGATTGATTAATAATGTTTGTAAAGAATAAAAATTATTATTATTATTATTATTATTTTTTTTTTTTTTTTTAAATACTGTAAACATACACCGATATCACTATACGATTATTATTTTAAAAATGTACGAAACGTTTATTGCTGGTGATGACAGATCTTTATTTTTATATTTGACAGCTGATATATTATATATGAAATATACATCTCTTCTGTTATATTGTATCCATTGACAGACGTCTGAAACTAAGCGTCTAAGCTTTGTCATATTTATGACGTTGAAATATTATATCAATAATGCATTGAAAACGATCAAATGTAAATGATAATTTTCCATTTCAACAGGTCAACTTACCTTTTCTTTCTCACTTTTAAACTACGCTTATAATCTGAATTTAAAACACTCTTGGTGTTAAATAAGGTTAGGTTAAATAAATTAAATAAAAAAATATATATATTGAACACGATAATTGTGATTGTTATAAAATATAATAATAATAATTAAATAAATACTTAATGCATTTTTATCTCTCATAAAAATATTTAAATTAACAATCGTAGTTTTTCTAATTTATAATTGCCATTTTTCTAATAACAATTATTATTGTTAGAGAAAACACATTTAACTATAATTTTACTCATGTCGATGTGCAATTAAAACTTATTTCAGTTAATTAAATAATTCAAACTTGCTTTCTAAAGTTTTACTTTAGATTGTTTACTTTTAAAGCCAGAGTTTGTTTTTCTTTTTAAAACAATTATTTCATTATGCAGTAGGTATCCCAGGTGCAGTAAATGTTCTTCCGTTTAAAACAATCGATTAGAAATACTATCTATTTTCGACTAGATGTTTCCAATTTTATAGAAGTTACCTAATTGATTTCCCGAAATAACTCGAAGTAAAACTACATTCGAAATGTATTGTGTTATGTTTTGTCGAAACAAAATTTAACAAACGATCGAAAAATTACCATAATATTACGTGTTAACTACAAAAGTACAAAGGTAAAAATGTATTTCTCAATCATGTCAATAATTGTACAACAACAAACATATTTGTGTTTATTTTATGATTAAACTTGAAAATGTTTCTATATCTAATTAGAAGTGGCTATGTTGCTGGTAAGCTACCTATCAATATACTTATAAATCAGTCACGGAATTTTTCGTGGAAATTTTAAACATTTAATTACTCAAGTACTTATCTCTAGAGCATAAGTATATTTATTTGTGTTACATTAGATAAACATTGAATAGGATTTATCGCTCTTGCTTAATTAATTAATTAATAATAATATAATTGACTTTCAACACACTGTCTAAACGCCCAAACATCTCTCTTACACTTCTGCTATAGTTTTCAGCCATCAGTTTTACACTATAAGACAAAGATATTTGAATAGCATTCGCGAACAATATAATATGCATCTTATAAGATTAAAACTTCAAAAATTCTCAAGAAAAATAATATTTAAAATGTTTTTCCCTCGACATATTAAATTTTCTAAATTTTGTAAATTACTAAACAATAAAAAAAACAATATTTCTACTAAAAAGATTGTTGTTAGACACCTAAACGACGATTAATGAAGTTTAATGTTTTAAGTTCGTATTTTTTGTTTTTTAGTTTGTGTTAAATTCTGTATTTTTATGTGTTTCTTGATGGTAAATTATTTTTTTAAACAAATTATATTGCGGTCAGCCATTTAAATTTTAGTCTCTGAATGTCTAGATTATTCAAACAAGGTCTTGATTATTTTATTCGTATACCCCTAGTTGATTCCCCTTAAATGAGCTTTCTTTCGGTCCCCTGAGTACCTACAAAATGATACAATGTTTAAATCAGAATTTAAATTCTTTTGAAAAACAGTTTGTATTTACAGTTTTATAGTTCAATGTTAATTTTGGTTAAAATACATTTTATTTTTATTATTATTATTACAATATTAAACTTAAAAAACATTAAGGCCAATACGTTTATTGTTAATAATCAATAATAACTCTTCAAATGACATATTAAACTGTTCATATTATATATAAATGGACGATTTTTTTCTAGGCAGGGTAAACAATTTTTAAAGCATAACACCTAGTTTTTTT
The DNA here is from genome assembly GCA_013282895.1 of Eriosoma lanigerum. NCBI lineage: Eukaryota > Metazoa > Arthropoda > Insecta > Hemiptera > Aphididae > Eriosoma > Eriosoma lanigerum. The sequence goes on along the minus strand of CM023357.1, from coordinate 58,934,505 downwards.
TTACATTTACAACACATTTTTTTACATAAAATGTACAACCACAGTATTTACAAATGCATAGTGCATAGAACTCGACCAGCTTAACTTGTTTATACCAATGAGTACGTTTTCACTAGGTAAGTTTAACAGATTATAATAAAAAACATAAATATTATTAATGGCTTTCAGTATGGCATATTAATCTATATTCCTCATATAATTTAATTTTAAAAATGTTAAACAAATGCATTTTTTATAAAGTTTATGTATATTTTTAAACAACATAGTATTATATTGAAATTATAATTTATAAAAATAATAACATAGATTCCAAGTCTTAAAAAATGTTTTCTTAATGAAAAACATTTTGCCTGCATTAAGTACCGACACACAGAAAAAGCTTTTTGTGGTTTAACGTAAGTTTATACGGTTATATAGTTACAAATGAAGGGTAAGGGAGGAGAAATATATATATAATATATACTAAACTTAAATATCATAATTTATTACCTAAATTTTGATTTTACATAATTATTTAATATAAATTATTTTCATATTTACTACTATTTTATGGTAAATTGTGAGTTCAAATTTTGGCGTAAATATATACATTTATACATTATGGCATTATGATAGTTAAACTATGAATAAGTTTAGTTAAATTTTCTACTCTAAATTACAGATTTATTAACAAAACATATTAATAATAAATAATATTAATAACAATAATACACATAATAATCATTTAGAATGCACATTTTCATTAGTGGTTGATGCTATGATTAGACCCATGATTTAATATAAAATATGTAAAAAAAAAAAGGCCTAGACAAAATTACAACTCGTACATCTGTGAATGTGTATTACACTCGTGTGAGTATTTTATATTACGATTTTTGATATGAATAATAATAATAATAATAATAAAACTGGAGTTAAGATCTGATTACTATTGAGTAAAACGAAAATCGAATGGAATTCAAAGAAAAATAATAATAATTGACGAAAATGCATGGAATGAATTTAAAAAAATTTTGAATATGAATTAGCACCTTATCCATTATCGCTCTTTGACGCAATTTGCATGCTCAAAACATAATAGTCAGCCATTTATGATCGTTTTCAATGTGTTACTATATCAATAATATAGATTCTATCTCTATCATTGATAGAAGATATCTTTTACATCGAGTTGTATGAGATCGAGAAGAAATATTTTATGTTATCTTTGAGAAATACGTTCATTACGGAATAGACATTTCGAACGTTATTATAGTATTGGATAGTTATACTAATTATAGAAAGGTGCAGAGAAAAATTATCGGACTACAAAAATGATTTCATCTTAAAATATCCTTTTTGGACGATTTATGACTGTACCTATAAACCAACAGCAATTTCTTGCTAATAATCATAACAAATCTCGTTTTATTTCAATGATAGCTGAAAAATTAATGATTGCTGATATTTCTGTGAAACATACGAATAATGACGCTGATGTTCTTATAATAGAAACAGCTATAGAACATAAATACAACTATTGTCGTAGGTGAAGATGTCAATTTGTTAATAATACTTACTGCATGAACTCTTACGTATAAGATGATTTACTTTTTAAAACCAGGAATAGTTCAAACAGAAACAAATATATATTCATCTCAAAGTTGAACTTCGTATTCAAAATGTCAAGCTCATGACTTATTTTTACACGCAATAACTGGCTGTGATACTACGTTAGCATTTTAACAAAGAGATAAAACAAAAATATTTAAATTATTTGAAAAAAGTCACGATTTAATTGATTGCGCTGAATTATTTAAAAACATCAACTCTTCTACAGACAATTCTTACTAATAAAATTCGTTTTCTTCTTGCTATGTATAGAGCTCCAAAAAAATTTATTCTATAGACAAGTATAGATATTTATGTAAATAATACACGGAATAATAAAAGTGTTAATTTATCCTATTTTCTTCGAACATCTGTTGCTGCTTATCAACATTTATATCGTGTACCTAGCCAGGTATGGCTAGGTAATGAACTGTAACCAGAAAACTGGGGATGAGCATTTAAAGATAACAGTTTGATGCCAATTCAAACTCTACTCCTACCTGCTCTAGAAATACTTCTCAATACTATTTTTTGTAATTGCAAAAAAATTATAATTGTGGTTGTAAGAAAATCGAACTATTTTGTTCATTAATATGTAGTAGTTGTCAAGGCCAGTCTTGCTCCAATGTAGAATCAAATACAATAGATAATGAAGTATCAATGAAGATATAATTGCTTCATCTTTTTTATTAGATCAACCTATAGAAATTTAGCTACAAAAGGGCAAAGAAAGTTATTATGAAAAACATAATGCTATTACTATGAAAGAAGAATTTAAAGACTATTAAATCTTTTTTAATAAAAATTAATCATTACAAAATTTTATAAAAATTAGTTATAAATTATTTCATTTATAATAAAGAATTTTTAATAATTATAATAATTGAATAATTAATTATCCATAGTACTATTTTTTTTATCAATTCTAAAAAACTTTTAGTAAAAACTTATTTCATAAAAAAAATCATGGATTATACCTCTAAAGGATAATACAAAAAAAAAATGTGCCAAGAAATCTACCTCAAATATGGTATGGATAAAATGCATAATATTATGAAGATAATATTTTGAATATGTTAAAACCTCAATATCTTGTGAAATATTATTCACAGGCAAAAAATCTCAAATACTTTTTTTAGAAAATTACTTGTTCTACAAAATTTGTATAGGCTATTTCATTAAAACACTTAAATTTTAAGAGATATTTTTGAAAACCCAATTTTTGGGACTTTTGACCTAGAATACGAATTTAAGCAGCATTAGGATTGATGGTGATTTTATTGATAATGATGAACAATTTACCAATTTTCAGCTCTATACGAATTAATCCCAAGTGAAATGTTTATTTTGACTGAACTATGGTTTTAACATATTTTGTAGAAATGTACATTACAATTTAAATTACTAAACAATAACACTATTAAAATGTTTGTTGTTAGATATATAAACGACGATTAATGTAGTTAAACGTTCCAACGTTATTTTTGTATTTCTTTTTTTTGTTTGCGTTAAATCTCGTATTTTTACGTATTTCTCGATGATAAATAATTATTTTAAACAAATTATACTGTGGTCAACTGATTAAATTTTATTATCTGTATGTTTAGAGTTTTCAAACGAGGTTTTGATTAGTAAATCTCAAGTCGATTCCCCTTAAATGACCCGAAAAACAAAATTAGTGCCAATTTATTACCTACTACAATCGTTTTGTATCTAAAAGTGCAGGGTTATAATAGTTATACCAATTATACATCGTTATTTGTTATTTTAAAATCACATTTCTTGTGATACAATACTATTTGTAACTGACATAATGATACGTGTTTTTTTTTCTTTTAATAATTTTTGTTTACTCGTAATAAATTGTGTGCGCGCGTGTGTGTATTAATTTGTTGCAGACGTGACACGCGCGTCGTTGTCGATAAGTTATTGTTACACTTGTTGATTGTTGGAGTAAAAAAGTCTTGCAAACTAACCCGAAAATAAAATCCTTATTGATGTGTAATTCCTAACGCAATAACTATCATCAGTATACGGCATTTGCTTGGCATTGTGTTACGTTTCAGACACGAGTTTTATTGATTTCCGAACGTTTTTAATTTTCACTATTTTTATTTTACAATCCACGTGTCATTGTATCTGATTGATATAACGGCAGTCGAACGATTAATTTGAAATCAGATCAAATCATTCTAAATTAGTTGCACCTAAACACGCGTTCGCAACAATGGAAATAAGTCTGATCGTTTTGAAATGTTTTCTGGGAAAGTAAATCATTAAACTTATTGCCGTAATAATTGTCGTTTAAAATGTGATTCTTAAGGCTAATGCACAATAATAACAAGTTTACAAAACTAATTATTTAACTTTGTTTAGAGAGGTTTAAATTAAACTACAATGTTGTTAAATCAATAAATAACAGTTATTCGTTTGTTTCCCAAAGCAATGATATATTAATTGATTGCATCGAAAATATTCGTTGCATTCAAAAATGATTGTTCGGAAATCTGAACTGAATATTTAATAAACGATAATATTTTTGTCAATGATGGAATTCATGACGACACATTTTTGAGATGTTTAGATGAGTAAGTGTAAACTAATTTCGGTAATATTGTCATGTAAGACATTAAATGTTTAAAATTTATGCATGAAAGCAAAAGTTTTAAAACAAATATAAACAATAATTAAATTTTCTGAATTACAAAATGTCAAACCATACATGTCTTGTCGTAAAGACATAAATATTTAAATGTTATTTATAATATATAATATTATACATAGGTATATTATATTTTTTAGAAAGAAAAATATTTTTTAGTGAGATTACGTACAATGTAATTACTTTAATATTAGCTCTCATTAAAGTTTTATTAATTATTCGCAATAAGCATTTTTCACTGGATATTTAATTTAAAATTATTAGCTATCGACTTATGTAGTTCATCAACATAATTTAACTATTTTTAATTAATATCTCGTTAACGAAATATTTCTTTAATAAATTCAGAGTTTTATGTTACTTAATAATATTATATTTAAATCACGTTGGGTTACACAAGCATAATTACATTATAGTGGAATCAAAAATATAACAACTCAAGAAAATACTGTAGTCGTTTTTATATAGTTTATAACTGTAACTATTTAGTAATTAAATATTATAATGTGTAACTATCTAAAGAATTGTTATCTTTTTAAAAATGTATAAAATAAATGACTAATGTCTAATACCAATAACTAAATAGTTATCGTAGGTTTACAAATATATTCATATACTTATATGACTAAAGGCAAATCGCATTTATAAGGACGTGTAAAACGGAATTTTAAATGTATATGTACGATAAAGTAAAAATGTTTAAAACGTCTAACAGACTATCTAATAGCGATTTTGTGTTATGTTGCATAATATTATCGTAGACTGTTTTGAATTATTTATTTGTCGAATACTAGTAAACATTGAAAATTCAATAAAATAAGTAATCCTGTGTATTTTCATAAGGGTTTCAAGAAGATAAAACAGTATGTGATATAAAATACGAAAATATAAGTACCAATAGAATAATAATATCACAATACAGTACTTACACTTATGTATGTGAATTGTGAATACTATATTTTACCCAGTTTCAGTATTTCATTGTTTTATCCACTGTTAATAATACCTTATTCGATTTTACTTTACAACATATTGATATAGTGACTGAACATAGTGGAATAATATATTTCATATATTTACGAAAATGTGCATATTGAGCTACTTTCATGTTAAATAAAAAGAAGAAGTTTAAAATAAGGTTAGTTTAACAAGTCTAGTTAAATGTTAACTTTTTGTACTAAAAACTAAATAAATAACACGATATACTAAAATATTAAGTAAGAATAATATCTGAATAAATGTTTAAGTATGTTTTAAAAGTGTTAACATTTTTATAGAATATTTATATACTGCCCTCCTACGCACACAAAAAAAAAAAAAAAAAAAATGATACACTGTAGCTAACCTAACATTATAATATATATACTTGAGTACTAAAATATTTAAATTCCATAGTTGGATCATTGATGTTCCTCTATGTGTATTACCCAAGACCATATTAGGAGGGGAGGGCAAAGGGAACAGATGCCCCAGGCGGCAAAATTTTATTAACGAAAAAAAACGGTATTGTATTAATTTAGATTTATTTTATGAAATACTTATTACTATTAATTATTAATTATTATTTATGAATATAAAAATAAATTCGTAAGTGTTGAAAATTCCATGGTGATTTTAATGTTTTCGTGTTTAAAAACTTGAAGTACTAACAATAATATATCATTGTCCATTGTATTATTGTATATATATATATATATCTTTAGTCATGTAACTGTATTTTTAATTTGAACTGTTATCTTCATTATTTTCAATATAAATTATGAAGATGTTATAATTATATATATATATTATATAGAAATTGAGAAACTATTTGTTAAATTTTATATTTATGTCATAAAATATTTTATTTCGCCATTACCAAAAAAATTAATTTGTTTTTTTATGACGTTTCTATCACTTTTATAGCATAGAATTCCAATAATTATATATTTATATAATATTTGGGTTATTATTTTAGCTGTGTTTACACGGTGATAGTTACTTTCATAGCAGAACTATCATGAGAGTAACTATCAACTATCACGTAATGCATGATAGTGTTAAAGTTCTATCGCGATAATCCGATAGTAACTATCATAACGTTTATACGATGATACTCTCATGATAGTAGTAGTAGTAGCTGTCATGGCAGTAACTATCACATAAAACTATCATCCAGTAAACCTGGCTTTTACATCAAAGACGTATGTAAGAAAGGGGGGCTGAACGAGTTTAACCACCCTATGAGTAAAAAAAACAAAATTGCTATAATAATATTATTTTGCCACCTGTTTTAGATATTTCATTATAATGTATACAGATACAAAACATGTTTAATTTCATTTTTTTGTATTTAATTTTTTTATATTATAAAACGGTGAGGGGAGGGGCATCATGAAGGCTTCTAAAAAAAATCATAACCCCCTCCTTTATAAATGTCTAAATACGCCTCTGTTTTACATAATGTATAGAGGGGTATAAAAGGGCGGTATTTAAAAATTACCCCAGGTAGCATATGGGTTAACACGGCACTAGTATTACCAACTCAATATATTTTACCGTAAAAGTTTAAAAATACAATTATATGTAAGTAGACATAAAATTGAACACAATAAATAAGCACATTTACCGTATTTCATAATATCTGACAATTTATGTAGTGTGTGTTGTTTTAAAACAATAGTGAAATTTGTATTAAATTTAAACGACATTTTAAACAAGTTCCCGGTCTGATGACCCGGATGACGTTAGCCTCGAGTGGAACTTGCAGAGTTAAAACAGAGTAGAGGCATATTTAGCAATTTTTAAACGGGGGTTCAGATTTTTTTTAGAAACTTCATTAAGTCAAACCTCCCTCCCCCTTACTGTTTGAAAAAATTAATTGCAAAACAACCATAATAAACATGTTCTGTATCTGTATACATTATAATGCAAAATCCTAAAACAGGTGGTAAAATAATATTATTAATAGCAATTTTGTTTTTTTTTTTTTTTTGTCATGGGGGTTTAAATCCTTTCAACCCCCCCCCCCCTAAATAAATACGCCTCTGAAACAGAGAGTGATTTACGTCCATATAATTTGAGGTTATGAAATTAATTTGACATTAGAGCGTGAGACATTTTGGCAACACTCGTACAATGACGTTAATATAGTTACTTAAACATTGTCATTTTGTTACTTTACTAAACTAGTCAACGAGGTTGTTGCGACCGAAATAAATCATAAATTTCAGATCAAAACTTATTCAAATACTATATTTATATCCGATGAACACCGTAACCAATTTAAAGTTTCGAAGTGAATATGATATAGGTAGAGCGATGCGATCGTTAGTGGTCTTTAACCTTTCTAAAACATTGTGTTAGTTTGTATTATTAGAATACTTTCGATGTCACATTCGAAAATCGATTTCCGATATAAAACGATTATTTAGAATAGATAAACAGCTAAATCATTACCGAATTTTCACATTCCCTTAGTTATAAAATAGTCATTTTACTAGTCTGTATTAAAAATAAATTAAAAAATTAATTGTATATTTTATCTCCTACGCTTAAGTTAGTTTAACTTTTAAACAATTAATTATAAGTATTTCAAAAATTATCCTTAATAAAGTCCATTGTTGTAATTCTAGTGTTTTCATTATACGTTCATTGTATTTACTTTGTTTTTTTTTCTAAGTTTGTTTGAAAATTATTCTGAACTTTTCAATTAGTCGGGCATCATTCAGTTTTAAATTAATTGTAAATTATTCTGCGTGAATAAATTTGAAGACATTTACCTCTCTTTATCGTGTCCAAAGCAGATAAAATCGAATAATTATCACAGTAAGTAATCGGTACGTTATTGAAAAATTAATATAAATTAACCTAGTAGAAATTAATTTGTCTCCAGTTTGTACTATCTCTTAAATAAAATTATTTTCTTTCCTATACTTTATGAACTACCGTTAAAAACGTTATTAACTTATACTCGGTGAATTTTCAAGAAACTCACTAGTAAAATACATCGTAAATTATTAATATTTGATTTAAAATAATTTTACTGATGTTGTACTTGAGCGGAAATGACGGAAACTGAGTATATTACAGGCGATTTGAGTGTTTTAAAATTGGAAATACGTGTACTTAATGCTATCGAATTCGAAGAAAATAAATGCAATAATAGTCCAGAAACGTAAGATACACAATGATTGTCGACGCAATAGATTGCAAATTTTATTTGCTTATTTTTCTTGATATATTATTTTAAGTTAATGCGTTTTTATCTATTATATTCTATTTATTGTTTTTTTTTCTTTGAAATTGGTGATTTAACTCTTTCAATTACAATCTGAAATATATTTTCTTTGTATTTTCATGTATAATTTATTATTATATTAAGATTAAATCTATTATTAAAAATAATTTTAATCAATTACAACCAACCTGATGAAATTCTAATAATGCGTATTTACTTTTTCTTTATGGCTAGTATACATTTTAAGAAGGTCGTATATTTCTCATCATAGTCTGAAAATATTACAAGTATAAAATATACGACAGATGAGTTTGTGCTAATGTAAATATAATTCGGATCAATAAAATTTGTTTCCTTGTTTATTCGTAATTTAATCTAATTTCTATATAAAGTATAATATTTTTATTACACATTATGATCCACTGAATGCAACTCTGAAATTTAATTTTAAACTCGATTTAGTTAGGATACCCATCATTTAACAATAAACTACCATTTGCATAAAAAGTTTAGTTACTACCATCAAATAAATTTAATGATAGCTTTTTTTTAACTTGATCTTCTGATCCTTTTCATCCAAACAAAACGAATACATAACGTAAATTTTTAAATATTACATTATTCGTTTATAAAGTTTTTACCTTTATAAAATAGAATTCAACATTTCGGCTAAATCGGTAATAATATATATTTGCATTTTCATAAAGTACAATTATTACAACTACAATAACTGTCTAGACATTTATATAAATCGACATCGTGAAATTAATAAAACTGTAACGGTTTATAATGTAATAATATAGTATTAAATGAATAATACTCGTACTATAAGATTAATTAAAAGTTATAATATTACGACCAAACAAAATTCTAAAGAAACTCCATTGTACACGAAAAAGAAATCTCATTTGAATCATCACGATACAGTATGGTATTTAAATTTTATGAGGATAAAAAATGAAAGATTTTTTATTAACGATAGTATACGTCTTGCACGTCGGTAAATATAATCATAAATAATAAAAATTATTAATCATTATAAGTTTTAATTCTCACTTTGTTATCGGTATTACAAAACTTTTAATCGTACATCACTGCATCCGCATTATTGATTGCTATTACGTCCGGATGAGACTGGGGCTCTAGACATTAAAATTAATTTGTCTGAAATAGATTTTTTATTATAATATAAAACATAACATTTTAAGCATTTTATCATATATATATATATATATTAACTCTGATAGAAAAAAAACACGTTTTCAAACATTATAACGCGACAATTGCACAATTAACTACAAAATACATTAATATTTAATACATATCTAAAGATCATTCAAAGATGCTACCCGTCACGTGTAAATAAAAGAAAATGATTTAAACGAACATTTAAACTTGAAAAAATGATTTGAAAACAGATCATATTCATTTCAACATAATATTCGCTCAACCGAAATATGCGTAATAATGCAAATAATTATTATTAAATAATTATTAAAATTAAACAATTATTTATGTCACAGCTTTACGTGTTTTCGCATTTTTCTATAGCTATTAATATACAATTACAAATATTAGGTATGATTTAATTTTCGATTTAATGAATACTAAGTATTTATTTGAATGATCAAGTTTCATCTTAAATTTATTTAATTTCGAAAAATAACTTTTTTTTTAAATTCTGAGAACATAATATTATTAGTTAATAAAATTACTACCAAATTGTTAATTTTATAGCTATTTTTTTCTGGCTGTATATAAAATAACATTATGTTCTACGTAAAATAAATGGTTAGTAACATTTATTAAGTAATCACGAAATTTGTAATCAAGAGAAAAATTCTGAAATAGTCATAATAAAAACACTTTTCGTTATACTTAATAAAAGAATACTGACAATGACAATACAACTTCATTATTTATGTTGTCGTATTATAATAAATTATGTGATCATATTATTTTGATGAAAATATTATAATAGAAAGTGTTTTAACAAAAAAAATTGACTAAATATGGTTAATATAATATTTAAAATTTAATAAAAAACTATTTTATAAATAAATACTGGATACTTTTACGATTTTTTGTAATAATTCATCTTATTCAACAACTGTTATTAATTTAAATAGCTATCGAAATGTTAAATTATAACGCCTCAATCAGTATAATAAATAAAATATAAAAAGTATACGATTTTAACGGGAAAAATATTTTTAAAAATCTTGTTGAAACTGATATATAGTAGAGTTGATTATTTTATGATTCCTGACTCAAATCTAGTTGCCTAATACGATTCAGTTTAATAGTACACAAATAGTATACATTTACATTATAATTTAGAAAAGTCGATTATTAGAAATAATAATATTTATGGTGTGAGGAGATATGCGACTTTTTTAAATTCATAATTATAATTCAGGGCCATGTTTCTCTATTCCAATTCCGATACGCGTAGACTAATGATTTTTATTAGAGTTTTAATAATATCAATTAATTTATCAAAGTAACATAAAAAAACGAATAAATAAATGATTAAGACTTAAAATGTATTTACGAGAAATCGAGAACATTAATCCATGCAAAGAAGAATTTTCTTGTAAATTTTAAATAAGAAAATTAGAAAACACATTTTATTTTCATTAGTTATTTTTATTATAATTTTTTAAAAGAAAGAAACAATAGAAGGTTACAGATAAATAGGTATATTTTTTATGCTTAAATTTAAAAAAAAAACATTTTACAATTGGCGAACTCAAAAAATATTCTGATCAAATCTCATTTTATTTTGTTTTTGCATATTAAATTCGTTATTTTTTTCTTTTCCAATAACATTCAACATAATAGAAATAAATTAATTTATAGTAAAATCATTTTATAAAGAATATAAAATAAGTCGAACCTCCAAACGTTGTATAAAGTATTAACATGGTTATTATTAAAAAGTTTTAGTCTTTAAACTTAAATTAAACATTTTTTCCATAGATCAAATTTTACCAAAGTCTTTGTGCTGAATCGATTATGTGGTTAGTTTTTTTTTACGAATATTGTTAAAAAGGTTTTCACGATACATCAGCATTTTCAAAAATTACTCGAGGAAAACACCACCTGAGTATTTATTAATTTAAATCAATAAAAACAACTATTATTTAAGTTGTTCAATCCTTTGTACAGTTCCGAAGTTTGTACTGTTTCAAAAAATAACACGATTATTATAAAATATAAACACCAGAGGTATCGTTATTATCAATTTAAAATATATAATCTTAAAATGTAACAATTATATTGTATTATTATTATAAAATGTAAAAATATTATTTTATTATGCGAAAAGATTTTCTCTCAATTTTTTGGTCGTTTACGTAAATGTATATTTAACTTAAAAATAATTACAATCATTTAAGTAAAAATAAAATTTACTAATTGGCTTCCAACAATTAATTCATTAGTCTTTTGTAGTTCAACAATTTTACATAATTTATTCATAATTTATCATAACAAAATCGGAACACACAGTAACGTTGTTAATAATTTAAACAATGAACGATATTAATAATAGCTATATTTTTATTAGAACTTATTGTTCAAGTAATTGTTAAAAATATGTTATTTGTAGTTTGTACTGTCAGTAAAAACTCGTAATGACTAGTTTAGTATAAAATAAAGTAATTTTCAATATAATTTATTTATATTTTAAAAACAAAGGAAAGATAACATTATAATATGCTTTACGATAAACTATAAAAATTATAAACAGATATTTACATTTATGTATAAGATAGAAAAATTTCTGATTTTACTTTAATAACGATTTCTAATTCATTTGTGATTTTATGGTAAATTATTATTGAGTTTTACGTGCGCCGAAAACCCTTAATAGGAATTATTTTATGTAATTGTATTACTATTATATATAAATATATAATTTTTTTTATAGAATTACTTAAATATTATTTGATATCGCATAATAATAAATGGAAAAAATGTATTTAAATTTTTAAATTTTTAATTATTATTAAATTCTGTTAAAATCAGGAGGAGATACTTTATAATTATTACAATATCATATTATAGCTTTCTCTACCTAAAACTTGAAAGTTATCTCATTTTTTATTATGAAAGATTTTAACTTAAATTATAATATGTTTTATGTAACTAAAAATTATTGAATGATAATTGTATATTTTCAATTTGATTCATTTTATATTACGTTTCGTATTTGTGTAGTTCAATAATAATACTTCAACATAACATTTCAACAAAAACAAGTAAACGGGGAGAATTTTTTAATATATCAAACAATGTGAGTCGACTGCCGAACAAAATACCACTTGTTATTTATGTAATATAATATTAAAACATAAATGTACAATTTTATTTCACTTATGTATTATTAGAATTACAACTAAAATTAAAACATAAAGTAGTAATTATCACTTTTACTGTTACAGTACTAAAAAAAAAAAATAACTAAAAAATAATTTATATATTTAACAATAATATTATATTTACTAGTACATAAGTAACCCAATATTATTTTAAAAATAAGGTATTCAATTTATAACATTTGTGCTTCGAAAATAATTTATAATAACAATAATATTATTACTATTAGTAAAATGTTAATTATGAAAAAAAAAAATTCTATTTGAAGAATGACTTATTTTGAGTAAATTGTTTACAAGTTTAACTGATTAATAGGTATTTTACTATTTTGTACCTAATCGAGTATATATATATATATATATATATTTTAATATTATTTTAGAATACCGCAAGACACGGATGATAAGAATCAAAGTTCAATGTGGTACTGTTAATATTCATTACCACATAATAGTATAATAACTTCGAGAGGAATTGATCCAAATTTATCGTCATACAATTTATAAGTAAGTAAACATAATAAATTTCATACTTAAATTTATTTGCCTAATAATAGATACATATATGTTTAACACTTTCAAAAATAAATGAAAAGTACACTTGTTTATAATGGACGATTTTTTTTTAAATAACAATTTTTAACATATAGGAAAATATAACTGTAAATTACTAGTGTACAATGATAGATGTACTTTAAGCGTTCAATGTAAAAATTTTAATAAAAAACTAATGATAAGTAAACTTTTCGAGAAAACTTCAAAGAAAATAAATTGCATGCACAAAACATGTATAATATAGTATATACTGTACACAGCATTAAATGGCAAGGAAGTAATCGAAATAAAACAAGTTTTTAATGAACGTTTTGATTACACTATAAAAAACAACATTCTCGTTTTGTTATTTAAGTGACCACATTAAAACATTACAATTAATTTTAAAAATTCAACTTTTATCGTTTGCATTACATGCATTCAAATTATATTTTATAATAATTGACAATAAATTTAAAAATCATTAATACAATTAACTACTGAATTTATGTTCACGTGAGACGATTTACTAATTTATAATAAAACAATATTTTTACCAATTGAATATTTCATACAATTATTAATCGACTATTTAATTTTTTTTTTAATTTTTTTGTTCTTTGAAACGTTTGTCATAATTATGTCGTTTATTATGACTGCACAGCTGCAATTAAAATAATCACAAACAATATACTTTTAGTGGAAAAATTATCGATAGCATATTGCAACTAATAATTTTAATTCTTATTTACGGATTACGGCTTAATGACATTCAATAAAATTGTAGATATGTATTATTCCACAACTCAATTGTTTATACATTATGCTAATTATAACTATTCAAATCGTTCATATTTAATTATTAATAATAATATATGAAAAGAGCGTAAATTCTTAATAAATGTAATTGTTTACAGATATTGTTTAAAAAATATTTCTTTAAATATAAATATCTAGATAGAAACTTTAAAATGTATATATTTAAAGTACAATACATTTTGAGAAAACCATTTTAATAATGTTATCGAGTATATACTATATTATTATTCAAATAAATACATATATAGATATATATAGATATATATTAATACTTACAAAATAGATAATATAAATATTGACCATAAACTAATTACTACTTAAATAAACTATAAATAATATAATATAATATAATTTATTTTTTTTTTTTTTATCGTATACTTTTATCCTTTAAAGTGCCTATATAGGTATAGTGCAGAAACAATGACTATCTTTTTAAAAAAATATTAAAAACGTATAATTGTTTAAAACTGTTAAAATAATAAATATTTTAAGAACTTCTTTTATTAAAATTAAACACTAAACTATGCGATTTATCTCAATTAAAATAATCGTTGAACATAACTTGTAAGTATATAATACAATATTATTATTATACTTATTGCGATTTTTTTTATTTCCACATAAAAGAATTTTGTGCAAAACTCGACTTGATGTAACTACCCAATAGGTAATTATGTTAAACCAACATTACGTTACCTATCTCATTTTCGCTATAAAAATATAATTCATTATTATTAACATAAATACAATATTCTAATGACTACCTAAACTATAAAGATAATTTCTTTAATGATACTAATAATTGAGTTATAAATTAATATTCAAGTAAAACTGCACAAAAAAATTAAGTTTTAATTTTTGCAAAACGCTTAAATAAACGTGAATCGCAAATTAAATTGAATCATGGAAGATAAAAATTAGATTTATAAAATAAAATATTGAAAAAAACAAAATAATAAAAATCAATTATTATTTAAGTAAAAAATCACAGACGTATTGTGATTTCACCAAATTCAATTTTCCCAGTTATAGTGACGAAACAAATTTACTGATTTTTTGGGATAAATAAATTGAATTCAACTAAATCGTTTTGCGAACAATTCAAAACACGTCATTGGACCCTTATAACTGTCTCCGCTGACTATAAATAAATACCATTCTTAAAATGTCTTACATCGATAGGCAAACTGTTTGAATGGTTTACAATTTTTTATTAATTTGAGTATTCTTATTTTTCTATTCGAAATATTTAAAAATAAAACAAACATTTTAATTATTTGTTGATTAAAATACGATATATTGTAACTATTATAATATTTTTTTAAACGAACATGACAAACTGATTAAATTATAAAATGTGTTTTCATTGTAATCGTTTGTATTTCTCGACTATTGCTAACTGATGGAAAGTGGACCCAATGAAGCCCGTACTTTCTGGACTATTGGATTGAAATTGCGCGAACAACCTAAACAACAACAAAAATAAAATCGAATAATTACTGTAACATATCATTTTAAATGACCGCTAATAAAATATAATATAATTGATTTTAATGTTTTTATATATATATAGTTTTTGAGACTGACGAAATAGTTTTAGTTAGGTACCTATTCAGAAAAATAATGGCCAATTAAAAAACTTAAAAAACAATATATTTGAAACGGAACATTATAAATTTGATAATTTATTATGAATTTTAAAAGTAAGTGTTTAAAATATAAATTATACTTCTTTTTGTTGAATATAAAAACATCGTTGGAATTTGTTAGTAAAAAAATTTACGTTTATGATATAAAATGTTAAAAATATAATATACAAAATATTTTATTAGCCTAACTAATAACAACCATTTTTACGGTTATAAATAGGTAGTAGATATTTATAATAAAAATAATTTACAATATTGTCATTATAGTTGGGAATTTCGATTACATTTGAATATTATGTAATATTTCATACGCTTTATAAACATCAAAATAATTAATTGCCAATATTTACTCTATAACAGACGATACAATTACGGAATTGTTACAATTTATTTTTTAAAGTCATCAAAAAGGCCACATCCATATTATTTTTTTCAATATATTATATAAACTAAAAATGTAAAATATTTTAACTTATTTTTTAAACAAAAACCTAATGTCACAATCATTTAGTAAATAAGTTTGGTTTTGTAAATTCGTTTAAAAATGCAATGTTAAATGTCTATATTGACATTAGTACTTTGTTTTTTTATTACATATTTTTTTTTTTTTAATTTAAATAATCAACAATAAACGAATCCATAACTTTATTCGTATACATGAATGAAATTGGAAAACTAAACTCATTTTAACGAACATTTAATTAAAATATAAAACGAATTCCGAACGTAATAATTATATATGCTCGAACTCACTTATTTTTCGGGATTCCTATGGCCTGATGAACGTAATCAGTTATGACCGCTATGTGTTTTTTATTTTCTTCCGGTCCCAAACTTCCAATACTTGTTACTTGGATGAATCCACAATCCTCGCCGGTGCCGCCGAGTGTCATTTGTAAGCCAGGATTGACCGTCGCCACACAAAACTGCAGCAGAAAAAGAAATAGGTATAATTTTAAAAATAACATGAACCAAAATAATTTCAAAATCGATAACGTTTTAAGTAGTCTGCGTTTGACAATACAACGATATTACGGTTTGTTTAAGTACACCTCGTTTGTTTTACAATATCGACAACTTTGTCAGAGTTCAAATAAATCTATACCGCGACACGTTTATAATTATATTATTATATTCAAACACGTTAAACAACCGGATGAGCTGAGACGATTAAAAATTGGATCGTATCAATCGAATAACGTGTCATCTGACACGAAATCCGTTTTATTCACGTTTTTCGATAAACGTAATCAAATTAATTTAAATTATTATTATTTGGGCTGACTTTTACCGTGTTTTATACGTGTATCAAGAGCTGGAGTGTCGAGGAGAAAAGCTAACATGGTAAAATAAAGAAGACGAAACTTGTGAATGTGGAGAAATACAGACCGATGAACATCTTTTGTTATGCGCTTTGAGTCCAAAGAAGATCTGATAATGACAAACACAAATGCAGTAGAGGTGGTTAAGTTAGGTTAGGTTATAATTTAGAACTTTACCAAATATGTGATTTTTTAATCAGACCTTTACCAAATTGATTGATTCATTTATTTTATTATTCAAGTACCTGTTTTTAAATTAACTATATTATTAACACTATTGTTATAAAACTATTATAATATGATACTTACGACAATTTTCTTCCCGAGAGTTTTCGAAAGGATTTGTGTGCACGTAGGCAAAAAATCATCGGGGATTTTCGATGCCGGCATATTCGTGTCCAAACTCAAACGTGGCATTTTCTTAAGTTTTTTAAAAGACTTGTTGTACGGGAAACGGTGAAGTTGAGAATAAATAATAAATTATTGACGTTGTCGAAACGTGTGTGATATTAGTTTTCGTTGCGTCAACCGTTTTTTGTTTAATTTTTAACTTGTTTCGATAAGGTTTATTTTTTTTATACAGCTATAGGTGTTATAATATATAGAAATCACGCAACAGATGATAGTAAATAAAAAATATTTATATTAGATAATAAAACATGATCGCTATACTTCGCATGAATGCATTTATATAATATAATACTGTTATATCGGAAAAAAAATCAAAACTTATATTATCGTTAATTACAGATAATTACAAAATGAACACTTTTTTTTTTAATTTTCTTTATATAGGTACATAAACGATGCTCTCACAAATATTAAGGTTTTTTTTTTTAATAATAATTCTTTTTTTTTTTAAAAAAAAAATATAAAATAACCGCACAAATATAATTTGGTAAACTTTTCATAATAAACGATATTTAGGTTTAATTTATAAATATGTTTTTTCTTTTAATTTCAGATAAAAATGTTCAGATTTCTTTTCAAATAACGTATTCAAATAATTTTACTTTCATTGAAAAATAAACGATTTTACAACAAATATGATATAAATATTAAAACTATAATATTTTACTCGTTGTATTTTATTCGTTATTTTTTTGTTTTAACATTTTGTAATAGTTATTTTTTTATTTTCTGACTCTGCAGATATACAACTTAATTGCTACAAATTAAACAAAGTTGTAATACTAATTAAAAGAACATAAATATTTTTGTTATAATACTTGTTATTAGTAACTATATTAATAACTGAAAAGTAACAAGAAGAAACTTTATCGATCGTCATGTATATCTGCTATTCTGAAAGCCATAGTGCGAAAGGATGAAAATTGATTTTTCAATTTTTGTAAAATATATTTTACCGTCCATTTCATATATTTTGCTAAGAAAATGATTTGAAGATACGATAAAGGTAAATATATCGGTTGAAATTATACGACTAAACCGTTTTAATAAGTATAATATATTTTGTTGAACGACTCGGAGACGGTTGTTTCAATAAAATAAATTATAAATTATTTATAAAGTATAAAATATAGATAATGTATACGGTAAATCATTTTACGAATGATTTTCAGGTTAAATTCGTCCAAACAAATGGAATATATAAATCTCACGAGTTTGTCCCGGCAGCGTTGGCGTTTTAAACCGAAAATAAAAAATTATAAATACTTAAAAAAAAAAATTATTTTAATATCACGTTAATACTTCGTAAAATTGTAACGATATTCAAAACGAATATGTAATTTTTTTTTTTAATATTCCATTTACGAAACAATATATAATTTATGCATGCGGTTGCGTTTTTCACGTATAGCTTTTACGCACGTTCGTACGAGCGTATTATAATTTTATCCGAATTAATTAACCATATGCTATAATATGTATGTCTATAAATGTATAATTCGTAAATATACATTTTCCAGTTTTCGAAATAATTGTTTCTTCAGAAGGTTTATTTATTATATATATATTATACGGATATGTATATAGTGTTACGTATTATATTTTATGCATCGAGTGTAATGATTGCAGTTTGCAATTGGGACCGTCAAACAATTGATATAGGTAGGTACTATTATATTTTTGTTATGTGTTATCCGCGATAAGGGAAGAGTTCACTTTCATCAGCATAGGCGTAACTAGGGGAAGGCTTAGCTTAGCCCCCCTTCAAATTAATTCTAGCCCCTCCACCACAAAATTATGTACCAAATTTAATTATAATTTAAGATAATCTATGTATCTATGTAATAATGAATGACTGTGACAAACACTCCCTAACAGATCTAAATACTTACATGTTCATCAGATAACGATCTATACTAGATAATACTACGTACATATATCGATAGCGTTATTTAAAAGTTTACCAAGTCAACGAACGAAATAAACGCAAATACAGATAATGATTAGATATTTCAGATGCGTCATTACTTGTCAATATCTCCCCATCACCATCAAAGAACAATGTTTACCTAAATAATAATATGAATATAACGCAGTCGAATGAAAAATGTGTTGAATAACCGATAGACGATAGTACGTATTTTATCGGATGCAAACAAATATTTTAATAAATCGTTTAAACGTCAATACATTTCAAAGATAATATTAGTATATCAAGTACGTCCACCCGCTGGGTCTAAGTGCCTATTCAAAAGTTACAAATTTAAAATTGCAACAAGCAAAATATGTTATATAATAATATTATATAGTGTGTCCCAGATATATTTACTAATTGCAATATCTCCGCGAAAAATTAAAATTGTTGAATTCTGTTTTTTTCTTTGAATTACTAATTAAGTTTCCAACAGTCTATAATATTACCTTTATTACTTTTTTTCACAAAAATACGTCACGTCATAAAAAATAAAAATATTTATTACTTTTAAAGATAGTAAAATTAATGAGTTATGAGTATATTTTTATTAAAATGTTTATGTGTCGACTTCTAATTTTTATCAATATAGCAATTTTTGATATTGTTTTTTATTTAATTGAAAAATAAAATATTCTACCTCATTTGTTGTAATTATTCATACTATTATAAAATGGAATGCAAATTTTATTACAACAATATGATAATTAAAAATACCTATTACCTGATAGTAATTTGACTAAATTATGCATGCCATTAATCTGTAAATCGATCTTTATTATCTATGTTTTTTTACAGAAATAAAATTATGTTATCGATAGAACCTTTATTGGTATTAATAAGATAAATTTTGCATACTATTATGATATTAAAATATTAAATTATTATACTAAATGTTGTAGAATATTAAATTTTTCAATTAAATCAAAAAAAATCGCCATCTTGATAAAACTAGGAAGCCACACATCAATATTTTCATAAAAATGTACTTTAATCCAGAGATCTTCAAATTTCACATATCTTAAAAGAAATAAACAAAATATCTACAAAAAAATATAGAAAAATAAACAAAATACTTTTTAAATTTTTTTAATAGACGTTTAAAATTAAAAAATAATACAGGTAATATTACAGCCCATTGCCTGAGTAAAAATTTTATAAAAATTTTAATTTTTCACTGATATATTGCAATAAGTAAATAGATCTAGGACCTGTATAGATCTGTTATATATAATATATAATTTCAAATGTCGTTAATCGCATAAAATAAAAAATTGTATAAATTTATAAATAGTAATAAATATAAATAGTAAATATAATAAATTGTATAAAATAAAATAAAAGATTTTCAACATACATTTACCTACTTATAATTGTCAAACATTTGAAATGAAAATATCGTATATTTATTATAATGAAGATAACGTTTTTTATAAAAATATTATTAAAACGTACGATTTTGTAGAACATTCAGTAATCGGTGGACGTATCGAAATTATTTCAATAAAACGACTGTACAGTTTCTAATGTTTTCGAGTTATCGGTATATAGCATTTGAATTCCAAGACAAGTTTTAAAAATCACTTACAGCTTATATTATACCGATATAATATGATCATGTGTTGAGATAATATTTTATTCGAATACTCTCTCGGAACAAGACGATTAATCACTTAAAAATTTAACGATATAACATATTATTCGAAATATATCCGAATTATTTACCCGAAAACGCAATTCTCGAGAGACGAAATCTCTGTCAAGTCATGCAAAAGGAGAATGGAAGAGTGACAGTAGTAAAACGAAGAGCCAAAATGCACAAACGCAAAAATCACAATGCCTTTCTATATTATTAAATATGATTTATTTGTAACTCTTATAATATTATTAAAATAGATTGATCTTCATTTACAAATTGGTCCCGTTTTGTTTTTGGTAAAACTCGTATATTTTCCATGCTATCAAACAAGATCCGTTTGTTTTTCAGACCGAAAATTGTTGTTCTCCTTAGTTCCTTTTATTATATTATTATAATAATATAAGGTGTTTCAAACCGTATGATAAAATACACATTTCAATATTATTTTCCGAGTATACATTGAACAAAAGTGTTATAGTATAATACATTTGAAATATTTTTTACGGTTTTTGTTATTCATTAATATTTTCATCACAGTTCAAAAATAATTATTACCTCTAATATGATAATCTCTTACATCAAGTGCAATATGAATAATGCAATTAAATTCATTTAAACCAGATCTCGTAAATACTAAGAATATTCGTTTATAAAATAGGTGGGAAATTGGATGAGCGCACGGATATTGGAATACTCAAAGTAATATAAATCATTATGTAGAGTATATTTTATAATAAAAGTGTTTATATAAACTTCTGATCAAGGACTTTGTATATAATTCAAAATTTAACTAAACAATACTGTTACATTATAATATAATACAATTATGTATAGGATTCTCATACGTTTGCATTTATTTGTTCTGTATACTTTCTAAGTATAATCATAATCAGTGGCGCAACTAGTGCTAAAATTTAGGGGGGAGGGCTAAGACCCCACATTAAAATATATTTAAAAAAATAAATTGAGAACTGTCTTGTTATTTTAAAGGGCTATGAATAATTTTGGAGAGGGGGTTAAAACCCTCCAGCAACTCCCCTCCTAGTCACTCTTTTGATTGTAATAGATACAAAACATTTCGAATAAAATATAATAATACGATTTATAAATATATAACCTGGAGTGCGAACTATACCGTATGAAAAATTATAAATTTATAGTGATGATACGAAAAGTATTTAACGGAGTTAAATTCAATTCGATTTCCGAATTTTTAATTATACTTACAAACAAAATTTAAATGAATTTATGTTTTGATTTGATAAAACATTTGTATCTATGAAAATATAAATATTTGTATTTTAAATTTTTTGTACAATTTCAGGGTATGATGATATTATAAATTTATTTATTTATAATAATAATAAACAAAATGTATATTAATTTATACATATTACATAATTTTTTTTTTTTTAAAAAAAAATTCAATTAGTTTAAGAGTATGTTAAAACAATATCTTAAGTAATTATAATAATTAGAATATAATTTATATTATATTTACTACGACTTTAATTTTTAAATTTTAAATTTTATTTTATTCTTATTAAATATTTTAAGGAAAATATAATATTTCATAGGTCTTATTCTTTTCATCCAATACAATACCTGTGCTTCGCACAGAAAACTTTTTTTCTAATTTCATCACCACATTTATCCGTTATAAATTCATAATCATAAAAACAGAAAGATCAGTAATTATTGATATTTCATCCATTTTCTTATTATTTAGACTAATTTTAAATACATAATACTACAATATCCTAATCAAAATATTTAACCATATTGTATATTATTCTTTGGATGTAATATAATTGATATGAAACGATGACGATTAAAAAAATTTTTGCTTTACTCAAAATAGAATATATATATATATATAGGTACAGAGAATCCCAGATCTATAGATATGGACTATACAATATTACCTCCATTATTTTTTTAGCGTTAAATTTCAAGTAAAAGAATAAAATAATAATTCTATACTTTATAAATTTTTCGCGGAAATATTTAATTAATAAATAGATCTGGGATACTCTGTATAATATGTTTTTTACGTTTAAAATTGTCAAACATAAGTTTAAATTATTTTACGTTTAGCTACCTAATCGATATTTAATATAAAATACCTAATACTATATTACCGTAAATTAATATACGCTAATGACTATTGAAGAGGAGAATATAATTTATTAAAAATACATTTAACATTTTTGTATTCCAGACACAGCTTTATTATTATTTTTAAAGTTATATTTTTCTTTACAGACAACGCAAGTTTTCTTTTACATTCTATACATAAATTTATAACAATCATCAACTTTGTAAGAGTTTATCTAATTCTGTTTTATTATTTATGCATTATGAAACTTCACAATTGTATAATCATATCTCTCTAAAACGAATTGTGAAAAATAAATTGTATAATATTATATCAACTAGATTATTTTTATTGATAACACGAACATGTTCAATAATGTCGTACAAATGCATAAACTGGATATTATTATTTATAAAAGTCAATATTATGAAACGAGTTAATTTATAACAATATTGTTGACAACAAAAACACGTACAATACAATAGGTTCAAATGTAATCGTGAAACATCAAAGACAATCATACAATATTTTATGCAATATTCAAATACAGATTATGATCAATACGTTTAAAACAATTCTTAAACATCTTAAAGAAATGAAGATTTATTAAATTATCTCCGATCTCTTTAAAATTAATTAGGTTTCTGTATTAACATTTATTTATATTATTATGGTCCAAATCCAACTGCTTTAAATATTAAAAATAATAATAATCGTAGTGACACTCGTAAGTCATATAGTATATAATTTGTATAATATTATATAACAATTATTTTAAATTTATTTCCATACTAAATAAGTTATTTGAATTATTTCAAAACTTTTGAATTAGATTATACGTATAGTAGCAGAAATAAGTAAGTATGTAAAACAAAGCTATATCATACATCATAAATTTCGCGTACCTACTTATGGTTAATGAGAAACATCTAATAAAATATTATATTTCATAAAATTTTGGGGTACTAAATGAAAGTTTTTAAAGTCGTATTTATTAGGGCATCAACATCCAATCTCGCCATCTCTACAGCCATGACTTTTAATATAAAACAAAGACGATTCGAATAATACAAGTGCTGTTTTAGATATCAAGTTCGTTTGAGACATATAGAAATATTTTGTACTTAAGTAATGGCTTACTATCTTGTGATGTATTTAAAATATGCTGTAGATTTTAAATATACGATGTTATCTGTAATTTAATTTTTGAACGATGAGATAACCGTTGCGTAAGACAACCGCTAGCGCGGAAGAAGTAGTTTTATATATTACCTTTCAAAAACGAGTTTAAATACAAAACGTTTTTTTAATTAAAATTAAAATTCAAACTTTAATTTTTGAAATTATATTACAGAATGATAATTAAAATTTCACCGGTACGCATAATTTTTACTTATCAACTAACGATTTTCTCATTCCCAAAACCAATCTCGTTTGTAATAAACAATAAATAATAATTGTAATAATATATTGATTAATAAAATATAATGGAATATTATTACTGGACGATATTAATATCATTAATCGTAATCGAAAGTTTTCAAACCACTTCGAAACTTACATTAAGTGATTACTTATTATACACTTATTATTATTATTATATACTTATTATTAACGAATAATAATATTTAAATTATTATTATTGTTAAAATGAGTTATTATTGTTCTTTATTTTAATTAAATTACATATGTCTTGGATAACAATTTATAATCAACGAGATTTTAATTTAAATTCCATTTAACGAATTTTTGTTTAAAAATTAAATTATATTTTAATGTGTAGGAGGCAAATATATATATTGCAATAATTCGTTTATTTAATATTCTTTATCTTCTTTATCACGATAACATTTAGTTTATATACTAAATTTTACATATAGATAGATTTATATAGGAATATTAAAATTAAAGTACTTTTTTACAAATATTACAAACATTTCGATTTTTCACATTTTCTTTTTTAACTATTGTGTATATACGATATTTATTTTATAAAAATAATTTGTAATAATACAACTTGTATAAAATAAAAATACTATTTACAAAAAATGAAAATTAGTATTAATTTTTAAAATGTAAAACATAAATAAATATAATAAATAACATATTTTTTTGTTATTTTTATTTTTATTTAATATCAGTAACATAGGTAATTCATAAAAAAAAAAATAAGTCAATTTAAATCTTCGTATTTAAAAGTTTTGTTTATGCGCGTTTGTTCAAAAATAGCATATACAAACAATTTTTTCATAAATATAACAAGTTACTATAAAAAGTATAACCTGCAAAATAGATTTTGAGACCTTGGATTAGGTTGTTAGGTTTAGTCAGCTATAGTTTCATGATGTCGGTTTGTAATGGTACAGGCGAATTAAGAAACTCGAGGAAGTTTCAATAGCAAACCAGGATCATTTCGTACCGAGTTTATGTTTCAAAATATATACAAGGTGACATTTTTTTTTTATTTCCACATTTGATATTTTTCCAGAAGGAGCTTAAACACATTTTGGATGGCTTTAATCTCTATACAGCTTCCCTTCTCACAATTTGCGACTCTGTTGCCAGTAATAACATATATTTAGTTAGCATCGAAATATTATCTAATACATATTTATTATAGTCTATATTGTAACTGATAAGAAACTTTAATATGTTTTCTTAGTATTGAAACATTTATAGGAAACTTCATTTCAGATAACAAAAGTACTAGATAAGTAATTAAACAATTTTTTAACTATTGTTTAAAATTGATAAAATTAAATTGAATAATACGCTAATCGTTTTTTCGTTTCCGCTACGTTTACATTTTTTAATCGTTTTTAACATTATGCTCATAATGTCATAACACAGTATATCAAAGTCCGGGGTACATCAATAATCGCATTTCTTTAAAATGTAACTTGAATTTCACATTTTTTAGAATATTCTCTCCAATAATAATTTTCATTAGAATATTCATACGTGTACTCTCATCAATATTTGCGGTTATGCGTAGGTATATTATTAATTATCAAAACTATTTCGAGACCAACATAGAAATACTAGTATTTTTATCAAAACCATGTGGCGAATAATATGTATTAACATTAAACTTCAGCTATTACAAACCATTATAAAATTTTAATATAGGACGCTGACATATTATAAACAATTCTTACGTTTTTGATAAAAGGGTAAAATAATAATATAGTAAATTATTTGGTTGGTTTCGTGAATAAAACCCGTAGAGCGGTTAATCGTGGTAAGGTAATATTTACTTTTACATATTCCTAAATGATGAGGAGAATAATTATTATAATACCCAGTAACCGGTACAATATTTTTACATACCTAATACTTACAAGTACGTGGATCTGTGCATATTTTAAGCAAATAAAGGTTTTATTTATTATTATTTTTATTATTGTATTTTATGATATAATTATATGTTACGCGTGAGCTCGTGTCCGAACCAAACCGATGCGAGTCCATTCAATCATTCAGTGATTGATTTATATTTTATTATTTACAAACATTTCATCCTAATTAAACGGAACAACGCTTTGGTGATTTTTCGACTAATTTATTGAATAGTCACCGTAAATGAATTTGGTACCAAACCACTGTGATGATAGATTACAAACGCGTTTTGTTTGAACTCTTTCAAAAGAATGTGAATCATAATAATATAATGTTTTACTGGTGAATAAAAAATAACCGATTACAAGTTTTGCAAATTATTTGATTGATAATAACAAATCGAAGACTACGAATGCGTATTTACGAGTTTGTATTTATCACGATGAAGTCTAATTGTTATCTAAAATTAATCGTCACGTTTCTCTCTACTCGAGTGTCCTATCAAAAAACTGATATTATACGATTAAAACTATGATAATTTTACGTGATTTTTAACACGCGGTACCCTACATCATCAAATATGTTAAAAACGAAATTATTTATACCTTTTTCAAAACAGACATACTTATAATATCATAACAACATTTAATAATATCTCGTAATGTAATCTTCGATGCGAACCACATGTTAGTTAGGTCATTTAAAAATAATACTTTTGTCAAAATACTTAATAAAAATAATATATTTTCTCAAAAACTAAAGTTAACTACATAGTTAACTAACACGTCCTAGTGTGCAAAAACATTATTTTTGTTGCGTTCGAAAATGAATTGTTGAAATATTTTCTAATACGTTTATTTCATTATTTCAAGCAAATATATATAATAATATTAAATATATTATGTTGAAATAATAATTATTATAACTATGTCAGTCATCCAAATTAAATTTCCCGTTCATAAAAAAAAAAACCGAGAAAATAACAATTTGGCAAAGTTAGTTAGTTTGTTATTGATGAAAACAATTAATTTACGAAAGATACAATATTATATGATTCGCTTGAATACCATATTATTCATATGTTCTTACCGTATTATAATTTTTCTTACTTTTTACGATTTTCAATTCAATACGTTTAAAATATAAGACGATGTTAGATAGATATTATTATTGTGATGTTGAACATGGTAAAGTTAAAATATTTTATTTTTGTATTCACCAACGTACCGGATGATGTATTGTATTGTTATGAACGACAATTTGTACACCGATAGGAAACTGAGTAGACGACACCAGATAGGACAGTTTTATTGTTTTCAATTTTCATTTTATTGCACAGTTACAATCAACCACTTCGTTCTCGTCCCTTAGCGGATGTCAACACATATTGTCCGGCGAAATAAATCGATCGGGATGAGTTCGAATTTCGATGAGCAATCGTTTTTAAAAGAAAAAAATAACTATTACGAATGAAAACGAAATTTAATCATCTGTATTACTGATGGTGTTTTTTTCGTATATTACCTACAATTATTAATAACGTAAATTTAATTTTATATTTTCTCTAAAAATAATGTTATAAATGTAATATATCAACAAAATTAAATTAATATTGAAAAAATACCTAAAATTGCAAAAAGTTATAGATTATTAAAATTTTATTTCGTATCCCATGAAACAAATTAAAAATTTACCAAGTAATAAATTAAAACAATAAAAGAAAAGTTACAAATGCAACAACATCCGTGGCATGGTAATAACTATTGTTTTTTTTTTTTTTTACATAATATTGGTAAAACGGTGTTTTGTTTTATTTGATGTAGTTTAAACGAATATCGTGTTAAAATTTCAACGCAAGTGAATTAATCGCGTCGGTGGTTCGATGATCGGCCGAAACAAACTGTTATTTTTATCAATACATATTTTTGTTACCATTAAAAAAATTAAACAAACATTTTGTTAAAATTAAACAAAAAATATTAATCACAATCGCAGATCGATTCATATCTGCGAACGCGTCTTTAGATTGGACATGATTTGTTTTAAACTTTTAAACCTAACTATATTATAGTGAATACCATAATTTGCATACAGAGCGATGAAATTATTTAATTGCGGTAAAATTATTCATGAATTTGATTCAACTCGGCTTGATTCTAAACCGTGTTAATGTATTTCAATAATCTAGTCAACCCATCCTTTCGTACAGATCCGTAGAGGACAGTGAGGTCTATGCAAACATTTATATATTTTATTTAACAATTGACTCGATAATAGTCATGGCAACGACCAATGAATTTTAATTAAAATATAAGCAGTTGTTTGTTGTAGACTTAGAGCTTATAACGACATTATCGTTATTTATTCGTGTACACAGTATTCTTATTTTAAACATGCCAAACTTAGAACGACCATTAGTTATTACCGCCACGCGTTCTATTTTTGTTACATTATTTTGTACATTTCAAAAGCCATTATTTTTTTCTTGTTTTTAACAATATATACTTAATTATACTTAAACTATGCATATGAAATGTATATTATTTATCGTATAATTTATCGCACATAAAAATCAATCGTTTAAAGTCCATGTTAGGTCAAATAAAAAACGTTTAATAAATTAGATAAGGTATGTTATCAATTTCATTGTTTTCGATGATTCGTAACGATTAAAATATTTTATTTTAACAATATAATGTAAAAAAAAAACCCATTTAAACGTCTCGATCGAAATTCAGATCTAATATCGTATTGATCCGATCGTTGATCGATTATAATTATCTAGGTAATTTATTTTTTATTTAAAGTAAATCTACGTGTCTTGCGTTAGAATAAAATCTAATGAAAACGTGTTTTATCGACCGCAGCAGCTCGTGTTATTTACGGCACGTAATTCCGTCGGGTAAACGGTAATGTATAATGGTCAATCTCTTTAAATTTTTTTTTTTTTCTACGACGAGATATCGCATTGTTTATATTTTATTTTAAATATTATTTATGCAGTAGCGGGAGGAAACAATATCGAAATCCCGAATTCGAATCTGGTCGGTTCGATTATTTTGACGATTCAGCGATTCTTACTTTGCCGCGAGTGGCAATCTATATTCGGCAGTTATACATAGTTCGTAGGACATTCGTCGGAAGTAAACAGAAAAAACCCAAAATGATGTATTGTCAGATACACAATGGGCACTTCATCAGCAGTGTAACAAACTGAAAAACAATATCTCGAACGGCGTTTGCTTTCAAATAGAAACGTTATTGTTAAAAAAAAACGTTTCCTCCGAGTTCAGTAAAAAGCGCTTGATATTGATCAGATTTATTATAATTTATTTTTTAAATATGTAGATATTTATCTCCCAAATAAAAATCTAAAAAATCAATACAATAGTTTTTGGAGAAATTATTATTTCCGAAAAAATAATTATCAAAACAAAACAATAATACGACTAAAATTGTTCTAAATACGACTTTATCCGAATTCAACTCTTTATGCCGTCCAAGTCAAATACGAATTTTGTAAAGTATTAAGAAAATATAGAAATTAAAAAAATGTTTTTTTAACACATTAAAATATTAAACTTAATTTCAAAAAATAAGTTAAAATATGTTTTACATTCTACATTCTAATAATAATTGTTAATAATTACTCTTCGTAAAATTATAATAATACAATTTTCGCTTTTCCAATCAAAGTTGTAAGATAAAAATATTTTAAAAATAAAAATTATAGTAAAATAAAACTTTTTGGTTATTATAAAAGTGAACAATCAATATAAATATAGTTTGATATTTAGATTTAGATATAAATATCTATTAATAATTACTTGAATAAGTCAATAAATATTTGAACACTTCAATAATAATTAATTGATAAAAATTTCGTTTTAACGTATAGAAAACGATTTACACGTGCATTAAGAGCAATCAAAATTTTAGGCTAAAACAAGTTCGTCACCAAACTATACGTATTTCTCAATGCCTAATGATTGTAGAAATAAGATTCAACTATCGTTAAAAATAGTGGAACTTAATCTATTTTTTTCATTCTATAGTTTAATTTTATATACTATAAATGAGTCGTACAAAACAATATAAATTAAAAACTTAAACGTGAATCGTAAAGCTATGTTTATCTACCAATTAATAATAATTTACAAATATGTAAGACCGTTTATTGTTACGTTTATCTACTTTTCAATTTGTTTTTAATATTGGATATTTTTAACACGATTTAACAAATTATTTATTCATCATTAAAAAGATAATTGATTTTTTGAACACCAAACACTTAAACGTTTTATTGCTTTGACATGCTGTCATGAACATTCCGAGTCACACATGTCTCATACGTTATGTAAGTTATGTTGATAAGCTAAAATGTGTATAAATAGTGAAGTATATTTTTATGCGAAATCAATAAAATAATTTTGGAAACCCAGATGTCTAATAATAAGGTTATATTTGTAACTTT
This sequence comes from Eriosoma lanigerum, assembly GCA_013282895.1. Lineage (NCBI taxonomy): Eukaryota > Metazoa > Arthropoda > Insecta > Hemiptera > Aphididae > Eriosoma > Eriosoma lanigerum. The sequence goes on along the minus strand of CM023357.1, from coordinate 58,903,395 downwards.
AATACTTTTAATGAAATTGAAAAAAAAATTTTAATTTTAATTGAACACACTTATTGTTGTATCTCGTGACTATATAATAATATTTATAATTAAAAACATAATTGAACTAACTAGAATAAAGTACTAAGAAAAATATGTGGCTCAGTGTTTGGCAATGCAATAAATGGATGATGAAGAAGAAAAACGCATAAATTTGGGAAACCACCAAAGAATTTTATATAACAAGCTACTTGAAGGGACAAAGAATCCAGTCGCTTAGGCACACGATGAGAAGAAAAGTAACCTATGGAGCTAGGGAAACAATTGAACCAACAAATTCTTGATTAGGAAGAAGACCCAGTGGTAGGGCAAAAAAATGATGGATGGACGGAGTGCGTTAAGACCTAAAGAGACTATGTGAAAAGGAATGGGGAGGGGAGAAATCTAGGATCGTGGCAACTACAGTTCGATGTCTGTGATGGCTAAAACTCTTACAAGCTACATAAAGAAGAAGAAAAACAATAAATTATAATTAAGTTTGGACCACAATAACAAACACGTAATATAATATTATCCTGGTCGTAATTAAATTTGGAAAATATTTTGTCTTTGATCAACTAACTGATCGGTACGCTGAAATTTTTCTCTCGTTTCGTTTTTATATTATAATTTGTTTTAATTACGAACAACCGACAACGAACTTTTATACATTTTTTAATTAATTATTCAATCATTTTCATAATAATCCCAAACGATGTACACTGTATCATAAATTTGATTAAAAAAAAAAAATATTTAACAATAATTTGTTTTATCAAATTTAAATTTTTAATATAGTTGAAAAATAAATTAGACCATTTCTAATTAAAGTTAAATTATAAAAAAAAAAAATTAATTAATATTGTTTTCAATATAAAAAAAAAAATATTGTGTCTATCGTTTCTTTCAATAAATAAAGAATATTTAAAAACATAATTATATAATGTAAGAAAAATCATATATAAGAATTAAACTTTTATAATAATTATTAGATTTTTTTAGGTTTTATAATATTTATTTATAACAAATTTTTTAATACATTTTCACATAATTGCAAATATACAATATACTCATATATACTTATTTCTTATACGATTATCAATATAATATAATATGTGAATAGATTTAAACATAAATGATTTAATAATAATAATAATAAATATTACTAAACGTACATTATAAAAAAAGCGAAAACGTCGATTTTGAACGTAACTCCTTCGTCCCTACGGTCGTCGGAGAAATAAGTAGTTTATTTATAATTAAGAGAAGATACAGCAGATCTTATTCCTCGACATAATCCTCTGCTTGTTCGTCAATGTCATCCTCTTCTTGGAATTAAAGAGGTGATGATGAGGACCAAGCAGAGGATGATGTTGACGATGATGTGGAAGAACAAGACCGTATAGAGGAGATACAGCAGATATTTTCCCTCAACACCTATTCTTTAAGTTAAAATTTTCTTTAATGTTTAAATCGAATTGAATGAATTGTGTTATAACAACATAATATTTATCCTTTCATATTGACTTTAAAGTTTAAACTTAACGAGTTGTAAATAATACTTATTTTGAAAATTTCTACTTAAAAAAAAAAAACAATTTAAATCGGGTGCTAAATATGTTCGGTACGGATAGAGCCGCCCGGCAGAAGCATATATTTGTATAATTCCTATGATCATGTATATGATCCCTGGGCGGCTGTCACCGTCACCGTCGCCATCGCCATCGCTGGTCAGTTGTTGTTCTCTTTTTGTATGAATGATTGCACTTTTTCTATCGACGTGTGCGTACGATAACGAAATAATCGGTTTTGTTTTTCTTATGTTTCTTACAACGCTTTTAGCCGAAACAAAATTTAATCTTCATACATCGGATACATATGATAATGTTAAATTTCAGTCTAACATTCGATTCGATTAACGTAATTTCTATTGTTTCATTTTGGAAACGACAATCATCGTCTGTTATTTGAACGTGCTATTGAATTATACATCACAATTGCACTTTTTTCACCGTGCTCGTCGTCGGCATACGAACACGTAATTTTTCGTCAGCGTTGCGCTCCTGTTGTAAACCGTCTACATCATTTAACGGTCAGTCAGAACTATTACGAAGAGTTCCGGTCAGGTAGTCAATCTTTAAATAATGATTTATTGTTATATGTTTATCACATACTTGTTATAAATAAATATTAAACGTGTTTACGTAAACTTTAATATTAAGTTCCCCCCTGTCCCACAATTCTGTTTCTTGTATAATATATATATATATATATATATTGTATTTTGTTATAGAGTAATAATATAATTATAAAATCTATTTGTTCAACATCATAAAAATATTGTTTACAATCATTTTTATAAACAATCCTTGTCCTTTCGGCGTTCGATCCAAACCTGAAAATTATTTGATATTTACATAGTCAGCCGTACTGACGCCACAAAATAAATATTATAATCCATAAATTATCTTAAAACACATGGATACTATTTAATCTGTGTTATATAAATTAAGAAACAATCCTTTACGTGTGCAACGACTTTCGTTGGCACAGTTTTAATTAAACAAATTCATAATAGAACAGTGATTAGACTTGGAGACTTCCGCATTGATGATACGCCGTCGTTGCTCGATATGATTAAAATTTAATTGTTTGCCTCCGGTATAATTCTCTACATAAATTACGTCATTTAACCCGTTCTGCGATGTTTCCAAAGAGATTTCGTGCATGAGGAGTTTTTTGTTATTAGAAAGCTAAATGTATAATAATTTGATATTAATTTTATCAAAGTTTGTATAAATATATGATTCATTATACTATCAATCAGTATTAAACTATCTCAAACACGCTATCAATCGTTTTGAAAAATTAAATTTTTCAAACGCGATTATTTTACAAATTGATTTATAAATATAAGTATAAATATTCGTTTTTTAAAAAAAAAAAACTCGTACATAAGCGTTGATCTCGATTGAATCTTAGATTGCATTGTGAAAAAAATCATTTTACGACATTTTGACATAACATGAAAGATTAAATATTTCAATACGAAATTAATTGAAAAAATTTAATTTCAATATTAAATATTTGGTATTAAATAATAATCTAATATTTACATTGAATTCTAATAGGTATGTATATTTGCACATACAGTTTTTTCATATTTAACAAAAATATTGTATTATTATAAACGTATGTAATTAAAGTTATTATAAATCTTTTCACTCACACGTCTACGGAGAATATTATTTATGTGCGTCATTTAAACATAATACTTATAGGACTCTCGGGATCTAATTAACCTCCGAGACAATGAATTATGGCTAAAATGGTAAAATAATAACAAGTAGTTATTATAATAATAATAATACTTTCACGCCAACACCGCTTGTAAAAATGCGTAATCTTGTTACTTATTTGAGTATTTGTTCTAAACGATTTTTCGAAGTTGTTTGCTTTGTCGTGTTTAGAGCAGGAAAAGATAAAAACTACATCCGTCTTAAAGTGTATTATTTTATAGATTTTTTTAATAAATTGGACATAGAAGCGTTGGTGTTGGTATACATTACGGAAATAGTTATATTGTTTTTTTTAAGAAATTTCCCGATGTCTTTGAAGAAAATAACCGGGAATATAATGAAAGTTATGACAAAATCATTTAATTACGAATCATTGTTATAGCGATTCGAGTAGTATAATACAATATTATACAATTCCATATGTTTTTGGTCGACTCTAAAATGAAATATTCTCTAGGTACTTTTACATTTCATCACATTCACACGATTGTATATAAAAGTAATATAAAGTGTAATATAAAAGGTTTTGTTTTTTCGAGTTAAATTCAACCACTTATTTTTCAATGTAAATAAAACATAAATTTTATTCAAAATCCACATATTCTCTTTTATTCGGAAGATTTACAGTATTATATTTAAAATATTCGCACCAATATTCAAAACATCAATGAAATAATATTCATTTAATTCTGGTACATTACGATTTCATTTAAACTTAATTACTTCCAAAAGTTGCGTGTCATTATATAATATACGTTATATTAACGATTATAAAGCCAATAAGTCAAACACAACAGTATGTTGAATAAGGGTAAAAAAATCGTAAAGTGAAATGTGACAGCTTTTTCTTAACTCAGAGATATATAAAATATAATATGTGATAAAATCAAATTTTATGATAAATAACAAATTTAAACAATTAATTTCACTTATAATTTGGATTGTGTGTATTTGAAATATTTCAAAATTAAAAATTTCACTCTTTTTCAAATATTTCTATGAAATTATGAAAAATATAATATATATTTTTAATATACCTACATTATATATTTTGTATTGAAATAAAAAATAAATTGATAATTTTTATTAATTTAATTATAATTTATACTATTATGATTTATTAACTTATCAATTAATCTGTATAGGAAACATGAGTATAGCTACAAAATGTTTATTGATTTTATTTTGTAAAAAAAATAATAATAAATAATAATAATAATAATAATATACACTAAATATTTGAAATACATAAAGAAAATCTAAATCATTAAATAGATGATTTGAGAATAATAATCTAATAGAGTAATAGCATTACAATAATTGTTTCAATGTAATATTATAATTTGGCATGATTATCAAACAATTTTAAATAAGTAAATAGGTAATAAAATAACAATTACTAAATGATAACTAAAAATAACATAAAGCACATTTTATTTAAGTTTTAAATTGTGTTGTTATGTTATTAGATATAATTATGCATATGACTAGGTGCTGATCTAAAATTATAAATAGATAAAGTTAGGTTAGGGAACCAATAAAATAACGTCATGACATCATTTTTATATTAATGTTTTAGATTTTATATATACAATTAATGTTCAGAAAGGTTACAACCCCTTAGCTCCACCATTATATCATCGCCTCTTTATAACTTATGCTTCTTATTTATGGCTATGAGGTAATTTAATTAAACTTATGTTTAAATTATTTCATATATTTGTAGAATTTAATTTTTACATGCGATCTTTTAAAAAATTTTCTTT